>CM042902.1:32117500-32717500 GCA_023653625.1 Triadica sebifera
GATGATTTGTGTACTCCAAAGATGACATCAAGAGTTTAGTCCCATACCACCAAAATTTCACTCACACCAATCTTAGAGGTCTAATAATCAGGCAATTAGTATTTAATTTTGCTTTAATTTTCTTAAATAATATGGTTCATGCAGATTATATATATTTGGTACAATGGATAAAATAATATAAATAATACGGAATAAAATAATTAGCAAAAATAATATCAACAATTTTACATGGTTCATTCTTTAATTATGCTACGTCCACGGGATAAACTCTGAATATTTTTCTTCCACTAATAAAAATTAATGAATATAAGAAAAGAGTTTTCCCTAAACACAAACTAAAAGCAATATAACAATTTTAATACTCAGGTGACACTTTTAAATGTTTCGATGAAAACCTCGTTATCCTAGTTGGTGATTTCTAGGAATTTATTTACGAATATAATGATGTTTGAGTTTTGTATGAATGAAAATTTATATATATTGTGTGTGCATAGAAGAAAGGATATGTATTATTATGAATTTAATTGAATAAAAAAGTGAATGAGTTGGTATATAATTAACTTAAAATACTTGAATGATAATATGTCATAGCATGATGCATGTAGTAGGTTAATGCATTATCCTTATGCACCACTAAACTAAGTTATAAGTTTAGTGTAAGAGTTTTCTCTCATGCATATATAGAGAAAAATAGCCGAGACTAGTTAGAAGAGAAGAACGATGATCCGGTCAGATATAATAACAAACTCAGTTACAGTAGGTCACTTATCTTGTATTTTGATTTTATAGTTTTATTAGACCGATGCGTGTTTTGTATATTAAATATTTTGTAAATGTGATATTTTGTAAATAAGAGTATGTTTTGTTCTCTCTAAAAAAAATATTATTATGTCATTGTACTTATGAATTTCATTATAAATAAGATTTTAAACGATGAAGTTATTGTAATACTCTCTTGTCTTAGCACGTGTGGCAAGGTACGTGTGGTGGGGTGAGGGGGTGTTACATATTAAGTGGGGCAAACTCTTGAAATTTTGAAGTGAGGGACATCATGAGAGTATCAACATGTTTGTATTCAAGAAATCCAGTTTCTAGTAACTATTCAAGTGTGTATTTCCTCTGACAAAGGTTGATGACTGAGCTGGATCTAGACACTACTAATCCTAGAGAATATTTTAGATTACGAAGATCCTTTATTTTGAAGGCATCATGTAAAAATTGTTTGATATGTTGAATCTATTGGAGATTATTATTGGCTCATATCACATAATCAACATAGACACAAAAATGCAATGAAACTTGCAGTAGGTTTAATAAACAAAGAGCAGTCAGTAGTTGCTTACTTAAAACCTTAAGACAAAAGGAATTCAATGAGCTTAGATTGTCATTGTTAGATTTCTTATTTAAAACCATACAAGAATTTTGTAAGCTTACAAACCAAAGATGGATCTGGGCAAGAAAACCCTTGGGGAAGGTTGCATGTAAACTTCCTCACTAAAATCCCTATGTAAAAAAGTATTGTTTATATCTAATTGATGAAGGTGTCAGCCATGTATAACTAAGACTGCTAAAAGGATCCTAATGGTTTTCATCTTGGCAATAGGTAAAAATGTATTGAAATAGTTTGCCCTTTATCTCTTTGTGAAACCTTTAGCTACCAACATGGCATTATGCCTTTCTATAGACCCGTCAACATAAAATTTGGTCTTATAAACCTAGTTACACCTAATTGCTTGTTTTTCAATTTGTAAATGAGTGAGCTTCCATGTGATATGTAAGGCATCTAGTTCTACTTGCATTGCTATTTTTCACTCTAGAAACCTGATAGCTTAATTATATGTTTTGGGTTCTAATGGGACTGTGATAGAAGCTGCAAAATATTTATGAGAATGGGACAAGTTTGAATAGGTAAGAATATAAGAAAGGGAATGAGCAGAAGTACCTGATGAAGAATCAGCATGCATAGAAAAGTTGATTGGCATAAGGCTATTTGCCAAGGATTTGACAATGATAATATCTAAGGTAGGCTTGCTGATATTTAGTTTTAACAAATCTCCTTATACGTAAGTCAGAAGTAGGAGCTTGAATAAAAGATGAGATGTTATAAGGACATTGAGTTGCTAGTGAGGACACTTCAATAACAAATTCATAATTATCTAAAAATGGTTAGAGAAATATACAAACTAATTTGGAAAAAGTGAGGAATCCAAATTGGTAAAAGGATATTCATTTTCATAAAAGATGACATGCCTTAACACTAAAACCTTCTAGTTGATAGTTCATAGAGTCTAAAACCCTTTTTGCCAGGTTGTAGCCAATAAAGATACATTTTGCTCCTTGGCATCTAACTTAGATATATTATTGGTTGAGGTGTTAGCAAAGGCTAATTCAACAACCAAAAACTATTAAGTGTGACAAATATGGAGGATGTTCATATGTTAGCTCATAAAGAGTTCTATTTTGTATGGCATAACAGGGAATTATGTTCATCAAATGGATTGCATGTGTTGCAAACTCACCCCAAAATATATTAAGTAGCTTAGTTTGGTATTTAGGGCATAATTATGTTCAAAATGCCTTGATGTTTGCGTTCTTCTATACTATTTTGTTGATAGATCTCAACACAACTGGTTTGATGTTGAATTTCATAAGCTAGATAGAAGTCTGTCATTAAAAATTCTTAACCACTATCACTTCTCATTGATTCAATTAGTTTCTAAAATTGAGTCTTAATAAAAGAAATGAACCTAGTAAATGTTGTTTTGTTTCTTATTTATTTTTCATTAAGAAAATCCAAGTGAACCGTCTAAAGTTATCAAAATAGTTATGAAATACCTATGACTACGTAAATAGGTTGTGCAAGATCCCCAAATATCAACATATATTAATTCAAAAGAAGCAACTGATTTGTGTTTACTAGGAGAAAAGGGCAATTTCTTTTGCTTTGCAAAATGACAAGTTTCATATATACGAGATGAAGGCATAATAAGAATATTACAAATGTTATATATATATATATATATATATATATATATATATATATATATATAATTCTATAAACTCACACCATCATTTAACAGGACATGAAAAGATTGGGATAACTTCATTGATTGTTGTGGAAGTCTGTTAATTAACAGGATAGAATTGGTACAACCCTTGGATCTACCTAGCTGAGCCAATTTTTTTTCCAATCTATAGATCCTAAATAATACAACCATCACTTGTAAATGTGAAAGAATAGTGTGATTAAAAAACTAATTTAGAAGTCAATATTAAGTGGAATGTGAATTGAGGAATATAAAGCACATTATGTAAAATGATGTATTTGTTCAATTGAATAGTTCCCACATGTGCAACTGGAATATGCATGTTATTTGAAAGTTTAACATTGAAATTATTAATCGAAGTAAGTGATGAGAAGAAAGATGAGGAACATACTATGAGATTAGTGGCTCCAATATTTAGGATCCAAAGATTGTCATGTTTATCAACTTATAGCTACACATGTTTTATTTCTTACACTAAGTTCATGTGAGTTTAACAAATCTTGCATGCACAGTTTAATCAAGTTGTAGGTAGTTACAAAAAGTTGTTGAAGTAATCACTCCTATTGAGTTGGAATGGCATAAATTAGCATGTGCCCTTTTTGTTAGGCTGCATTCACTAAGTACTCTTCCTCTTGATCTGTTAGCTAAGCTGGGGACTAATAAAGATGAATTGCAGCTATTGGAGGCTAGGATGGTAGCGAATATCCGTGTCTATTTGAATCTGTTTAAGTCATAATAGGTAACCCTATTAAGATTTTGGGACAAATTTAGATAGGGTACAAGTAGAGATCATCGGATACTTACAACCCTTCCCCCTATTTGGATATGTTTAAACCATAATAGGTAATCTTATTAAGATTTTGGAACAAATTTGGGTAAAATACAAGTAGAGTTCATTGGATACCTACAACTCCCCTCCCATGATGAATCCGATTATATATATATTATGCAATTTATTCTATTTTTATTTATTAAATGTAATGGTATAATTAATTATTTTTATGTATTTTTATAGATTAATAATTATACATGTAATGGGCGTTTCAAATTTGAAATATAATTTTTCTATTATAATGAACAATATTTAATTTTATTGTTTTAATATTAATTTTGAACAATATGATGAATTATCTTCGTTTGAATGTGTTGAATTAGATTTTATAGTGATTTATTGTAGATTGTTTGTATATTTATATATTTTTAATTATTTAATTAGTTTGAATTTTAATTTTTTATATTTTTTAATAATAAACAGATAATTAAATGAATTTTCTGCATTAATCAAGTAATATTAATCGGTGTTATGATAAGTATGAGTATTAATATTATAATTTTAAATGAGTTCAGGTAAATATATATATATATATATATATATATATATATATATATATATAATTAAATTTGAGTTCAAGTATAACAATTTTCACAAATACCCTCACTAGAGGTACTATTGTGGCTGCCCAAGATAGATGCCAAGTTGAAGTTAAAAAAAAAAAAAAAAAACTTCCTCATTATTATTATTTTAAAATAATTTAAATTAATTTAAAGTTAATTTCACTGTAATTATAAGCTTTTTTCTTCCCATTAAACTTATAATATATGATTATCTCTAATAGTATAAATAGTTAAAAAAATATAAGGATACCTTTTAAAAAAAAAAAGAATAAAAACCATGATATTTAAGCATCTATAAATTAATTGGCATATGCTCAATTAGATCGGTTAAATCAAAAAAAAAAAACAAAATGGTCCATTATAGATAAAGCTAAGTTCATTTATGTACAAAGTAAATCAAATTAAAATATATATTACAAATTTGTTGAGAATGACAACAATTGAATGATTTTCACATGTTAAACATCGGTAATGTATTAAATAAAATTGCGAAAAAGTATAATAGATAACTAAGGAGAAAATAAATTGTATTATTATTATTTGGACTGTTCTGACTCTATCATCTTTATGATCAATATGATTACAATTACATGGTTACCCATTTTCTTTTCCTTTTTAGAAAAAATATTTAAAAAATGCTATTTATTATTTAAGCATTTGGTAACAGGAAGAAAAAAAACATTTAACGAAAGGCTGTAATATGACATTGCCGAATTTGGTCCCCAAGACCCAACAAAAAACATTAATAATTGTTTTTTACATTTCGTATTTTTGTTCTTTAGTTCTTAAACAATCAATATTTCCAAACAATATATCAATTATTAAGATTCCATGAAACTAATTTAATATTTATTAAAATTGGGTGGATTTAAACAATTAAGCTTGAATTTATCTATTTTTATTTATTTTTGTCTTTTATCATATCTAATCATATTAGAATCAGACCTACCCAAATATTCAAATTTTGTAATTATAAATTTATTATTACTTAAATTAATTAAGTCAATATAAAATTATTACTTCAACCACAATTATAAACTTTTTTCTATCCATAATTAAATTTATGACAATATTAATATACATCGCATTATGAACACACTTTATAGTTCGGACCAATTTCAACATTGTAAATGCACGTGATCTCTCATTCTTTATATATATATATATATATATATATATATATATATATATATATATATATATATATATCTTGGACAGTTTCCACCAGAATTTGTTGTGTATTGTGATGTAAAGCCTATGCAGTTAATGAATATGTAGCCCACTATATTTAAAATATATAATTTTTTTTTTGCAAAAAACAAAATTAGTCCACTGTATATATTGTTCAGAAAAAAAAAAAGAAGGGGTCCACTATAGATAATGTGCGTTCATATACGTACAAAGTAAATCAAATTATATATATATATTAAAAATCTAAGGTAGTTTTTAAAATCGATTAACTACTAATAAAATAGTCTTAATTTCATTTTTTTGGTCTAAACTATGAACATCTAGAAGTTAATTATTAGCCCTAACTAAATTTTGTTCTGAGCTAGATTGGAAACCATGATGTAAAACTCTCGTTCAAAAAATTTGAATATGAAATCTTATTTAAGAGGACTAGATGCCGAATCACGTAAGCATAATGATCTTAATTTCATTTTCAATCATTAATGAAGCCAGCGGGTCATCATTTTTTTAATAAATTTTATATATATTACAAGCAATTATTTATTATATTTCTAAACAAATATTACTTACGAATAAAATATTATAAGTTCTTATTTAATTCTTTAAAATTGATTTGAGATTCTCTTATGACAAATAAACTTAAAACACAATTTGTAGTATATATATATATAAATATAAAAAAAATTCTACGTTCACATAGATAATATAAATATAAAAAAAGTGGTGGACTATAAATAATGCTACGTTCATATGCGTACAAAGTAAATCAAATTAAAATATATACTACAAATTTGTTGAGAATAACAATTGAATGATTTTCACATGTTAAATATTTGTAACGTATGAAACAAATTTGTGAAAAAGAATAATAAATAACTAAGGAGAAAACAAAATGTATTATTATTATTATTATTATTATTATTATTTGGACTGTTATGTCTCTATAATCTTTACTACGAAGACAAAACCAATTTGGTCCCGATGAGATTCCTAAGAGATCAAACAAAAAACATTAATATGATTTCATGAATAAATAATTGCTTTTGATTTGATATATATTTTTCTTGAGTAATATCTCAAAACATATTACTTTGGTTGATTTTACTTTGGATCACATCAACATCAACAATACAACGTTACCGATTTTCTTTTTCTTTTTCAACACGTAGTGATTGCGACCAAAAAGAGTGATGGAAATCGAATTTTTTAAATATTTCATTATTTTAGTTAATTAGTCGTTAGTTGAGTTTATATATATTTATTAAATATGTTAGATTACTATTAAAATATTACAAAATAACAATTCAATGATTCAATGTAAGAAAAATATTTCAAGTAGATAAAAAAAAAATACTACAGACTCAATAGAATAAATCACAAAAGTTTAAGAACCAAAATTCTAGTTAAAATCGTTAGATAAGAACCTCTTACAGTGTGTGTAATGCAAATGCGCTTTTATTGTGAAATTAGAAATAAATCATTACATAAAAATTTAATAAAGAAAAGTTTAATAACTCAATTGAATAAATTATTAAAAAAAGAGGCCAAAATATATAATTTGATAAACTTTATTTATGTTTTTATTATTTACTTTTTGCGCAATAAACTATATTTAGTTTGTCTGATATGTCATGGGAAAACATGTAAAACAAAAATATTAAAAGATGGTCCACTAAAGATAATACAGATTAAACTATATTCATTTACGTACAAAGTAAATGAAATTAAATTATATATTGGTTGAGAATGAATGACAACTGCAGAATGATTTTCACATGTTCATTGTCTCGTTGTCTGTAATCTATCATGAAAGCTTAATAAATAACTAAGGTGACAACAAAATTTATTATTATTATTTGGACTGTTCTGTCTCTATCATCTTTATGATAACAATAAATTAAAGAAATTAAAGGAATTTGATCCCCGATCAGATTCGTCCTAAGAAACCAAACAAATAACATTAATAATTGTCTACATTTTTGTATTTTTGTTCTTCAATAATTTGATTGTTATCAAGAAATTTTGAAGGTGGAGGGATGAAATTATCCAAATAATGCTAAAGACTAAAACCCTTACCACATGTTTGGTATACCAAAAAAATATAATTTCATTGAAAATGGAATTATATTTCTATATTAGTGTTTTAAGATTCCAATATTTTTATTTGTCATGTTCATATAATAAGAATTGAAATTCTATTTTTATATTCAGTCTAATTTTACTAAGAGTATTTATTTAAATAAGCACCGAAAAAATTTTAAATAATAATAAATTTGAGATATTATTCTCAGATATTTTAGCAATCAAGTTTAAATTTGGAATGAAAATCTCATTTTTATTTGAAGATGAAATATACTAAATATGCCCTATTGAAATTATTTGAGTTTTCGAAAGCAAAAAATTATTATATAGAGGAAAACTTAATTGGTAGGATGAACCAAATTGGGCATGGTGGAAGGACTCACGGGATGTAGAAGATTCGGATCCAACAATAATCGCAATAGATTTGCTCATTGTGAAAGCCGAAAAGAATATATTTTAGGGGAAAAGAGCTAGCATTGTTAGATCTCTTAACTTTCTAATATCATATTACGAATGAAAACCCTTATTTTGTTGATTGTATATATGTATATATATATATATATATATATATATATATATATATATATATATATATATATATATATATATAAAAGATTCTCACTAGAACAAGAATACAAGTATATAAGAAATATAAAAGTATAATTACAACTATAATACAATTGTTGAAAAAAATTTAGATTGTACAACTCTAAATTTATATATCAAAGAATAAATTCATTCAGAAATTGAATTAAACTGAAAATATTATACAAAATCTCTTAACTCTCACAAAACATTTAATGTTTGTAAGGTTGTAGTCTTATTTTCTTTTTCACTATTTGATAATTTAAACCTTAAAAATGTATCTATTTATATGCACAGAGATAAGTCTATCAATGTTGTACAATATTGATGTACAATGCTATAAGATAAACACTATTATAACAAATATATTACATGATGATAGAAAATATACAATTGATGGAGAGATAATGCCTATACTAAACACCCCTCCTTAAACTAATGACAGAAGGAATGGAGTTGAAGTTTGTTGCAATGATGCTGATATATGAGAGTCCTAAAGAGCTTGGTAAAAATATTAGCTAGTTGAGCTTCACTTGAAACAAAATGAGCTGTTGTGATGGTACCCAAGCAAACTTGCTCCCAAATAAAGTGATAATCAAGCACGACATACTTTGTTCGTGCATGAAACACCAAATTAGAACTAAGATATATTGCGCCAATGTTGTCACACCATAGTTGACCTAAAGATGGAGGCAAAAATCTCAGCTAACGCAACAAAAAGTTGACCCACTTAATTTTAGTAGTAACATTGGCAAAAGATTTGTATTCACTTTCAGTTGAATATTGTGCAATGGTAGGTTACTTCTTGGAGCACCAAGAAATAAGAAATACTAAGTATCTATTTGTAGATGCAATGGTCATCAATCGACACAATTGCTATTCAAAAAACATTGTAAGTGAAGTGAGAAATTGTAGGAAATGAGCAGATTGATATGAGGTGTTGCATTAAGGTACCGAAACAAATGTTTGATTGTTTGCGAATGATTATTTGAAGCACAATGCATAAATTCAGCCAATTTGTTTACACTGCAAGCTATGTTCAGACGGGTCAAGATAACACACTAGAGGGTATTAAGAATCAATGTCAAAATAATTTAGGTACACCTACCATTAATTTGTTGAAAAATTAAGTTTATTGTGTTGAAAAATTAAACAAATATTAGATACACCAATCTCAACCTAATTTGTTGAAAAATTAAGTCCATATTAGGTATACCTACCATACCAAAGATTTGAACAAATGTATGGTGAAGTTTTAAACAAATGTATGGTGTGGATTAAACTTTGAGCCTATAAATAGGCACACTTCCAAGGTTTAAACCATCCAAGAGTGAAAACTATAAGTCTTGAATATTTGTGAGAGTTGAGAGCTTTCTTTGTAATATTTCTAGCTTAGTGAAGTTTTTGTTGTGTCTAAATTTTGAGTGAATTTCTTCTTTGAGATATTTAATTTAGAGTTGTGTATTCTAAATTTTTTCTCAACAATTGGTATCATAGCCTAACTTGAGTGTTAATATTTACTTATCTTATGCTCTGTGATTGCCACTAATAAGTGGATCCTCCACATCAGAATATAAGTTAAATTATTATTCACTCTTGAAGATTGGTATCAGAGGCACGATTATATATTGTTTCTAGTAAAGCTATCTTGAGTCGTGAGAAGTTTGACACACTGAAAGTTTGTTGATCAAGCTTGTTCGGTATAGTCAAAATCATATTGATACGATGGGTGACCTTCAAGTAGTCGGAGGAATCAAGAAGCTCAACAACAAAAACTACAACACATGGGCAACATGTATAGAGTCTTACCTACAAGGTCAAGACCTTTGGGAGATTGTTGGTGGTAGTGAAGTTATACAACCAACGACAGAAGATGTCTTGCGAAAGTGGAAGATTAAAGCAGGCAAAACGATGTTTGCTTTAAAAACCACAATTGAATAAGAAATGTTGGAGCACATTCGAGATGCCAAAACACCAAAGGAAGCATGAGACACTTTTGTTACACTCTTCTCAAAGAAGAATGATACAAGACTGCAACTTCTCGAGAATGATTTGCTATCAATGATGCAACGTGACATGACGATTGCCCAATATTTTCACAAGGTGAAAGCAATATGCCGCGAAATTTCAGAGTTAGATCCAACAGCTCCTATTGGAGAAACCAGGATAAAAAGAATAATTATCCATGGTTTGAGAGCCGAATACCGCGGGTTCGTTGCCGCTGTACAGGGGTGGCCGACACAACCATCACTTGTTGAGTTTGAAAATTTGCTTGCAAGTCAGGAAGCTATGACTAAGCAAATGGGAGGAGTCTCGCTGAAAGGTCAGGAGGAAGCACTCTTTACCAGCAAAAGCAAAGACACTTTCAAGCGGTACGTTGACAGTGGATCTAAAAAGAATAATGATAAGGGAGGCTCTCATCTAGGGGGAGCTTCAAAGAATCGCGGTAATAGCAGAAAGTTTGATGGAAAGTGTTACAACTGCGGGAAGATGGGTCACATGGCAAAAGATTGTTGGACCAAGAAGAAATATATTGAAAGTAACACTGCTACTTCCAGTTCTAAGGAGAATAACGAAAATGGTTGGGATGCTGAGACATTATTCACTATGGAGGAAGAAGAATTAGCTCTCACAGTAACAACATCAGAACATATTGACTACAAAAATGACTGGATCATAGATTTCGGTTGCTCAAATCATATGACGGGTGACAAACAAAAGTTACAAAACTCGTCTGAGTATAAAGGAGGTCGTGTGGCAGTGACAGCCGATAACTTAAAGTTACCGATAGCTCATATCGGTAAGATGATAGTTACACCTCGATATAATTCTAACCAGGTGCCACTTCAAGATGTTTACCATGTCCCGGGAATGAAAAAAATTTTGTTGTCTGTGGCTCAATTGACATCATCAGGCCATTATGTCTTGTTCGGTCCTCAAGATGTGAAGGTGTATCATGACCTAAAAATCTCAGAAACACCAACAATGGAGGGGCAACGATTGGAGTCTGTTTACGTGATGTCAGCAAAATCTGCATATGTAGATAGGACGAGGAAAAATGAGATATAAGATCTATGGAATATGCGGTTAGGTCATGTTAGCTATTCCAAGCTAAGTGTGATGATGAAGAAGTCGATGCTTAAGGGGCTTCCTCAACTTGACGTGCGAACAGACACAGTTTGTGCGGGATGTCAATATGGTAAAGCACACCAACTGTCATACGAGGAATCGAAGTTTAGAGCAAAAGAATCATTAGAGTTAGTTCACTCTGATGTATTCGGACCAATTAAGTAACTATCAATTGGTGGTATGCAATACATGTTGACATTCATTGATGAATTTTCAAGGCATGTATGGGTTTTCTTTATGAAAGAAAAATCTGACACATTCTCAAAATTTAAAGAGTTCAGAGAGTCAGTCAAAGGAGAAATGGAAAAGAAGATTCGTTGCTTACGCGCAGACAATGGGGGAGAATATAGCTCAAATGAGTTCTCTCAATACCTAAGGCAAAGTGAAATACGTCATCAATACAATTGTGCCAACACGCCACAACAAAATGGTGTAGCTGAAAGAAAGAACCGGCATCTTGCAGAAGTCTGTCGAAGTATGCTACATGCAAAGAATGTACCGGGAAGGTTTTAGGCTGAAGCAATGAGGACTGCAGCCTTTGTGATTAACAGACTTCCTCAACCAAGGTTAGAATTTGTTTCTCCATTTGAGAAACTGTGGAACATGAAACCCATAGTTAGCTACTTTCGAGTATTTGGCTGTGTATGTTATGTATTTGTTCCTAATCATCTACGGAGCAAGTGTGACAAGAAAGCTGTTAGATGTATTTTTGTGGGATACGACAACCAAAGAAAGGGGTGGAAATATAGTGATCCAACAAGTGGAAGATGCTATACTTCACGAGATGTGGTGTTCGATGAAGCCTCTTCCTGGTGGTCTTCAGAGAAAGAGGTGTTGCCAAACTCTAGAGAATTTGGAGATCAACTACAACAAAAGATGGAGGAGCATATTGTTCAACTTCAACCAAGTTCAAATAAATCAGAAGATCAAAACAGATTGAGGGTTGAAGTTTGTAGTGTTAGCCAAAATATTTTAGGCAGATAGAGGTTGTATGGTTTTTTAGGCCACTAATTTGGCAAGGAGCACGAGATCATGATAGAGATGTGGTAAGGTAGCAGTGGTGAGGTGTCTTTTAGGGCAATGTTAGTTATAAGTTCATAGATATTTTAAGGAGAATTTCATGAGCTAGAAGCTAGCCCTGAAGTTCAGTGAAGGATATAGGTTCAAAGCAAAGGTCATGTTATGGTAGTCAGATCTGATATTGCGATAAATAATGACATAAATTCAACTATATGGTTTGCCCATTGCATAAAGTCATAAACCAAGGATTTTACTTTATGCAAATATTAGGAGACAGAGAGATTTTTTTTTGGTTCTTGGAGCTCAGTATAAAGTTGCAATTATTTGTTTTGAAAAATAAATTCAAACGCATTCCTCCAAAGTTGTCTAAACTTCATAGGATTATTGTAAGCTAATAACAAAGGTAAAAACTTCTTTTAAGAGTGAGGATAACAATCAAGAATGGAGCAATTGATCCTTTTTGAACCAATGTTCATATTTTCCAAGCAAGATAATTTTTGGGAGTGAGTTTAAAAATGTATTGTAAAAAGTGGAGATGAGAGGGGTGTTGTGGAAATCGGGTTAGTTTCCACCAAAATGAATAATTGTACTAAAAATTAAGATAAAAAAAAATTCTCTAGTAGTTGATGGAATCACAAATGGTCTCCCTTAAAAACTAATTTTCTTAGACTCTTAAAGTCTTGATGACAAAATTTTTCTCAAATAATTTAAAACACAATATATCACTAAAATAAATTACCTGACAATATTTATTGAATAGACAATAAAAAGAACACCAAGATTTAATGAGGTTCGGCTAATTATGTCTACGTCATCAGACACTACTAAAATAATATTCAACTATTTAAAAGAAATATTACAAAGTGAAATATTACAAGAGATAGAAAATATATAACCAATCTTAGAAGTAATGAATTGGTGTTTTGGGATGATTTGTTAAGAGGGGATGAAGCTTTTTTTATAAGTTAATCTTTTTCTTCCTCCCTCTCCCACTTCTGATGTGGGATTAGAAGATTGCTAAAATTCAACAAATCTTTACTTTGGCAATCTCACAATCCCAAATAAACATTCTCTAAACTCTTATTTTTACAAATTTTAGTAATGTCTCCAAATGCTTTTTGAAGTGCCTAATTTCAAATTCTAAGAACATTTATCAAGTCCAAACAATGTTAGAATTTTACACCTGTCATAACTTTTGTTGTCATATCTGCGAAATTTTCAGTAGTCAAAATCTTCTGAATTAGTATTTCACCATCTTCAAGAATTTTTTCGTATAAAATAATATTGAACATCGATGTGTTTCATCCTTGTATGATAAACTTGATTCTTTGCTAAATAAATAGCACTTTGACTATCACAATGTATTTTGACATGCTTTTGACCAATTCTTAAGTCATTCAGCAACCCCTAAAGTTAAATTTCCTCTTTAACAGCTTTTGAAACTGCTATGTACTCTGCCTCTATTGTAGATAAAACAACTGTTGACTATAAGATGCACTTCCAACTAACCAATGTTTTTGCAAGTATAAACACATAACTGGTAGTAGATCAATGTTTGTCTAAATCACCTGCATAGTCAGATTCACAATATCCAAATATATACTGACTAATTTTCTCATCCTGCTCAAACATTATACCAACATCTATAGTATTCTGAATATACCACAGAATCAATTTCACAGCTTGCAAATGTCATTTACCAGGATCATATATGTACCTGCTCATAACTCCAACTGCTTGTGAAATGTCAGGCCTTGTACACACCATTGCATACATCAAGCTACCAACAACATTTGCATATAGAAACATTTGACATATATTCTCATTTTTCATCACATTTCGGAGATAAAGATGCACTGAGCTTAAAATGAGGAGCAAGTGGAATACTAACTGGTTTTGTTTTCTCATTGATCCCAAAACACTTTAGTACCTTTTTCAGATATCATTTTTAAGTCAAAAAAAGTCTCCCAAATTTTCTATCTCTACATATCTTCATATTGAGAATTTTCGTAGCTTCTCCTAAATCATTCATTTCAAATTTCTGATTTGGTTGAGCTTTTAACTTCTGGATCTCTTTTTTATCCTTTGAAGCTATCAGCATATCATCAACATAAAGGAGAAGATAGATAAAAGATTCATCCTGTAGCTTGCGCAAATATACATTATGATCATATTTACTTCTTATGTACTTTTATCTTATCATAAACTTATCAAATCATTTGTACCACTATCTTAGAGATTGCTTCAATCCATACAATAATTTGCTCAACTTGCACACCAAATTTTCTTTTTCAGCAACTTTAAATTCTTCTGGCTGAGTCATGTAGATTTCTTCATCTAAGACTTCATGTAAAAATGCAGTTTTTAATCTAGCTGAACTAGTTCCATATCCAATTATGCTACCAATGCCAACAATATTCTAATGGAGGAATGTTTTACAACTGGAGAAAACACTTCATTATAAGCAATTCTCTCCTTATGAGCGTAGCTTTTAGCTACGAATTTTTTTCCTGTGGCGAATATCATTCTTGTCAGGAAATTCTTCTTTCTTTGCATAAACCCATTTACAGCCAATTACTTTCTTTCCCTTTGGCAGACTTGCTAGCTTTCATGTCTGATTTTTTTCAAGAGATTTCATATCTTTTTCTATAGTCTTTCTTCACTTTTCTTCTTCTGAGCTTTCAATAACTTCATAATAAGTGGAACGAATCTCATCATCTACTTAAAATGTATAATTAGTCATATATTCAAACCGAGTAGGTTTCTTAATATTTCTTTTTAACTTTCGTTGTGCAATTGGCTCAAGTTTCTAAGAAGGTTCTTGTGCTAAAACCTCTGCTTCTTCATCTGATCTATTTTCTACAATTAACTCATCTTCTACCGTAGGAGTAATTTTATTATACTTTACAATTTCTAGGTCTGTTTGGGAGTTTCCTCCATCTGTTGTGAAAAATCATCTGTCTACTTATTTGTTACCTTTTTTAATATGGTAAACTCATCAAAGATAACATCTCTACTAATTTTTTTTCATCTATGCGCACTATAAACGATATCGTTTGATACCAGAGGATATCCCTATAGCTTTCTTTGCCCTTAGATCTAACTTTGATTCCTTAACATGATAGTATATAGTGGAACCAAACACATGTAAGGAATTATAATCTGTAGCAGGTTTTCCATACCACACCTCCAAATGTGTTTTTCCATTGATAGCAGTTGATGACAAATGATTAATGAGAAGAGATGTATATATTACAGTCTCAGCCCAAAACTGTTTGCCCAACCCAGAATTAGACAACATACATCGAACTTTCTCCAGTAAAGTTCGGTTCATGCGTTCAACCACCCCATTCTGTTGTGGTGTATTTCTGATAGTGAAATATCGAACAATTCCTTTATTTCTGCAAACTTTCTTTAAGGGATCACTTCTGTACTCTTCGCCATTATTTATTCGAAGACACTTAATCATTCTACCCATTTGAGTTTCCACCATCTTCTTCCAGATGAGAAAAACTCCCAACACTCCATCCTTTATCTTCATTGTATACATCCATGCTCTTCTTGAATAATCATCAATAAAGGTAACATAATAGTGTTTACCTCCCATTGAAGTAGTTTTAGAATGATCTCATACATATGAGTGAATATAATCCATAATACCCTTGGTATCATGGATTGCAGTGCCAAACTTCACTCTCATCTGCTTCACTCTGATGCAATGCTCACAGAAGTCTAATTTACAGGTTCTAATCCATTCAATAATCTTTGATTCGCCAGAAGTTTCAATGATTTTTCACCTGCATGCCCCAAGTACATATGCCACAATCTGGTAGTTTCTAGCTCCTGGTCATCACTAGAAACTATTATTGTTGTTCCAACGACTGTATTATCTTCATAGTAATATAAGTTGTTGCTTCTTTGAACTCCTTTTATCACCACAAGTGCTCTAGATATAACCTTAATTATTTCATTTTTAATGACTATAGTAAAACTCTTTCTCCCAATGACTCTCATAGAAATGAGATTTTTTGTCAGATTGGGCACGTATCTTACGTCTGTCAAAGTTTTGATTGATCCATCACAATTTCTCAACTAGATTGAACTAATTTCAGTTGTTTTACAAGTGTTGTCATTTGCTGTATAGACAACTTCACATTTAATTTCTTTAAAATCAGAAATTCATTCCTAATTAGGACACATATGGTGGCTACAACTTGAATTCAGGATCTAAGTAGTCGAGCTAGAAACTACCAGATTGTGGCATATGTACTTGGGACATGCAGGTGAAAAATCATTGAAACTTCTAGCGAATCAAAGATTATTGAACGGTCATCACTAGAAACTATTATTGTTGTTCCAACGACTGTATTATCTTCATAGTAATATAAGTTGTTGCTTCTTTGAACTCCTTTTGTCACCATAAGTGCTCTAGATATAACCTTAATTATTTCATTTTTAATGACTATAGTGAAACTCTTTCTCCCAATGACTCTCATAAAAATGAGATTTTTTGTCAGACTGGGCACGTATCTTACGTCTGTCAAAGTTTTGATTGATCCATCACAATTTCTCAACTAGATTGAACTAATTTCAGTTGTTTTACAAGTGTTGTCATTTGCTGTATAGACAACTTCACATTTAATTTCTTTAAAATCAGAAATTCATTCCTAATTAGGACACATATGGTGGCTACAACTTGAATTCAAGCTCTAAGCAGTCGAACCGCTTATTGATGGCATCAATGCTAATGAAAAGTCAGAATCATCACATTCATCTTCATTTGAATTTGCAACAACCTTACTTTTACTGAATTTACTTATCAGCTTAGGACAATCTTTCTTCCAATGCTTTTTTTCTCGACAAAAGGCACATTCATCTTTGCCTACTCTGGACTTTGGTCTGTCTTTCTTTCCCTTGTTCTTATTTTTTGAACAGCCTCTTACTATCAAAGCTTTTACTGCTTAACTGATGCTATTTTTCTTGTCTTTTCTCCTCAATTCATAACTATATAGTGCAACACATACTTCATAAAAGACACCTCATCTTTCCCATGAAGTAAAGTAGTTTCTAGAAATTTAAACTCCTCAAGAAGGGATCCCAATAGCATTAGGGTTAGATCTTCATCTTTAAAAGTCACATCCAAATTCATCAGATCTGCTACAAGTTGATTGAAATTAGTAATGCGATCATTCATCATGGTACTAGGAACATATGTGAATCTGAATATACTTTTCTTCATATGAAGCTTATTTTGACTGTTGTTTTTCAAGAAATTTTCTTTCAGTGCCTTCCATAATTTATTTGCAAAAGTTTCTTTACAAAAGACATACTTATACTCTCTAAAAATGCATACTTATGCCTTCTACACAGGCACGATCAAATTATATCACATGTCAAACGATTGATTGTCTTTCATTCCTTTTTATCTGCACCTTTTGGCTTTTCTCCCTCAATGGTAAAGTCTAAATCTTGCTGAAATAAGGTGTCTAGAACTTCACCTTGCCACATGCTAAAATAACCTGTACCATCAAAAATTTCTATAGCAATTCTCGTATTTTCCACAACAGTTCTCATCAAAATTGATGAAGTAGAAATTGTTGTATCTATCGTAGATTTTTGTCCGTTTCTTGCCATTTCCTTTTCAAAAAATATTTAATAGCTTTGAAATGCAAAATACCCAAGAATCCAAGGAAATATTTTTGATGTGAAAGATCAGTTTATGCCGCAACCACATAGTATATAACTCAGTAACCTTGGATTTAATATCAATTATTGTGGAAATCGGACTAGTTTCCACTAAAATGAATAATTGTGCTAAAAATTAAGACAAAAAAAATTCATAAATAGTTGGTGGAATCACAAATGATCTCCCTTAAAAATCAACTTTCTTAAACTCTTAGAGTCTAGGTGACAAAATTTTTTTCAAATAATTTAAAGCATAATATATTATTAAAATAAATTATCCGACAATAGCTATTAAATAAATAATAAAGAGAATACCAAGATTTAACGAGATTCGGTCAATTATGCCTACGTTATCGGTCATTACTAAAATAATATTTCACTATTTGAAAAAAATATTACAAAGTGAAATATTATAAGAGAGAGAAAATACAACCAATTTTAGAAATAAGATATTGATATTTTGGGATTATTTGTTAAGAGATGATGAAACATTTTTTATAAGTTAATATTTTTCTTCATTTCTCTCCCACTTTCGATGTGAGATTGAGAGATTGTTAAAATTCAACGATGGGAGAAGAGGAAGACAATTTGTTAGCTTTGATACCAAGTGAGGAATGAAGGCTATGTAATTTTTATATTTCTCTTATAAAATATATGATGTACAATAGAAGTATATATATTCTGATTTACAATGTCATAATATAAACACTAGCATAACAAATATATTACATGATGATAGGAAAGTGCGTAGAGATAATGCCTATCCCGAACCAAAAATAGATAAATTAATAATAATTATACAAAAATAATATATATTGGAATATACCTATTCCGTAACTATAATACTAGAGTAATAGTAATTTTGTGAAGTCAAATATATATAATGGTATTAATATATTATAATGAATATGTAGTATTATTATGGTTAAACTTAATATATTCACACATATTAATGTAACAGATTTATAACATCAAATTAGTACCATATAAGCATTAACATTACTATACACTTTTATTTTATATTTTGTGTCATAAAAATATTTTCTAATTATATATAAACTTTATACTTTATATATAGTTACAATTTGTAGTTTATAATTTATTTAAAAATTTAAAAACTAAAAAAATTACACTCCATACTTTTTTAATCTTTATATTTTATTGATAAATTATATAAAAACTTAAAATATACAATATATTAATACTTTAAAAATAAAAAAAAAAATCAACAAATAACTCAAAAATGACTCTACTCCATTATTTTTAAAAAAGATTTGACCAGATTATTTAAATATGTATATTTTTTGAAGGTTGAATAGACCCATTAATCTGCTAGAATATTTCAATTTGAAACTCAAAAATAACAACTCAAAAATGAATAAAACTGAAAATGACCTGATCTAATTGCTAGGTCTATTGGCCAACAATGTCTTTTGCTTTTCATAGAAGGGCATGCATTTGTTTCACTTGTTTCAAATTGGTCATTCTATTAAGGCCAAAATGTCGTCTTATGAAAAACTTATAGTGTTTGAAATGAGATATTAAAAATAATAATAATTATTATAAAGGATAGTAAAATCTCAAATCCTTAATCTCTTATATGAGATAATGTTAGAAGTTATCATCCAGAATACACATGCATATGCATATGCATATGAAATAAAAATGCGTATTATACAGAAAAGTCTAATCGACAACACTTCAAATTTTTATTATAACTATTAAGAAATGAAGTGACATTTCTTAATTATTTCCATTACTAATACATCATTGAGAAGTAGAATTAGAGAGATAGACCAGATGTCCAATTATAAATCATTTGATAACATTCGTGGGGCTTAAACTCCGGAGTGAAGTGACCTCCTCCCTATACACAAGACCACAAAAAATCAAGAAAAAATATATATATATTTATATATTTATGATTTTAGTAGTGGATGTTATGATTTTTATATAAGATAATTATTATATAAATGAATTTACCTTCACAGTTGCGTATGTTAAACTGAAATCTCCCTTTTCAAACTTTCTTGTATATCTAAATAAATAAATTAAATAAAATGTCAATTCAAAATTAATATTTTTAATAAATATACAATTTGAGATATGAATTTAAAGAATGTAAGAGAGATAATAATTTTAGATACGTACCCAGCAGTTTCATTGTCAACAGACCAGACTCTCCATCTTTCAACCAGATCCAAGTCAAGTAAATTTATCCATTGTTGTGTTCCAATATTTGGAATGTCCATGTCGTGATCACCGCTGTTGAAATCATTATTAAATTTAGTTAATTAGTATTAATTAACATATTAGTAACCTCAATAATTAAAATTAAGGAATTCAAAATGATTATTAATTTTTTTTGGACGTAAAATGTTCGATGACCATCTTTTTAGTACACTTACCTCATTATTATGCCTCTGAAGTTGGTTTTAGTGAAATTTTGATGATATCCTACTACACTCTTGATATCATCTTTGTAGTATGTCACGTGATCAACTGTTTGATTATATATTTGCCATGGGCTTGGCTTCGTACCCTGAAAGATAAATGCCAACAATATAATTAAGATACCCTCATAATTGGACAAACATGATAGGTCATGTTTGTCCAATTTTAACCATCTATTTATAACTAAATAATTAAAATTAAATTTTATAAAAATTTAAAATATATATATATATATATATATATATATATATATATATATATATATATATATATATATATATATATACTTGTTAATAGACTTGGCAAACAAGTCGGATCAACCCGGTCTGAGTTTTGTTATTTCAAATTCAACTAATATTTTGTCATTTTCAAATCAGTTTTAGATCTTAATCGAGCATGTTATCTTAATCCATTTTTTTGAAAGTTAAATTAGAATAACTTTTGAAATTTGAGCTGATTTTAAATTGGTACATTCAAATTTTATCATATTTTACAACTGGTTGAAAACTTTTCGGATAAATTTGGGTTAGATAAAAATTGCCTAGTTTGATAGTCAATATTATATCAAAAAACTAAATACAAATGCTTATACATGCGATGTAAAAAAATTAATTGATTAATTACACTAACAGTTACTAAATTTTCTATTACTTACTCTAAGATCATAATTCTTTTTTTGTAATACTAAAATTACCAAAATTTGAAATTAATTGTATAAAAATTATCTTCAGCCATTTTTAGTGAGTTGACAGCTGAAATATTAATATAATAACCATTTTTTACCATATCATTAAACACGGACTACATCAGATGTTACATAGATGACATGTCAATAACTTCAAAATAATGTGTCACATCAGCTACTACATAGTAGACTTAACTCGAGAATAATGATATATCATGATTAATTTCATTAATAGTCACTGATATTTGTTTTATTTGTCATAAAATTATTAGTTTTTTTCTATTAAAAATAAATTTTTCTTTTCTTTTTACTTAAATAACTTGTAACCAACCGAAATATGATTTTATTAGAATCAGAGAAAATGAGTTATTCAGATACGACTCAACAATCAATTTACCAATATTAGTAGTTGCAAAGAAAAATTAATTTCAAATTCAAACACTATTAGGAAAATCCAATAACCAAAGCAATTATGAATTATGATTTTTGAAAAAAAGTATGACAGATTCAAATTTTTGGCAAAAATTTGGTATCACATCAATTCCCAACTCATATTTCTGGTTGTTTATTTATTAAATTTATTTGAAAGTTATTTAAGTGAAACGAAAATAAAATTTTTTTTGACGAAAAAAATTTAGTGATTTTACGAAAATTGAAGCAAAGTTCATTAACTATTATTGAAATTAATTATAACATATCATCATTCTGTAATTAGGTTTGCTATATAACGGTTGACGTGACACTTTTTTAAGTTACTAACATTTGACGTTACACATATTCAATAACGTGACAAATATTGGTTGATATGTCAACATTTTAATTGCCAACTCATCTAAAATGGCCGAAATACCTATAATAATGTTGAGTTATTTTAGTGTTATAAAAGTAACTGTCGGTTAAATTAGCCCATAAATTAATGAGTATATAAATGTGACAGACTGAAAAATCCTACTAAATTCAGAAGGTAATCGATATGCTTTAGTATATATATAATTAATTATACATACCTTCTCAACTTGAAGAGCTTCTTGAACAACTTCCAAGTTAGCCCAAATATTGCAAATCTCATGATTATATTTCTAAGAAAAACAAAAAACAAACAAACAATTAATAGAATCAGTCTAGCTTTAGAAAAGATTATTTTATCAAGTTGATCTGATTATATATATATATATATATAATAAAAAAAATAAAAAGAAATTTACTCGGCAATGCGGCTGATCAAATGGCTGGCTAAGTAAAGCAGTGAATTGCTCTTGCAGAGATCTATGGAGAGAATTTGTGTCAAAAGATGGAATATTGGGGATGATACCGTGGCAGGCTGGTTCCAATATCTGTACTGCATTTATATTTTCAATTAGCTGCAAATTACAACATTCAAAATTTTTTAATTAGATTTATTTAGATAATTAGTAATTAAATCATTTAATTATTATAATTATATATGTAAATAAATAAATTAAAGCACTTTAACATCTAACCTGATTGATTTCATTCACAATTTCAGTGCATTCATCATTTGGAGGATATAAGAAGCTCCCATTGCATTTAGCATCAGCATCCTTCAAATGGAAAACAGAGAAAAAAATTAAGAAAATAAAAAAAATTTAATTTATCAATATATATATATATATATATATATAAAGAAAAGTACCTTAAAGATTTCATCTGCAACAAGACCCATTCTGTTAGCATAAGGAATTTTTGAATTGAAGTCAATATCAAAATCTGTTCCTGGGCTCACTAATATATATCCCTGTTAAAATTTAGAAAAATAAATAAATAAATGAAATAAAAATTATAGTAATATGTTAATTTCTTTTAAAGTAAAAAATAAAAAATATTGGAAAACTCAAAGTTGGATATTTTAATAATTTTACTTAATTAAAATCATTTACCCTCATATTCACATATTGCTGCTCCTCTTTTGCTTCATTATCTGTGCTTCATCAGTAGCAATAACAAAAACTTTTAGATGGTTGATTAGAGAAAGTAAATTTAAAATTTATATTATTGAAAATAAATATATATTTTTTTACCTTGTAATATATAGTCTAATGCAATTGGAATAGGATTTCCACTAAATCCATCTCCGGATATATAGATTGCATTACTCTTGAACTGTTCGTGGCTTTCCAACCACTGAATTAAAATTCAAAAATAAAAATATCAGAAATATAGTTCTTAATTATAACCCCATATTTATTAAATATAAATAATTGAAATACAAATGTTATAACTTTCTATAAAATGTACCTTATGAATAAATTGGTTGAGAGTTTGTGCAAAGTAGAAGTTGCTTGTATTATACGCCTCAGGCGTTTTTGCATATGAAAATTCTGTCCCAACAGGTCCATCCAAAAATAATATGTTCATGAACTATAAATTTTTAATACAAAAAATCAAATTATTTTACTGAAAAAGCAAGAAAATTAATTAGATTAACTAATTGAAATTTGAGGATGTTACCTTGGTCCAACCATACTCGTTATCAATAAGCTTTGGAATGGATCCATCATATGGGTAGCTCAAATTAAAGGACAGTGGACCTAACAAGGAAACAATTTTTCTCACATGTTAATATAAATTTTTTGAGGATTATCTATTTTGAAAATATATAAAATGTTAAATTAAACTCATGTACCATTTCAAGAAATGAACTTATTTTTCTCAATACATAAAATGGAATGCTATATTAATTAATTCTCCAAAAGAAACAGAATATTTATACAAAACTTATTGATATATAAAATCAGAAATAATACTTACCAAACTCATAAAAGAAAGCCCAAAGACTAGAGTAACCAGGTCCTCCACTAATCCAATACAAGATTGGGTCTGTTGAAGGATCTCTTTGTGATTCCACAAAATAGTAAAACAGTTGCTGGTTGTCATTCTCCAAACCCACATACCTAAAAATTCAAAATTTCCATTTATGCTAAACAGTTAATTAATTAATAAAACGATTTTGTCAAAAAAGAATACATAGCCTGAATAAATAATCCTAAAAAGGGGGTTATATTCTGGATAATTAAGAAAAGCAAATGGAGATCTAAACCCTAAATAGGGAAAATTAATGACAAACCCAGTTTCAAATGTGAATGGAAGGGGACCCTCGTAACCAGGTAAACTAGTTATGTTGCCACATGAAGCAGATTTCACAAACAAAATCAACAAAATCAAAAGATGAAATCTCATGTCGGAAAATGGAAATCAAGAAAATGTTAAAGACTAAGAGCTCTTTTGATGAGATATACCTTACCCATCTTTGCACCACTTATATAGGATAAATATCCCACAACATGACGCAAACTTGTGGGGAAAAATATTGAAATGTTTTCCACAAAGTTGCAGTAATTTACGTTTAGGCTTAATACATCAACTGGTCCTTGAACTTAGCACGATTTGTCATTACAATGCTAAAATGTTTTAAATGACCAGTTTGATACCTCAATTGTTTTCGAATGACAAGTTTCGTATCTTACCTTGATTTTTATGAACCTTTTTAACACCTTTGCAAGAAAAATTAATGATATAAAACCTTTTATATATCTTAAACTCTTTTATCAGAAAAATTGATAGTACATATATTTTTTTATATCTTTTCAATGGTGTTTAGAATGCACACAAAAATCAAGTTGAGGTGTCATACTGGTTATTTAAAAAATTATTAGAACGACATATTATCAATTTTGCTAAAAAAAATATATTTAAAAGATTAAAAAAATCAAGTGCTAAATTAATTATTTGAAAATTTTGAAAACGACAATAACAAGTAAGCTCAATTAATATATTAAGTCTTACATTTAACTTAAATTTAATACACCTTTGCCGTGACTATCATCTTTATGATTCGGATGATAACAAAATAAATAAATAAATGCTTTTCTGTCACTATCGTCTTTATGAATCCTATGATAACCAAAAAGAAAAAAAAATTAGAGAAATGCTCCATTAATTACACTGCCCAATTTGGTCACGAGATTCGTCCTATCCTAAGAAATCAAACAAAAACATTAATAATATATAGTTAGCATTTTTGTATTTTTTTAATTTAATTCTGTAACAATCAGTACCTATCTTTCTTTATGATTTTTATATAAGATAAAAAATACATAAGTTTATGTGGGTTTGTAGGCATGTGTGTATCATTCTAAGGTTAAGAATTTGTGAATGAATTTGTCAAGTGGTCCATGATCACCTTAGTGATTACGTGGGTTTTTAAGCATGTGTATATCATTTCTGAGGGACACCTGTTTAAATTATTACCACACCTTTTCCATGCAGGGTGTTATTTGTTCAGTTAGAAAGGAAAAATAAAATTCTGCTCCAAAAAAAAAAAGAAAAAAAAAATTGTCTGGCTGTGAATTAAATGTTTGTATATAAAGCGTGGGAAGAGGGCCAAGTTATTCACATTATTACCAACAGCAGAATACCCAAAATTGTTAATCTTCTTTCATCATGAAAATTCAATTTTTGATTTTCTTTGTTTTCTTAGTTAATGCTGTCTCAGCTGGCATCGTCACCAGTTTACCTGGTTATAATAATGATGGTAATGGCGGCAATAAAATTCCCTTCACACTTGAAACTGGTTAGTATTCTTTTTAAATTTTTTAATTATGCCTTAATTAATTAATCTTATCTACTTAGAAAAAAACTATTCGCTCCCTCCCTCCATATTTTTTAAAGTCTCCTTCCAGAAAATCTTTTACATCTTCTTTTAGGTGTCCTTTTTTAAAAATTAAGGAAATATTAATTTCTCCAATTTTATATTTACATTAATCTCTTTAAAAATATAATAAATTTTCTTTTTTAATTAAAAAATAAAAGTATACAGATAAAAAAGAAAAGTGATCAGCATAAAATTGTTTAATCATTTTCTTAATTCTTATACAAGTTGAATTATATTAAAAGATGGATGGGAGAGAGAGAATTTTATTACATCGCTAATATAAGATAAGTAACAAGAGTTTACAATTGAACTTGGAAGTGACTTGCAACATTTTGGAGTATGGTTGACCACAGTTAAAAGCCCAAAGGTTTAATTGCCCAACAAGATCTTGGTTCCAATATTATTTTTAATAGAATGAGCCAAAATAAAAGAAAAGCTCATATCCAAAGTTAAAGAAACCTGAGGCTGAAGAAGATAAAAAAGTCTAGAGGAATGGAGGTAGGATGTGAAAGTAGAAAATTCACTCATATATAGCAAGTGACAATATAGGGGTGGCCTAGTTGCAGTTGGAAGGAGAGTATTGGAGACAAAACCTCCCATTTCTAGTATATTAAGGATTTATAATTGTCAATCTGCCAATTTTAAAATGATTTGCACATTAGAATCATGACCCACAATTAATAATTAAAAGTATTACAAAAGACACTTAAAAATGATGAAGTATTTTATTTTAATTTTCTAAAGAAGAAGAAGAAGAAGAAGAAGAAGAAGTAGAGAAAATTTATATTTCTGTAAGCTGTATTGAAGATGTTGTAATAAAATTAAACATGTAGGTATGTGGGTGTGAAAAATGACAGCATTCAGCTGTTCTATTACTTTGTCGATTCTGAAGGGAATCCATCAACAGATCCGATCTTGTTTTACATCAGTGCAGGTCCCGGTTGCTCCGATCTATGGTCTTTATTTATCGGAATAGGTATTTTTATTTCTCTACTTAAATTTATTAATTATAAGCAAAAAAACAATTATACAATTTTGGTCTTTGAAATTTGCTTGTTTTATTATTATTATTATTAAATATATTGGAATTTTTCTTTTAAATACGATTATATATAATTAACTACAATAAATTTGTGAAAATTTAATTCCATTTGTTAGGGCCACTGTACCTTGATTTAACCTACGACTTGAGCAATACCTCCAAGTTGCCAAAACTCCTTGATAATCACTATTCTTGGTCCAAGGTAAATTTATGGGACTGATTCCAATAGAAGCCCAGTGTCATAACATGCAAGAAAATTAGCTTATTATAGATTAAAAAAAAAAAGAAAAGAAGAAGAAGCTAGATTTTAAATATGTTTTTAATGTTAGTTTTTTGCTATTGAATATCCTGTTTTATTCTTACGATTTTTTTTAGTTCCAGTGGTTACTAATTCTTTTTGTTAAAAATTATTTATAGATGTCAATAATTCAGATTCCCCTTGGAACTGTCCTTGATGGTGTCTTAAAACAATGAGGAATGCCCCCTCAGCCACATTTGACATTCAAATTTCTGTTGTGGAAATCGGGTTAGTTTCCACCAAAATGAATAATTGTGCCAAAAATTAAGACAAAGAAAAATTTCCAGGTAGTTGGTGGAGTCACAAATGGTCTCCCTTAAAAACCAACTTCCTTAGACTCTTGAGTCTTGGTGACAGAATTTTTCTAAGATAATTTAAAGCACAATATATCACAAAGTAAAAGACCCGACAATAGTTATTAAATAGAAATAAAAGAAACACCAGAATTTAACGAGATTCGGCCAATTATGCCTACGTCCTCGGACACTACTAAAATAATATTTCACTATTTCAAAGAAATATTACAAAGTGAAATATTACAAGAGAGAGAGGAAAAATACAACCAATCTTAGAAGTAGAGAGATTGGTGGTTTTTGGGATGAATTGTTAAGAGGGGATGAAGTCATTTTATAGCCTAATGCTATGGTGGAAAAATCATCTCTTTCCGATGTGGGATTGTCATATTTCAACAAATCTCCACCTTGACAATCTCACAATTCCAAACAAACATCCTCTAAACTCTTATATTACAAATTTCAGTAATGTCTCCAAATGCGCTTCAAAGCGCCCAATTTCAAATTCTAATAACATTTATCAAGTCCAAACAATGTTGGAACTTGACACTTGTCACAACTTTCGTTGCCATATCTGCGGGATTTTCAGCAGTCAAAATCTTCTGAAGAAGTATCCCACCATTTTCAAGAATTTTCCGTACAAAATGATATCGAACATCGATATGCTTCGTCCTTGTATGATAAACTTGATTCTTTGCTAAACAAATAGCACTTTGACTGTCACAATGCACTTTGACATGCTTCTGACCAATTCCCAAGTCATTCAACAACCCCTGAAGCCAAATTGCCTCCTTAACAGCTTCTGAAACTGCCATGTACTCTGCCTCTGTTGTAGACAAAGCAACTGTTGACTGTAAGGTGGACTTCCAACTAACCGGTGCCTTTGCAAGTGTGAACACATAACCGGTAGTAGATCGACGTTTGTCTAAATCACCTGCATAGTCGGAATCACAATATCCAACTATATATTGACCACTTTTCTCATCCCGCTCAAACATTATACCAACATCTACAGTATTCTGAATATACCGTAGAATCCATTTCACAGCTTGCCAATGTCCTTTGCCAGGATCATGCATGTACCTGCTCACAACTCCAACTGCTTGTGAAATGTCAGGCCTCGTACATACCATTGCATACATCAAGCTACCAACAGCATTTGCATATGGAACCTTTGACATATATTCTCGTTCTTCATCACTTTTCGGAGATAAAGATGCACTGAGCTTAAAATGAGGAGCAAGTGGAGTACTAACTGGTTTTGTATTCTCATTTATCCCAAAACGCTTTAGTACTTTTCTCAGATATTGTTTCTGAGTCAAACAAAGTCTCCCCAATTTTCTGTCTCTGCATATCTCCATACCGAGAATCTTCTTAGCTTCCCCTAAATCCTTCATTTCAAATTCCTGATTTAGTTGAGCTTTTAACTTCTGAATCTCTCCTTCATCTTTTGAAGCTATCAGCATATCATCAACATAAAGGAGGAGATAGATAAAGGAACCATCCCGTAGCTTGCGTAAATATACACAATGATCATATTTGCTTCTTGTGTATTTCTGCCTTATCATAAACTTGTCAAATCGTTTGTACCACTGTCTTGGAGATTGCTTCAATCCATACAACGATTTGCTCAACTTGCACGCCAAATTTTCTTTTCCAGCAACTTTAAATCCTTCTGGCTGAGTCATGTAGATTTCTTCTTCTAAGTCTCCATGTAAAAATGCAGTTTTTACATCCAGCTGAACTAGTTCCAGATCAAATTGTGCTACCAAAGCCAGCAGTATTCTTATGGAGGAATGTTTTACAACTGGAGAAAACACTTCATTATAATCAATTCCCTCCTTCTGAGCGTAGCCTTTAGCTACCAATCTTGCCTTGTAGCGGATATCATTCTTATCAGGAAATCCGTCTTTCTTTGCATAAACCCATTTACAGCCAATCGCTTTCTTTCCCTTTGGCAGACTTGCTAGCTTCCATGTCTGATTTTTTCAAGGGACTGCATCTCTTCTTCCATAGCCTTTCTCCACTTTTCTTCTTCTGAGCTTTGAATAGCTTCACAATAAGTGGAAGGAATCTCATCATCTACTGAAGATGTATAATTAGTCATATCTTCAAGTCGAGCAGGTTTCTTAATCTTCCTTTTCGGCTTTCGTAGTGCAATTGGCTCAAGTTGCTGAGGAGGTTCTTGTGCTGAAACCTCTGCTTCCTCATCTGATCCATTTTCTACCATTATCTCCTCTTCTTCCGTAGGAGTAATTTTATCAGACTCTACAATTGCTGGATCAACAATTCTTCTTCTATCAAACTCCACCTGTTTGGGAGTTTCCTCCACCTGCTGTGGAGAACCATCCGTCTGCTCCTTTGTTACCTTTAACATGGTAGACTCATCAAAGGTAACATCTCTACTAAAGATTATTTTCTTCGTCTCTGGGCACCATAGTCGATATCCTTTGATACCAGAGGATATCCCCATAAAGATAGCTTTCTTTGCCCTTGGATCTAACTTTGATTCCTTAACATGATAGTATGCAGTGGAACCAAACACATGTAAGGAATTATAATCTGTAGCAGGTTTTCCATACCACACCTCCAAAGGTGTTTTGCCATTGATAGCAGTTGATGGCAAACGATTAATGAGATGACATGCGTATGTTACAGCCTCAGCCCAAAACTGTCTGCCTAATCCAGCATTAGACAACATACACCGAACTTTCTCCAGTAGAGTTCGGTTCATGCGTTCAGCCACCCCATTCTGTTGTGGTGTATTTCTGACAGTGAAATGTCGAACAATTCCTTCATTTCTGCAAACTTTCATGAAGGGATCACTTGTGTACTCTCCGCCATTGTCTGTTCGAAGACACTTGATCTTTCTGCCCGTCTGAGTTTCTACCATCTTCTTCCAGATGAGAAAAACTTCCAACACTTCATCCTTTGTCTTCATTGTATACACCCATACTCTTCTTGAACAATCATCAACAAAGGTAACATAGTAGTGTTTACCTCCCATTGAAGCAGTTTTGGAAGGACCCCATACATCTGAGTGAACATAATCCAGAATACCCTTGGTATCATGGATTGCAGTGCCAAACTTCACTCTCGTCTGCTTCCCTTTGATGCAATGCTCACAGAAGTCTAATTTGCAGGTTCGCACTCCTTGCAATAATCCTTGATTCGCCAGAAGTTTCAAGGATTTTTCGCCTGCATGCCCCAAGCGCATATGCCACAATCTGGTTATTTCTAGCTCATGGTCATCACTAGAAACTGCTGCTATTGTTCCAACAACTGTATTGCCTTCATAGTAATACAAGTTGTTGCTCCTTTGAACTCCTTTCATCACCACAAGTGCTCCAGATATAACCTTCATTACTTCATTTTTAATGATTATAGTGAAACCCTTTCTCCCAAGGATTCCCATAGAAATGAGGTTTTTCGTCAGACTGGGCACATATCTTACGTCTGTCAGAGTTCTGATTGATCCATCACGATTCCTCAATTGGATTGAACCAATTCCAGTTGTTTTGCAAGGGCTGTCATTTGCTGTATAGACAACTCCACCTTCAATTTCTTTAAAATCGAAAAACCATTCCCGATTGGGACACATATGGTGGCTACAGCCTGAATCCAGGATCCAAGCAGTCGAACTGCTTATTAATGGCATCAATGCTAATGAAAAATCTGAATCATCACATTCAGCTACATTTGAATCTGCAACAAACTTGCCTTTGCCAGATTTGCTTCTCAACTTAGGACAATCTTTCTTCCAATGCTTTTTTTCTCGACAAAAGGCACATTCATCTTTGCCTACTCTGGACTTTGGTCTGTCTTTCTTTCCCTTGTTCTTATTTTTTGAACAGCCTCTTACTATCAAAGCTTTTACTGCTTAACTGATGCTATTTTTCTTGTCTTTTCTCCTCAATTCATAACTATATAGTGCAACACATACTTCATAAAAGACACCTCATCTTTCCCATGAAGTAAAGTAGTTTCTAGAAATTTAAACTCCTCAAGAAGGGATCCCAATAGCATTAGGGTTAGATCTTCATCTTTAAAAGTCACATCCAAATTCATCAGATCTGCTACAAGTTGATTGAAATTGGTGATGTGATCATTCATCATGGTACCAGAAACATATGTGAATCTGAACAGTCTTTTCTTCATATGAAGCTTATTTTGACTGCTCTTTTTCAAGAATTTTTCCTCCAGTGCCTTCCACAATTTTCTTGCAGAAGTTTCTTTACAAAAGGCATACTTCTGCTCTCTGGACAGGCACGATTGAATTGTACCACATGCCAAACGATTGATTGTCTTCCATTCCTTCTCATCTGCACCTTCTGGCTTTTCTCCCTCAATGGCAATGTCTAAGCCTTGCTGAAATAAGGCGTCTAGAACTTCACCTTGCCACATGCCGAAATGGCCTGTACCATCAAAAATCTCCACTGTGGATTTGCCACAGCAGTTCTCGCCAAAATTGATGAAGTAGAAGCTGTTGTGTCCATTGTGGATTTTTGTCCGTCTCTTGCCATTTCCCTTTTAAGACTATTTAATAGCTTTCAAATGCGGAATACCCAAGAATCCAAGGAAACCTTTCTGATGTGGAAGATCAGCTTACGCCGCAACCACAGAGCATATAACTCAGTAACCTTGGCTCTGATACCAATTGTTGTGGAAATCGGGTTAGTTTCCACCAAAATGAATAATTGTGCCAAAAATTAAGACAAAGAAAAATTCCCAGGTAGTTGGTGGAGTCACAAATGGTCTCCCTTAAAAACCAACTTTCTTAGACTCTTGAGTCTTGGTGACAGAATTTTTCTAAGATAATTTAAAGCACAATATATCACAAAGTAAAAGACCCGACAATAGCTATTAAATAGAAATAAAAGGAACACCAGAATTTAACGAGGTTCGGCCAATTATGCCTACGTCCTCGGACACTACTAAAATAATATTTCACTATTTCAAAGAAATATTACAAAGTGAAATATTACAAGAGAGAGAGGAAAAATACAACCAATCTTAGAAGTAGAGAGATTGGTGGTTTTTGGGATGAATTGTTAAGAGGGGATGAAGTCCTTTTATAGCCTAATGCTATGGTGGAAAAATCATCTCTTTCCGATGTGGGATTGTCATATTTCAACAATTTCAACCGAAGGCACATTCACGTTTATTACCCACACCAAGATAGCAGTGGCTCTAGGTTGTTATCCTATAGTGTTGGTATAAGTACAAACAATGCTTTGGAGGCTAAGAACATGGCAGCCATGATTGCTTTAGACCATATCAATTCTTTGTATGACATTGAAATTATGGATTATAATTACTGTGACCTCATGATGCACAAGCACAACGCTGAAATAGCTGTAACTGCTGAACAGGCAGCCTTGAGAGCAACATATGAACACCTTACATCTGATTATCTTTCGCTGACTAGAAACTATGGAAAGCTGGTGAAGATAATGAAAAAGGTTAAGAGTATTATGGAAGGTCTTGCTCATTTGGTTTAACCGACTTCAATCAGAAGACTTGGAACATCCTTTTTTTTTTTTGGGACATCCATAGTTTTTCCTAAATACAATGTTTTAGAGTTCCATATAGCTGATCTTGGCAGCATGCTTTCATATGTGAAGTCTTTGTTTTTGTTACTAAAAGTGAATGTCCACAAATCAATGTTTAATATTGAAAGTTGAATATATCCAGCTACTGCTCTTGCCAAGTGTATCAGCTTGAAGTTTAATTTCTTTTTCCATCTATCCCGCTCTCTTTTAATTAGAACCAGCTGTACCTTTTTTTTTTTTGATAATGTCCATATAAATTTTTAGCTTAATGATAATGTCCATATAAATTTTTTGATAATGTCCATATAAATTTTTTTGATAATGTCCATATAAATTTGATAATGTCCATATAAATTTTTAGCTTCCAAGATGTTTAATTCTTTTGCCTTTTATTTTAATCTCTTATTAATCCCCGGTTTATTTTTACATTTCTGTTTTATTGGCCTATATGGACATGTGAAATGAATGTTCCTCCCTAAATTGCTCCATCTATAACAAATAAACGTATGAAAAAGGCATAAAATATTTGTTTGGGGGTTTTACTTTACTTTTTTTTTTCATATATTTCCATTCAATATGGGAAAATATTTGTTTAATTACGTTTTTTTTTATCTAGTTCATGAATATAATATTAATAGATGGACCTACCGGTACTGGATTTTCTTATTCAAAAACCCAAGAAGATTATAATACAAGCAACTTCAAATATGCAGACAATCTCAATGAATTTATTCATAAGGTAGATATAATACTTAATTATTACATTTTTTGGTTTTATGATATCCTTAATTAATTTTAATTAATTATTATAAATAATGTTTGTAATATTATAGAAAGGAGCACAATTAATGACATGTTAATATATTTATCATATATAATTATATATAAATTATGGTATTATTTTTGAATTCTATACAGTGGGTGAAAACTCATGATCATTTTAAAAGCAATGCATTTTAAAAGCAATGCCAAAGACAAAATACATTTTTAACCGTCTTTGGCATGCCAAATTAAATAAACCACAAGCACTGTTCTTGTCTCTGTCGATTTGTAACTATCATCATTTATATCTCCGTTGAGAAAAATCGATAAAACCAAACTATATGGGGCGACTCTATAGCCTATTGTCACGCCCCGCGAAGGTTCATACGGGATTTCCCGTACATTTACATTTTTCCGCACATATGTAATATTCTAGAAGGTCATTGTAAACCGTTAGATTAAATGGATCGTGGCTGTCCATTTCGGTAGGTAGGAATTAATCCTAGCCCTCCATTTGTTAGGTGGGAATCAATCCTAGCCATCCATTTCGGTAGGTGGGAGTTGATCTTAACCATTCATTTGGTAGGTGGGAACCAATCTTAGCCATTCATTTGGTAGGTGGGAGTTAATCCTAACCATCCATCTGGTAGGTGGGAATTGATCTCGGTCATCCATTGAGGAGGTGGAGGCCTATATATACCTTATGTAAATTCATTTGTAATCATTCAAGCAATTAAGCATTTCAAGTAATACAAAGCATTCTTCACAAACTCTTGTGTTCTTGTCTTGCTATTGAATCTTCTCGATCTCTAAGTTCCGTTCTATTCTCTTTGGAGTGCTTTTATCGGTTTGAAAGGCAGGCTTAGTGCAACGGACCGTGCTAAGTGCCGCACGATTGCTAGTTGAACTCTAGGGTCGTGACAGTTGGTATCAGAGCCAAGGTTTCGTAGCTTTACTACGCTTGGCATAATGAAGGCTACTGCCCCAGCTACACCTAACGTGGAAGTTCCATCAATGGAACGTGGTCGTGAGGAAGCTCGAAAACCATCTAAAGAATCTCGAGCCAAGTCAAAAGACATGCTTTCTAGCTTGGAAGCACGTGTTGTGAGTGCTCAGGACAACTTGGGGGAGTTGTTCGACCGAGTAGACAACTTGGAGGAACGTTGCAGCGGCTTGGAGGCCGAGGATGCAGAGATCCATGCAGCGGTCAAGATGTCACTCAACGAGCTAGACGGTGGATTAAGGCAAGAGATTGATGGGCTGAAATCCGAACTTGCCAAGGTACGTGATCTCTTCCAAAGAGAAATTTCCAATGTGTTGCTTAGAGTTGAGGATATGGGTGGTGATCTAGCCCTATGCAAACGGGCTATGGCCTCGGGAACCAATACAACCACTATCATTGAGGCTAAGAAAGTGGAAGTTCCCAAGCCAAAGACTTTCAATGGTGCTCGGAATGCTAGGGAAGTTGAGAACTTCCTATGGGGGCTGGATCAATACTTCGAGGCTACTAGCGTAACGGACCATGCCAGCAAAATCCGAACTACTGCCATGTACTTGACCGACACTGCTATGCTGTAGTGGAGACGAAGACATGGAGATGTGCAACGTGGGGTGTGCACAATTGACACTTTTGAGGACTTCAAAAGGGAGTTCAAAAGCCAATTCTTCCCCGTAAATGCTGAGGAAGAGGCGAGAGGCCGACTTCGACGACTAAAGCAGATGGGTAGCATAAGAGAATATGTGAAGGAGTTCACAACCTTATTGCTAGAAGTCCCTGACACATCGGACAAAGATGCATTATTCTTGTTCATGGATGGTCTCCAATCCTGGGCTAACCTTGAGCTCAAACGACGTGGTGTCCAACACTTATCTTCGGCCATTGTCGTTGCTGAAAGTCTTATTGATTACTCCTCAAACGAAGAAGGCCAGAGGCCAACTGATAGAAAGTTTGTTGGAGCAAGAAATGGGGGAGGCCATGCTAAGAGTCAAAGCTACAAAAATCACAGAGAAAGCTCCTCATTCAAGCCACAAGACAAGGGGAAGGAAAGGGAAGAACGTGGTGCCTCAAAGCCCCGTGTGACATGCTTCATATGCGACGGACCGCATTGGGCACGAGAATGTCCCAAAAGAAAGACATTGAATGCTTTAGTTGCCTCCACTCATGATCAAGACAGAAGTGAGGCAGGTGAAGGTGCGAAGATGGGATCTTTGCGGTTGCTTAGTGCATTGCAAAGTGCCCCGACGTCCCCCAAGGGACTCATGTTTGTGGATGCATCCATCAACGAGAAAGTCGCCAAAGCCTTGGTCGACACAAGTGCTTCTCACAACTTTGTTTCACTAGAGGAAGCCAAGGGACTCGGTCTCAAGGTTGCCAACGGAGGTGGCTCCCTCAAAGCAGTTAACTCAGCAGCACAACCTCTCCAAGGAATTGCTCACGGAGTGAAGGTCAGTCTCGGTGCATGGACTGGCCAAGTGGATTTATCTGTGGCACCCATGGATGATTTCTCGGTGCTATTCGGCATGGAGTTCTTGGATCAGGTTAGAGCTTTTCTTGTTCCATGTTCAAACTCTATGTGCATTATGGATGGACCAAAGGCTTGTCTAGTACCGACGGAGGGGACCAACAAGCCTACTACCCAAGCTCTCTCAGCACTTCAATTCAAGAAGGGATTGAAGAAGGAAAAAGAGAGTTACTTGGCCATTCTAAAGGAGTATGATGATGATGAAGCATCGCCACAACTAAGCTTGCCGACGGAGGTGCAAGTTGTCTTGGACGAGTTCCAGGATATGATGCCGGAGGCATTGCCAAAACAGTTACCCCCAAGGAGGGAGGTGGACCATGAAATTGAGCTGGAGCCTGGCACAAGACCACCAGCAATGAGTCCTTACCGGATGGCAAACTCGTAGTTGGCAGAATTGCGGAAGCAACTCAACGAGCTGTTGGATGCTGGCTTCATTAGACCATCCAAAGCCCCATTTGGTGCCCCTGTGCTTTTTCAGAAAAAGAAGGATGGTTTACTGAGAATGTGCATTGACTACCGTGCTCTAAACAAAATCACGGTAAAGAACAAGTATCTTATCCCACTCATTGCTGATTTATTTGATCAATTGGGGAATGCAAGATACTTCTCAAAGTTGGACTTGCGGTCGGGATACTACCAGGTGCGCATAGCAAAAGGGGATGAGCCGAAAACTACATGTGTAACAAGGTACGGTGCTTATGAGTTCCTTGTTATGCCATTTGGTCTCACCAATGCACCTGCTACCTTTTGCACTCTCATGAATAAACTCTTTCATCCCTACCTCGATCGGTTTGTGGTAGTATATCTTGATGATATTGTAATATATAGCCGGACTATGGAAGAACATCTTGAGCATTTGAAGAAGGTGTTCGAGGTCCTCAGAGAAAATGAGCTATATGTTAAAAGGGAGAAATGTTCATTTGCCCAAGATGAGGTGATGTTCTTGGGTCATGGGATAAAAGATGGGAAGCTGATGATGGATGGAGACAAGGTGAAAGCCATCCAAGAATGGGAACCTCTTACTAAGGTCCCTGAGTTACGGTCTTTCCTTGGACTTGTGAACTACTACCGGAGATTCATCAAGTCATATTCAGCAAGAGCAGCTCCACTAACCGACCTACTCAAGAAGAACATTACTTGGGAGTGGACAAACAAGTGCCAAGCCTCGTTTGATGACTTGAAAAGGGCCATTACCGAAGAACCAGTGCTTTACTTGCCAGACCCCTGTAAGATGTACGAGTTGCATACTGATGCCTCAGACTTTGCCATTGGTGGAGTATTGATGCAAGATGGGCACCCAATAGCATATGAGAGCCGCAAGCTCAACGAAACTGAACGTCACTACACGGTGCAGGAAAAGGATATGACAGCTATCATCCATTGTCTAAGGGTGTGGCGACACTACTTGTTGGGTTCTCACTTTGTGATCATGACAGACAATGTAGCAACTAGCTATTTCCAAACTTAGAAGAAATTGAGTCCCAAACAAGCTCGATGGCAAGACTTTTTGGCAGAATTTGACTACAAACTTGAATACAAGCCCGGTAAGGCCAATTTGGTGGCTGATGCACTAAGTCGAAAAGCAGAGTTGGCAGCTTTGAGTAGACCAAGCAGCCCCTTGCTGGAAAAGATCAAAGAAGAGTTGGAGCATGATACTCTGGCTCAAAACCTCATAGTCCTCATCAAGGAAGGAAAGACAAGGCGATTTTGGCAGAGTGACGGACTACTCTATGCCAAGAAAATCGCATCTACGTTCCTAAGTGGGGGAACTTGAGAAAGGAGATGATCAAGGAATGCCATGATTCCCTATGGGCTGGACACCCAGGCATGAAACGCACCATTGCCTTGATCAAGTCTATTTACTATTGGCCTCAACTGCGGGATGATGTTGAAGCCTATGTAAGAACTTGTCTTGTTTGCCAACAAGACAAAATAGAGCAACGTGCACCCGGTGGCTTGCTAAAACCATTGCCTATTTCGAAAAGACCATGGGAGAGTGTCTCGATGGACTTCATCACTTGCTTGCCAAAATCAGAAGGCTTTGGCAGTATAATAGTGGTCATTGATCGCTTCAGTAAGTATGCAACATTCATACCTGCCTCGACGAATTGCACTGCTGATGAGACTGCACGGTTGTTCCTCAAACATGTTGTGAAGCATTGGGGAATTCCATCAAATATCGTGAGTGATCGAGACCCACGATTTACTGGGAAGTTCTGGACAGAATTGTTCAAGCTGTTGGGATCAGACTTAAACTTCTCCACCAGTTTTCATCCACAAAGCGATGGGCAGACGGAACGTGCCAATGCACTACTGGAGCTATATCTGAGGCACTTTGTTAGTGCCAACCAACATGATTGGGCTAAGCTGCTGGGTGTAGCCCAATTTTCTTATAACTTGCAGCAAAGTGAATCCACTGGCAAGAGTCCCTTCGAGATCATTATGGGACAACAACCTATGACTCCTCATGTTTTGGCTACAAGCTATGAAGGAAGGAGTCCTGCAGCTTTCAAATTTGCTAAGGCATGGCATGAGCAAGCTGAGTTAGCCCGAGCCTATTTGAACAAGGCATCCAAAAAGATGAAGAAGTGGGCTGACAAGAAAACAAGAATGGTTGAATTTCGGGAAGGAGATTTGGTCCTTATCAAATTATTACCACAACAGTTCAAGTCCTTGCGGAAGGTTCACAAGGGGTTGGTACGGAAATACGAAGGGTCATTTCCTGTCCTTAAGCAGGTTGGTAAGGTGTCTTACAAGCTACAACTCCCTCCAAAGCTTAAAATCTATCCAGTCTTTCATGTAAGTATGTTGAAGCCGTATCATGGAGACGAAGAAGATGCAAGTAGAGGAGAGTCAAAAAGGGCACCCACTGCAGTAGTAACCTCATTTGATAGAGGAGTGGATTCCATTCTGGCAGACCGCTTAATTCGGCGTAGAGGTGTACCAAGTTATCGGGAATACTTGGTAAAATGGAAGAATGCCCCGAACATAGAGGCAAGCTGGGAACCTGAAGACACTTTGTGGCAGTTCAAAGATGACATAGAAAGGTTCAAGCTTGAAGGCGCGACGAGGGCGTCGCGAACTTGAGTGGGGGAGAATGTCACGCCCCGCGAAGGTTCATACAGGATTTCCCGTACATTTACATTTTTCTGCACATATGTAATATTCTAGAAGGCCATTGTAAACCGTTAGATTAAATGGATCGTGGCCGTCCATTTCGGTAGGTAGGAATTAATCCTAGCCCTCCATTTGTTAGGTGGAAATCAATCCTAGCCATCCATTTCGGTAGGTGGGAGTTGATCTTAACCATTCATTTGGTAGGTGGGAACCAATCTTAGCCATTCATTTGGTAGGTGGGAGTTAATCCTAACCATCCATCTGGTAGGTGGGAATTGATCTCGGTCATCCATTGAGGAGGTGGAGGCCTATATATACCTTATGTAAATTCATTTGTAATCATTCAAGCAATTAAGCATTTCAAGTAATACAAAGCATTCTTCACAAACTCTTGTGTTCTTGTCTTGCTATTGAATCTTCTCGATCTCTAAGTTTCGTTCTATTCTCTTTGGAGTGCTTTTATTGGTTTGGAAGGCAGGCTTAGTGCAACGGACCGTGCTAAGTGCCGCACGATTGCTAGTTGAACTCTAGGGTCGTGACACTATGCTGTGTTACATCATCATCATCCCCCACAATTACAAAACCAACCAAAAGATCAATTAACATATCGTGAAATTTATATATTTATTACCAAAATGCATAATATATTAAAATTATATAAATTATTTTTACTTATATGGTGCTTGAAAATGAATTTCATAAAATTTTGTGAAATTTATTTATAATTTAGTTTAATTTTAACATTTGGAATAAAAAAAATGTAAAAATTTCGATATAAATATTTTAGTTCCATGGAATTCAATATACCTATCACAAATTCCACAAAAATTTAAAATAAAAAATTTATGACAAAAGTATCCTCTTATTTTTTTTTATAAAACTCTCATTTTTGTTATTCTAGCTCATTTATGCAACTTTCTTTTCATAAACTGCGGTAATATGCTATTCCTCTCATTTTATAAAAATAAATTAACTTTTATTTTCATACTCATCAAGAAAATTTTGTTAATATAATTGAAATTGGTTATTTTTAAATATACCCTTGTATTAATTGGGATATATTGGAAAAGAAAAAATAATAATTTATATTTTTTTATGAAAAAGTACATTATAATGCAAATAAGTTAAAGCCAGTAGAGAGAGATGATTGATAAATTATGTTTTTAAAAAACAAATTTGTGATGAGAGTGTTTTCACACCTGAGAAAATCGCGTCAGGGTTCAAAATAATAGAGTTTTGAATGTGGCGGTATCATTTTGTGTGTTTTGAGAGTAGAGATAATATTTATGATGGTGAATGGTTTAATCATAGTGGTAAATGACGTTTCATGCCCATGAACGTAGGTCAGTTTTGTATATAGGTAGTCACACTTTTTTCTCTCCTCAGCCTTATACCTCTTCCGTAAATTGCTCCCTACTACCCTAAAACTCTTTCTAACATGCCAAAGACTTTGTCTCCATCTTATTCACCATTTTTTAACCTAAACTTCTACTACTGAGTTCAAGGAAAGCTTGGAAATCAAATGTTGGAGAAAAGTTCTTGTAAGGTTGAGTTAGAATTTGGTTAGTTCAGTTTAAGCTCATTTTTTATTATAAAAATCTAATAAGAATGTGTTTGTTCTTCTTAGGATTTACTAGGGAGCTTGTAAACTGATCCCAAGAGGAAAGACAAGCTTGAAGATTAGTTAAGACTCCATTTTGGTTAAAGGTATGTACATATTATCATTTTAATTTGTCTTCTCTGCATTTTGACATGTGTAATGTATTGTCAATCATAAAGATGATACAAAGACATGTTAGCAATAAAAATGGCTTGATTGTTATTTGATATAAAGGTTAGAATGAGTTAAATGTTTGTTATGGTGCTAATGAGAAAATGACTTTCGGCATGATTTGTGAGTCAAATATGTTTTAAGTTGTTAACTCATATTTTCGGTATAAAATATGGACTGAAATGTTGATAGGAGGTGATTAACATTAGTCAATCCTTAGAGCCATTGACTGTGTAATTGGTTTTGTTTGTTTTAGTTTGGTTATGTTGCTGAAAATTCTAGATCGACACATGGTACATGATTCACGGTCATGAATCATTGAACAAAATCAAGTTTCACACTAGTGAAACATGTTGCCCAGTAATGTCCAAATCGGGCATTAGCTTTCATGTCTTTGATTCATAGCTTGGAAAGTTATAAATGCATGGGTTCACCCTATGAACAATTAATCACTATCATGAACATCAATACCCAATTTTTTAAGTTTAAATATAGATATTCACAGTTGGTTTCATAGTTTGGAAGCTGTAAAATATGACTTCACACCCATGAAGGATATTTTACTGTTGTGAATAATGTGTATTTGTATGCAATAGCTTTCACATTTTGATTCACATATAAGGCACCCGTGAAAGGGACATTCATTGCCGTGAAAGGTTATTCATATCCATAAAGCATAATAGACTATCGTTATGCAATTTTTGATTTTGATGCAATGTGATGGGTTTATATAATCACATGTTATAACATGTTTGCAAGCATGATTTAATCACATATGAATGATGTATATGAGGCAATGTACTTATGGTAGATGTTTGATAGCATGTATATGATAACAAAATTAAAAGATGAAGGATATATTCTAATTGCACAGTTCTCTAATCTAAGACTTGACATGGATAGATGACATATTATTGATTGGGTTATGATACCATATGATATATTAATATGGATATAAGGACAAGGTGACTTAAACTCGGGTTATGAGTATCATTGATCCTATATGCTAGCAAATATTATTATTTCTTATTCAATGTGACTTAAGCTTGGGTTATGAGTGCTTTTGACTTGAGGGACTCAGATGAGCATATACAATTAGTGAACATAGTAGTTTAGGCTTAGGTTATGAGCACTTCTATTTTACAACTCATATTCGGATAGTCAGAATTAAAGTTTTGGGCAAATTAAATTAAAAAGGAAATGGTAAATCAATCATGTGGAAATATATGTGAAATGAAATGTTTATGTATTGATTACTGATGTGACTATAATATGGTTGTGATGTGATGACTATGGAAATAACAAAAAGTACATGTTTATATATTTTGTGTTTATCATACAAATAGACATGTTAATACAAAAAAAATGAAACATCTAGAATGTATGCTTTTATGAATGATTACAAGTGAAATGATGATATGAACATGGTATAGTGATGGTATGACATTACATAATAATATGTAGAATTTTTATGCACATATATACTATTAACTATTAGATTGCTTAACATATGGGTATTTTTCTGCACATAAGTTTAGAGTCGATAGATTGAAATTAACAGATTGAGAAGTAATGCCCATACAAAGATCGGTCAGAGTAAATCCAGATAGGGTTAGTTATTTATGATATTACTTTAATTCTTTTTGAACATGTCAAGGGATGTGGGTTATAGTTTTCATATATGTCTATTTCCTTAAAAATATATACTTAATATTTATTGATGTATTTTATAAACATCGGGCTAATGGAAGCCCAAACTGATTTTTTTATATGATGCATGGTTATAAAATGAATGTTTATGCTTAAACATGTTTTTGATGAAATTGGTTATATATATATGATGAATCTTAAAATGGAAAAAAAATTGATTTCATTGATTTTTTGCAAAAAGGTTTTGCACTCTCATACGAGCTCCCAGCGGTTCGTTCATTTGACCATAGAGAGGACAGAGGTACTTGTATTGAGAAGGCTATTAATAGGAAAATGTCATGAGCGTTCTCTCATGTAGTCAGAATTGTCTTGGTTGGGTGGGAAGTTATTACATCTATTGGTATCAAAACTTTGGTTTAGGCATTTCTGAACCTAAGCGAGCTAAAGAGATTTACCATGCATACATAGTGTGTTTCATCCGACTCTGACATGAAATGCTTCTATATCAACTTGTAAGATTAGGTGAAAGTTATGGACATAGAACCTCGTGATGTTGCTGAGAGAAATAGTCCTTTCAACATTAAGGCTTTGGATTAGCCTAGTATTACTACTATACATGGTCTAGATGTTGCTCTAGGTCCTTCACAACATGGTCTAGATGTTGCTATAATAGTTAGCATAGGTTATGCCACAGCTTGCTCCACCACCCTCACCATTGAGGCCTCGGATGCAAATTGATAAGCTCTAAAAGTATGGAGCTACAAAATTTACTAGCAAGAGTGATGATGATCCAGCCACCATAGAGTTTTGGTTAGAAAAAACTAAGACAGCCTTCAAAAAGCTAGAATTTGCCAATGAGTACTAACCTAGATATGATATTTCTTTGCTTCAGAAACATGTATATTATTAATGAAATTGATTATTTTGAAGCCACAAACTCCACAATCTTTCAATTGGAACTTCTTTATGGCAAAATTCATGAAGAAGTATGTGCCATATGTATATGTAGATGATAAGAAGAGAGAGTTCCTCAATCTAAAATAAGAGAACTTGAAAATATCAAAATATGAGAGAGTTCATGAGGCTGAAAAAGTATGCATTCATGATTCTTAGGGATGAGATAGATCAGTGCTGCAGGTTTGAGGATGGTTTGAATGATGATATTAGCTATAAATTTATTTCTCTCACATATGAAAACTTTACAAAGCTAGTATCTGCAACCATCAGTGTAGAGAGAACAAAGAGAAAAAAGACAGATGAGTCCTCCAAGAAGGCATTAGCCAGTAAGGCCCAGAGATTGAGAAATAAAGGTAATTTCTTCTCAAGGCAATCATAGTATAAAGGGCATAGTTAGAGCTTTTCACAATTGAGTTCATTCAGAAAAGGACCACCGTTTAAAGACATATCTACCATTGTCAGTACATCGATATAGAGTATGAAATGAGCTACTTTAGTATGTGAGACATGCCACAAGAGTCATAGGGATGAATTTTGCCTAACCACCAAAGCTTGTTTTAAATGTGGGGTTTGAGATCACATCAAAAGGGATTGTCTATTGTTAGGAACTTCAACACCTACTCAGGCAGTAGGATCAACTCAAATCCAAAGTAGACACCAAACAAGAGGAAGTCGAGTAGGACCTAATCAGACTGCATCGAAGACAATCAATAAACTGGGACCTAACAGGACTCTAGCAAGAGCATATGTCATAAGGGCACGAGAGGATCAGAAGACCATAGCTGTCATAGTGAGTATGTTTTCTCTTCATAGCTTGTGTTTATGTACTTTGATAGACCTAAGATCTACACTCTTATTTTTGCACAATAACACCTAGCCAGTAAAATATGAGAATAGAGAGCTTAAAATATGAGATTAAGGTCACAAACTCTTTAGGACATAGTGTGATTATTAATTGTGTGTATAAGGGTTATCCGTCGATTATGCATGGGAATGAGTTTTTCACATATTTAATTGAGTTATCTTTCTATGAGTATGATGTCATCTTGGGCATGGATTGACTTTTTCAATATGAGACAATAGTGAATTTTTAGTCTAAGATAGTTGTTCTCAAGACCACAGAACAAAAATAGATAGCAGTGGAAAGTGAAATTTTTTGAGTCTGCATAGGTGATTTCCATGATAAAGGCATATAAGATGATCAGAAAAGGTTGTGAGGCCTACTTCGTTCATGTAATTAATATGAAGAAAAAATGTCCAAATCTTAAGGATGTCCTGATAGTAGAAGAGTTCCCAAATGTTTTTTTTGGATGACTTAACAGGTCTACATTCAGATAGAGAGATTGAGTTCTCCATATAGCTTACTTCGGATACAACACTGATATCAGATGAACCATACAAGTTGGCACCTACAAAGTTAAAGAAGTAAAAGTCATAGTTGCAAGAGTTGTCAGATAAGGGTTTTATTAGACCGAGTGTATCTCCATGGTGTGCTCTAGTCTTATTCATTTAGAAGAAAATTGGTCTATAAGGTTGTGCATATACTAGAAATAGTTAAATAAGGAAACCTAAAAAACAAGTATCATTTCCACGGATTGAATATGTGTTTGATTAGTTAAAAGGTGTGCGATTGTTCTCTAAGATTGACATGAGGTTAGGGTACCATCAGCTGAAGATTAAGGTAAGAGACGTAATAAAGACAACTTTAAGAACCAAATATGGTCATTATGAGTTTTTGGTTATGCCTGTTAGGTTTAACAATGCCCAATGACATTTATGGATATGATGAATTGAATCTTTAGACCATTTTGGATAAGTTCATTGTGACTTCATCGATGACATTTTAGTGTATTCAAATAATAAGCAAGACCATGACCAACATTTAAGGATTATCTTACAGACCCTCAGGGATTAAAAGTTATATGTTAAGCTCTTTAAATATAAGTTTTTGGTTATTCCTGTTAGGTTGACCAATGCCCAATGACATTTATGGATATGATGAATGAAATCTTCAGACCATTTTGGATAAGTTCATTGTGACTTCATCAATGACATCTTAGTGTATTCAAATAATAAGAAAGACCATGATCAACATTTAAGGATTGTCTTATAGACCCTCAAGAATTATAAGTTATATGTCAAGCTTTTTATATATAAGTTTTAGCTATATGAGATGATATTTCTTGGACATATAGTATCAGCAAATAGGGTTAGAATGGATCCTTTTAAAGTTGAAATGATCTTAGATTGAAAGCCTTTTTGAAACATGGAAAAGATTATGAGTTTTCTTGATTTGATCAGATGTTAGAAAAGATTTGTAGCTTATTCATTGACTAGATTATTGAGGAAAAATGTCAAGTTTGAATGGTCAGATAAGTGTCAACACAACTTTGACCAACTTAAGAGTTTATTGACCAAAGCTCCAGTTCTGACACAGTTAGTTCCTAACAAATAATAAATCATCTACGATGATGTTTCTCACAATGGATTGAGATGTATCTTAATACAAGAAGAAAATACCGTAGCATATGCTTTCAAGCAAATGAAACCTCATGAGAAGAATTAATCGACTAATGATCTAAAGTTGACGGCTATTATTTTCTCTTTGAAGATTTGATGTCACTATCTATATGAGAAAAATGTTTCATCCACACTCACTGCAAAAGTTTGAAATATCTTTCCTATACAAAGAAAGTTGAACTTGAGATAGAGGCAATAACTAGAGTGGATCAAGGATTTCAATTGTGACCAAGTATGAGTAAGAGTTTACTAGGCTGAGCAAGTATGCAGTCAGGTTAATTGTTGATGAGGCGAATAAATATTATCGTTTTGAAGACAAACTCAACCCAGATATAGGGTTCCATGTGGTCTCCCACTAATACTGATTTCTCCAAATTGGGTTCATCAGCAATCAGTGTGGAGAAGATGAAGAGCCTAAAAAGGCTTAGTAGGTCATTAAAGAAGGACCACATGAAATCATCTTTTAGTGTTATCCATTCTTTGAGCAAGAAAGCTTGAACAGGTTCAAAGAAGTTTCAGCCAAGAGGATCGAGTCAGAGTCATGGCCATTCGGTACCCATAAGGTAGACACCAACTTCTAAAGCCACCTCAACTACTGCTAGTAGCCAAACTTAGAGAGAGTTGGCACCATAATGCTCATCATATAGTAGGAGACACATAGGGGATTGTTGGGGATATTCTGGGGCTTGTTTCAGGTGTGGTTCCAAAGATCATTACCAAAAGGATTGCCCTATACAGGCTTGTAAAGGTCCAAATACTGGATTAGTCGTAAATTGTAGTTTCAGAGATTGATCAGTATACACCCGTGCGGAAATAATATTTTATTTGATCATCGGAAAATATAGGTTATAACTGGTCTGAAGGTAAAATTTGGAGTGATAATGAGGTCAAATAAGTCCTTAAAAGTCAAGATTAAAAAAAAAGGAACCTAGTTTAATTAAATAATGGGTTGACCATACTTTGACTGGGCTAGAAAAAATAGAAAATGATATCTAAAAATTTATTTTAAGACATGAATAAAGTCTAAATAATATTTAGGATTATTTGACAGTGAAAAAGAAATTTTATGGTAATACCGAAAATTGAATTATTAATCCGATTTAAGTGAGCTGGATAGAAAATGAACTCCGATTAAGTTGAAAATTTTTGTGTAGACATATAAAAATATTTTATGAATTATGGAATTTAATTTGGGTGAAACTGAGCTTCGAAAGTGAGAAAAATAATTTATAGTGCATAATTGGACCTAAATGGATTTGGCTTTGTTTGGCGCAAGCCCACCCAAATTAACCCACTCTATAAGACCCAAATACTCAGAATTCTCTAGATAAACTTTTGTAACTCATTCTTCCTTTTCCCCTCCTTCTTGGCCGATACTTGCTTCTCACATTTCTTCTCCAATTTTCTTCATTTTTCTTTAATTCTAACACCAAAATCAACCACCCAAAAATAATTTCAGCCTCTCTAGTAGCTAATATAAGTTTTTAATTTTCATTTGGAATGCTAAAGTGAAAGAAAATTAAAGGAGAAAAGTTAGGATTAAAATTTGAGGTAAGTGAAATTTATAGTTTTAAATTAATTTAAAGGTTCAAATAGGTAGTTTAAGATATGTAGATAATAAATATGAAGTTTATTTGAGCTAAGGAAGTAAATTAATGGTGGATTAATGAAGAAAACTTTTGGCCATGGTAGGTTCAAGAGAAGGTAAAGGTTCTTTCAAAGAAAAGGCAAAGGAAAATGAAGCTTAGGAAGACCAAAATAAGCAATTAAGGTTAGTGATTCCATAATCTAATTATTTTCATTAATTAAGTATGATTTAGGGTTATGAAAAATTAGAAAATTGTGTGTTTTGCATGTAATTATTAATTAATGCTTAAAACATTATTAATGGATTATGAAAAGTGAATTAGAATGATTAATTTCAATTAAAAAAATTAATTAGTGGAAATTGTAAAATGTGACTTTATTATGTGAAAAATGAATATTAAGGAATACATACATTTTAGTGTAATATTATGATATATATGGAATAATGAATATACAAATTGGTGAAATGAATAATTGGAAAGTGAAAGAAAAATTTTAATGATAAAAATTAAATATAGGCTGAAAAATGAAAGAGAAGAAATTAATATTTTATTTGCTAATTAAATGAAAATGTAGTCATGAAATGCAAGAAAATATGATTTTAAGTATGTAGAAATTTATGAAAATTTATAAATTAAATATTGAATATTTTTCTATTTTATTGATGATATTGTGTATGAAATAAAAAATAATGAATAAAATTTATTTAGTGAGTTTATAACGTAATTGATTATCCATAATGAAATATTAATATGTTAAAATGAAAAATGTGAAAAACATTAGGTATAAATTTATTTCAAATTCTCTAGTCAAATTCTCTAGTCCGATATTTGGACCTTTACAAGCCTGTATAGGTATAAAACATCATGCTCATTTCAAATTCTCTAGTCATGCACTTAGCAAATTCTTGACAAAGCAGCTCATTAGTAAAATCAAATATTATATCATCAACATAAATTTGAACAATTAGTATATCATGCTTATGTTTTTTGATGAACTGTGTAGTGTCAACATTTCCCTTTGTGAAGTTATTTTCTAATAAAAAAGAACTTAGTCTCTCATACCAAGCTCTTGGAGTCTGTTTTAAACCATACAAAGCTTTTGAAAGTTTAAAAACATGATTTGGCAAATCATAGCTTTCAAAACCTGGTGGTTGTTTTACATACACTTCTTCATCTATATAACCATTTAGAAATGCATTTTTCACATCCATTTGAAAAAGTTTGAAATTCATATGACATGCATATGCTAAGGTTATTAACCCTTGTTCATCTAATTTATTTCTAAATACCCATTTGCTGCCTATGATTGGATGATTCTTGGGTCTAGGTACTAGGTTTCATACCTTATTTCTCTCAAATTGGTTGAGTTCCTCTTGCATGACAATCACCAATGATTTGCTCTTTTGGATGATATTTCGTCATTCTCCATTCTTTTGGGAGTTCTTGTTCATTTTCTTCTTGAGTTTGATGTAGAGAATCATTTTGTGGTGAATCTTCTTGATCATTTTCTTCTTTCCCATTTCCATAATAAAATTGTTATGAAAGAATAAATTATTAAGTAATTAATAATGTAAAAATAATAGAATTTATGATTTTAATAGAAATTGAATTGAGAAAATAAAATAATGCCTTTAATTATTTTTATGATGGTTAAATTTAGCTCAGGATATAATTGGCTAGCCATAGGAACACTATTACCCTGGTGCGGGTCATGGCGATTCACTTATGTAGGCCAATAATAGTCTACTTCAGTGATTGTAACTCAGTGATTCAGTGTACAGTATAGTGCTCGGGTAATTTTTCGGGATTACTTTTCAGTGTAGTGGACTCTTGGAGTTCATGTCCTATATATCCAGTCCAAAGATTTTCTATCGGATTGAAACTAGAGGCAAATGTGAATAAAAGGAGTACAAATGATTTAAGTGAAAAATATGATAAGAAAATATGCAAGTGAAAAATATGATAAAAGTGCAAATGTGAATGAAATGATTAAAGTGATAATTATGAATAGAATATGAGAAAAGTGCTTAAAATGAAAAATATGATAAACATGAAATACGTGAAAAATATAAGAAAAATAATGAAAGTGAGAAATACAATATAAATGAAAAAATATATATATATATATATGATAAAAAAATGGTATAATCATAACAATGATAAATGTGATAAATGTGACAAAAAATAATAAAGTTGAAAAATAAAAAATAAGTGGAAGATAGATATTAAATTGTGCAGTAAAAATAAATAATCAAATAAATATAAATAAATAAATGAAAAATTAATAATGTTAGAGGAAAAAATGTAAATAATATATAGTTATTGGCATAATTGTAAATAAATGGAATTTTAGGAATTTGAAAAGAAGAAAGAAAAGAAGGATTAGAAAGAAAAAAACATTATTGAGAAAAAAATTGATAAAATTCATTAAAGTATTAAATAGTGAATTAAGAGTACTTAAAAATAAGTATTGATAAAATGAATTATATATTAATGAGAAAAATTGAATAGTATATTAAAAATATAATTGCATGAAAATATAATTAGTAGAAATTTTAGATTAGTAATCACCACTGAGCATATTAATGCTCAACACGTAGTTATTTGACTGCGTGCAGATAGTAGCGGAAAAAGCAGGAGCAAGTATGCAAAATTTTGGAGCAGACGGAAGAACAAAATAGTAATAGGATATTACTAATAATGACATGTATATATATGCATTAATATGGAGTTGTAAAAATGGACCTTGTACATACTATAATAAATGGTATTTGTAAATTATTATGTGTGAAGAATGAAAGGATGATTTGTGGATGGATGTAAAATATTTTGTATTATATGCGTTTTGTTGTACCCAAAAATAGGTTGTGGATTGTTTGTCTTGCAATGGGTTAGTTAATTTATAACCGTTATTTTGTTGAAATTTTTGGAAAAGTAAAAAAGATTAATTAAGTGTTAATAATATTATGGTCATTAAATTAAGATAAAAAAAAATTCGGCATATATCAGCTATAATCGCATTTATCTACGAAACGTATGTATAGAATAAGTCTAATAAGGGTGTTACAAGGCTAGCGAAGCCCCCATTCAAACATTGACATCAGCATTGGTTCAGGGTAGGAGCCAGAGTCAAGACAAGGGTTGTAGAGCTAGGCATAGACCGACAACTTCAAAACTATAAATAAGCCAACATCATATATAGGCTAGTATCCAGTCGAACACCAGTAAGGGCTTATGCTATGAGAACCCGAGAATATTAGAGTGTCACTAATGTAATTATTGGTACATTTCTAATATTTCATTTTGAATTATTTTTTGATAGATTTGGGTTCCACCCACTCTTACATATGTAACAACCTAGCCAAATAGTAAAACATACTAGTAGAAAAGTTAGATATCCTTTAGGGCATAGTACGGTGGTAAATCGCATGTATAGATATTGTTTTGTTATGGTTTAAGGAATGGCGTTTTCGGCAGACTTGATTGAACTACCTTTCTATGAGTATGATGTCAACCTGGGTATGGATTGACTCTCTCAACATAGTACAGTGGTTAAATATATAAAAAAAAAAGGCAGTTACTCTAAAAACCCAAATGGGAGAGGCAATGGTAGTTCAGGGCAACATGTTCTCACAACAATTAGGAATTATCTTCATGATGAAAGTACAAAGAATGATTCATAAGTGATGTGAGGCTTACTTAGATCACGTGATTAACTCAAGAAAAGAGAGTTCGAGCTTGAAAAGCATTCCGATGGTGAATGAGTATTCTAAGATATTTCCAGAGAAATTACCCAAATTACCACCAGAGAGAGAGGTAGAGTTTTTTATAGAACTTCTACTAGGTACTACTCTTATTTCGGCAACACCATATAGAATGAAACCATCTAAAATGAGAGAATTGAAAGAACAGTTAGAGAAACTTTTGGATAAGGGCTTTATCATACCGAGTGTTTCTCCTTAGGGTGAACTAGTCCTCTTTGTTAAGAAGAAAGATAGGTTTATGAAATTGTGCATAGACTATTGGCAGCTAAATAAAAATGACCATAAAGAATAAATATCCATTGTCGTGGATAAATGATCTATTTGATCAGTTGAAAGGAGCTCGAGTGCTATCTAAGATTGATCTATGGTCAGGATATCATCAGTTGAGAATTAAACAAAGGGATGTTGCCAATAGTGCTTTTAGAACTATATATGATTATTAAAAGCTATTGGTTATGCCTTTTGGACTAATCAATGCTATTAAGGCATTTATAGATTTGATGAATCAAATTTTTTGGTTGTATTTAGATCAATTTGTGGTGGTTTATATTGACAATATATTAGTATATTCTAAAGGTAGAGAGGAACATCATCAACACTTGAGAATTGTTTTGCATACTCTTTGGGAGCATAGGTTGTATACCAAACTCTCTAAGTGTAATTTTTGGCTTAATGATACCATTTTCCTTAGGCACATAGTATCGACAGAGGGAATTAGAGTGGATCCTAGTAAGATATAGGTGATCATGAGTTGGCAACCAACCAGAAATGTGATCAAGATCATAAGTTTTCTATACTTAGCTAGGTACTACTAAAGATATGTGAAAGTTTTTTCCATTGTTACTTCTCCATTAACATGACTGTTGAAAAAAGATGTAAAGTATGAATGGAATGATAAGTGCTAAGTTAGTTTTGATAGACTTAAGAGCACGTTGACTGAGGCTCCGGTTATGTCAAAACCTTAAGAGCAGAACTACCCTAGCTATGATTTGAAACTTGCAACAATTGTGTTTGCCTTAAAAATATGGCAGGATTACCTGTATAAGGAGAAGTGTTACATCCTCACTAACCATAAGAGTTTGAAATACCTTTTTACGTAGAGGGAGTTGAATTTTAGGCAATATAAATGGTTAGAGCTAATAAAGGATTATAATTGTGTCATCAATTATCATCTGAACAAGGCTAATATAGTAGCATATCTTTTGAGCAAGAAGTCTTTAGTGGATTTTCATATTTGGCCAAACTTGATTCAAAAAGTGAAAAATGTTCAACAGCAAGACCTAAAGCTTGTGGAGATTGTAAAAATGGCTTCTAGTGGAAGTGGATGAAAGCTTAAATTTTTGAAATAGTTTATGCATGTCTAATGTAAAAGAGTTGAAACAGTGAATCATGGAAGATACTCATGAATCCAAATATTTTATGCATTCAAAAAGCAGCCAGATATATCAAGATTTGAGAGAAAGATAATATTGGTCAGAAATGAAGAAAGACATCATAGAGTTTACTACTCAATGCCTAACTTGTTAGTAGGTTAAAGAAAAACATCATGTGCCTTTGGGTTTGATACAACCAACCTCTATACCAAAATAATTTTACAATAGACTTTGTAATTGGGTTGTCTTTGACTCATCAAAAATGAGATGTTGTATGGATCATTATGGATCGGTTAACCAAATTGGCTCAATTTTTTCCTGTCAAAAAGGATTACTCCCTAAGTTGGTAGTGTTGTACATTAGCGACATAGTTAGGTTGCACAGAGTGCCTTTTTTCTATCATATTGAACAGGGATTCTATGTTTACTTATAAGTTCTGTGGTAGCATCTAGAGGGCTTTAGATACCAAGCATAACTTCAGTACTGTAACGCCCATCAATTTAGGCTCGGATAATTAATATATTTAATGATCGTAATTAAAATTATTTGAGACTAAATTTCAAAATAAAATATAATAAAAATATTTATAAGTGAATTTTTATTAAGTTATGTGTGTTAAATAAAATAAATAGAAAGGTTGGGTAAGTTAATAATAATAAGATAAAAACCAAGGATTTAAGTGGATATTTGGCAAAAACAAAGGAGGACCTAATAGGGTATTTACCATGAGTATAAAAATGTTATTTTCTTCTTCTTCTTCCAAATTTCACAACCCTAGCCTCCCTCCCACTCTTCCATATACAAAGTTTCTCTTCTTTCACTCATTTTCTTCTTCCTCTCTTTCCTCTTCCTCTCTCCAAAAACTTAAAATAACTATAATAGCTTAAGGTTTGAAGAGGTTAACACTTCATTGTGTCAAGGTTTAGACTTTATTGTGTTAAGGTTTGTACATATGAGTATATTTATTCCTTTGTGCATTTTATTTGCATTACACTAATGTTTGATGTTGAAGGAAGAGTGAACAAATAACTTGTTGTGTTTGCTGGTTTTGTTAAAATTCGTCTAGAACAGTATTGATTTATTTGACCATATTTTTTTTCTGGAACTTGAATCGGGATGAAATTAGTTGAAAATAAAACTAGACACATAGACTTAAACTGAAGATTGTAAATCTATATCTGATTCTAAGTTGGTCTAAAAATGTTTACAAAATCTCGGATTTGAAAGTACCCAGAAAATTCTGGGTAGTTATTTTTTGAATATTCTATGGTATTTTGCTTATATCTTTTGTTCTGGAACTTGGATCGGGATGAAATCCATTGAAAATGAAACTAGACACATAGAACTAAAACATTTATAGAGAGTTTAAATGTTATATCTAATTCTAAGTTGGTCTAAAAAGTTTTACAAAATCTCATATTTGAAAGTACCTAGAAAATTCTGTGTAGTTATTTTCTGAACATTCTATGGTATTTGGATTATATATTTTGTTCTGTAACTTGGATCAGGATGCAATCAGTTGGAAATGAAACTAGACACATATACCTAAACCTTTTATAAAGAGGTTAAATGTTATATCTGATTCTAAGTTGGTCTAAAAATTTCTACAAAATCTCTGATTTGAAAGTACCCAGAAAATTCTGGGTAATTATTTTCTGAACATTCTATGGTATTTTGGTTATATCTTTTGTTCTGAAACTTAGATTGAGATAAAACTAGTTGGAAATTAAATTCGACACATAGATACAAAAACTGTATGAAGAGTATAAACGCTAGTTACGATTTATTGTGGAGCTAAAATTTGATACAAAAATCTCGGACCTAAAAATATTCTGAAAAATATTGGACATATTTTTACTGAGCACTATACGGTTATTTGGACATAACTTTAGCTAGAAAATTCAGATTTATATGATTAATTTTTTATATGAAAGATAAGACATTAATCTAAAACTTCATAAAATACCATAAGGTCAAATTGGAATAAACAATAGGTGAAATGTGCAATCCACAATCAGAGCAGGAATCTGTCCAAAAATAAAAATTTAGTAATTTGGTATTTTAAATAATGGGTGGCATATATATATATGTTTTAATTTTAAATAATATGATAATAGTTATATTTAAAATTCTTATTGTATATTGACTAAATTAATATGATGTGTTGTGGTTTGAGGTTTCAAATAAGATTGAGAAATTTTTATATGTATATGGCATGTAAATCGAAAATTATTATGAATATATGAATTTTGATGATTTATGTAAACAATAAGATGATAACATCAATTAAGCCCAATTCTCTAATTTAGGACTAAAAATAGGATAGATGACATGCCATTGAGGGGTTTACGGTACCGTAGAAATTATGATGATATGAAAATTTTCATCATATGGACAAGGTGGCTTAAGCTCGGTGAGAGCGCCATTGATTCTAAATGCATGCAATTATTTATTTTACTCAGTCAAGATGGCTTAAGCTTGGGTGAAAGCGCTCTTGACTTGAAAAGCTCGGTTGAGCACTTATACAAACAGATACAGATAGTGAGCAGGGTGTCTTAAGCTCGGGTGAGAGTGCTCCTGTTTCACAACACGCATCCAAAATATAAAAAATTTGGGGCTATAAAATATAAAATATTTAAAAAAAAAAGAAATATGGAAAAAAATTAGTTATCAGGTAAATGAAACAAGGAAATAGAATTCATAAATGAGATATGAATATGAATTTACCTTTGTAAATTATGACATGTATATGTGTTGAACCAGTAAACCAAGTATGCAATATTCCATATTGATATATGATAAATTGATTTCTTGTTTTTATATTACTATAAAAAGAATTATGATATATGGATTATTATTTATGATTATTTATATGCAAAATTGGATAATATGAACATGGAATTTTTATGATATATCATAAGTGTATGTATGAATATTTATGCACATATGTACCACTAAGCATTACGTTGCTTAGCATGTGGGTGTTTTCCCATACCTTTGTAAATTATGACATGCATTTTGTTCTTGTCCATATGTCATGGTTGAATATAGTTGGGATCATTCCTAACTATATAAGAGGGTGTTACATTTAGTGGTATCAGAGCCCAGGTTTAGGCAATCCTAGACCTAATTGGGCTAAAGGTTTATCATGCATGCATTGTATGTCTTATAGAACTCTGACATGGGCTACTTCTCTGTCGACTTGTAGAATTAGAAGAGAGTATGGAAATTTAGGCGCATGAAGTTACTGAAACCAATAGCTCTCCTAATGCTGGAGCACTGAACCAGCCCAGTGTTGCTAGTATTCAGGGTCCGAATGCTATACCAGCCGTAACTCAGCAGGTTCTTGGACATGCCAAGCTGGACTAAAACCCTTTGATGCAGCAGATGGTTGGTTTGCTGCAACACATCGCAAGAGTGGTACCACAACCTACTCTAGTTCCTCCACCTCCACCACTGAAACCGAAAGTATAGATGGACAAGCTTCGTAAGTATGGAGCCACCAATTTTTTGGGTACGAAAGATGATGATCCTACTGCAGCAGAATATTGGTTAGAAAAGACCGAAAGAGTCCTTGATGAGCTTGAGGTTCCTACTGACCAAAAGGCAAGATATGTCATATCTCTACTCTAGGAGGATGCGTATGATTGGTGGAAGTCAGTTCTTTTGAAACCAGAGGCTCCAAAACCTATGACATGGGAATTCTTCATCACTGAATTCAAGGAAGAATATGTTCCTCCATTTTACATAGATGAGAAAAAGAGGGAGTTTCTGAACCTTAAGCAAGGCAAGATGATAGTGATAGAGTATCAGAGAGAGTTTACTCGATTGAGTAAGTATGCTTCAGAGATTATCATGAGTGAGAAAGATAAGTGTAGAAGATTTGAGGATGACCTCAATACAGAGATCGGGGATTTTGTGACTGCACTTCAGCATGTCAACTTTACTTAACTAATTGCATCCGTGGTTAGTGTTGAAAAGAGAAAGAGAAATAGAGCAGAGAAAGCTTTTAAGCATACAGTAACTCTAGTAGCCTAATCTATAAGCAAGAAAGGTCGATACTACCCAGAACAGTCTTATGGAAGGAGTCAAGGACATAATAGGAGTTATACACCGGGTGGACTTCATAGGAGGGGGCAACCCTCCAGGGCTACATCTGCAGCCGGTAGCATACATACACAAGCTACTCGAGAGAGTGCTCCAATTTGTGGTACCTGCCACAAGAACCATAGAGGAGAATGTTAGATGGTCACAGGTGCTTGTTTCAGATGTGGGTCCAAGAACCATATGAAAAGAGATTGCCCTCTAATGACTACTAGTGCACCTACACAAACTACAGGATCAGCTTGGGTTTAGAATCAGACTCGGACAAGAGGAGGTCGAGCAGAACCTAATCAGACCACATCAGAAACAATCAATAGGCTGGGACCCAGCAGGACTCCAGCTAGGGCATATGTTATGAAGACCAGAAAGGACCAAAAAGCCACTGATGTGATTGTGGGTATGTTTTCTTTACATGACTCAGTTTTATGTGCTTTAATAGATCTTGGTTCTACACATTCCTATGTATGCACGAGCACACCTAGTCAAAATAGTATGACGAGCGAAAATCTAGAATATGAGATTGAGGTCATAAATCCCCTAGGACACAGTGTGATTGTTAACCGGGTATACAAAAGTTGCCCTTTGATAGTAAATGGGAAAGAATTTTTAGCAGATTTGATTGAATTGTCATTCCACGAGTTTGATGTTATCTTGGGTATGGGTTGGCTTTCTAAACATGAGGCAGTAGTGGATTGTCGATCTAAGACAATTGTTTTTAAAACTCCAGAACTAAAAGAGGTAGTAGTGGAAGGCGAAAGGTTTCTACCACCTGCTCAAGTGTGTCTCCATGGGGTGCACCGATATTGTTTGTAAAGAAGAAAGATGGGTCTATGAGGTTGTGCATATATTATAGACAGTTGAACAAGGTGACTATTAAGAACAGATATCTGTTACCACGAATTGATGATCTTTTTGATCAGCTGAAGGGTGCAGGAGTTTTCTCTAAGATTGATTTGAGATCAGGGTACCACCAATTAAAAATTAAGACAGTGGACATAATTAAGACAACATTTAGAAGCAGATATGGGCATTATGAGTTTTTGGTGATGCCTTTCGGTTTGACAAATGCTTCGACAGCCTTTATGGACTTGATGAACCGAATCTTCAGATTATATTTGGATTTGTTCATGGTAGTTTTTATTGATGATATCTTAGTGTATTCCAAGAATAAGGAAGAACATGGTCAACATTTGAAGATAGTTTTGCAGACCCTCAAGGAACAGAAGCTTTATGCCAAACTTTCAAAATATGAGTTTTGGCTTGATGATGTGACTTTCCTTGGACACATTGTGTCAGCAGATGGCATCAAAGTTGATCCCAGCAAAGTAGAGGCAGTTACGAGTTGGAAGCCTCCCCGTAATGTGACAGAAATAAGGAGTTTCCTTGGTTTGGCCGGTTATTATAGGAGGTTTGTTAAGGGCTTTTCAATGATTGCTTCTCCTTTGACCAGATTACTGAGGAAAGATGTGAAATTTGAATGGACAGAGAAATGTCAAAACAACTTTGAGATACTTAAGAAGATGTTGACTGAGGCTCCCATTTTGACATAACCAGTCCCTGATAAGGAATATGTCATCTATAACGATGCTTCTCACAATGGATTGGGGTGTGTACTGATGCAAGAGGGCAAGGTAGTAGCTTATGCTTCTAGATAGCTGAAGACACACGAGAAGAATTACCCCACACATGACCTTGAACTGGCTGCCATTGTTTTTTCTTTAAAGATATGGCGCCATTACTTGTACGGGGAAAAATGTTTTATTTACACCGACCATAAGAGTTTAAAGTATCTTCTTACCCAGAAGGAATTGAACTTAAGACAAAGAAGATGGCTTGAGTTAATCAAGGATTACAATTGTGTGATCGACTACCATCCAGGTAAGGCCAATGTTGTGGCCGATGCATTAAGCCGAAAGACTTTGGTAGAATTACACATTCGTCTGACTCTCAACCAAGAAATCAAAGATGCACAAAAACAAGATAACAAGTTAGTTGAGATAGCTGAGTCAGTCGCTAAGGGGGAGAGACCTGATTATACAATTAGCTCAAATAACAGTTTATACTACCAAGGTCGATTATGCGTGCCTAATGTGGAAGATTTGAGACAGAGGATCTCAAAGGAAGCACATGAGACAAAATATGTCATGCACCCAGGAAGTAACAAGATGTATCATGACTTGAAGAATACGTATTGGTGGTCAGGTATGAAAAATGAGATCACAAAATTCACCACCAGGTGTTTGACATGTCAGCAAGTCAAGGCAGAACATCAGATACCTTCAGGGTTGTTACAGCCAATCACGATTCCAAAATGGAAATGGGAACGAATAACCATGGATTTTGTGATTGGGTTGCCTTTGACACCAAAAAAATATGATGTTGTGTGGGTGATTGTGGATAGATTAACGAAGTCAGCTCACTTTTTGCCCATCAGGAGGGACTACCCAATAAGTAGGTTAGCAGAGTTATATGTAAATGAAATAATACGGCTTCATGGAGTGCCAGTCTCCATTATTTCAGATAGGGACCCCAGGTTCACTTCTCAGTTTTGGGGTAGTTTGCAAAGAGCTTTGGGTACCAAGCTTAGTTTCAGCACAGCTTTTCATCCTCAGACTGATGGACAATCAGAAAGGGTGATTCAGATTTTAGAAGACATGATGAGGGGTTGTGTAATAGAGTTTGAGGGAAGTTGGGAAAAATACCTACCATTGATGGAGTTTGTCTACAACAACAGCTATCAGTCAAGCATTGAAATGGCTCCTTATGAGGCACTTTATGGTAGAAGGTGTCGAACACCATTGTGTTGGACAGAACTCAGTGAGAAGAAGCTAGTGGGACCAGAGTTAGTCCAAGAAACAGAAGAAAATGTGAAGATTATACAAGAAAGGTTGAAGACGGCTTCAGATAGGTAAAAATCATATGCAGATCTCAAAAGGAGAGACATATAGTACGAAGTGGGAGATAAGGTGTTTCTCAAGGTTTCCCCTAGGAAAAAGGTCCTCAAATTTGGAAAGAATGGCAAGTTAAGCTCTAGGTTTATTGGACCTTATGAGATCTTAGACGGAATTGGACCAGTGGCCTATAGACTTGCTTTACCGCCAGAGTTGAGCAAAATCCACAATGTCTTTCATGTTTCCATACTTAGGAGGTACCGATCAGATCCTTCTCATATTATTCCAACCAACAGGATCGAAGTAAGGCCAGATTTAACATACGATGAAGAACCAATGGAAATCTTGGCTCGTGAAGTGAAGGAGTTAAGGAATAAACGAGTCCCATTAGTCAAAGTATTATGGAGGAATCATTAAACTGAAGAAGTGACATAGAAAAGCGAGGAAGTGATGAAGGCACAATATCCCCAGTTGTTTTCAACATAAACAATCAGGTAAATTTCGATGATGAAATTTATTAAGGGTGAGAGAAATGTAACGCCCGTCAATTTAGGCTTGGATAATTAACATATTTAATGATCGTAATTAAAATTATTTGAGACTAAATTTGGAAATAAAATATAATAAAAATATTTATAAGTAAATTTTTATTAAGTTATGTGTGTTAAATAAAATAAATAGAAAGGTTGGGTAAGTTAATAATAATAAGATAAAAACCAAGAATTTAAGTGGATATTTGGCAAAAACAAGGTGGACCTAATAGGGTATTTACCATGAGTATAAAAATATTATTTTCTTCTTCTTCTTCCAAATTCAGAACCCTAGCTTCCCTCCCACTATTCCATACACAAATTTTCTCTTCTTTCACTCATTTTCTTCTTCCTCTCCCTCCTCTTCCTCTCTACAAAAACTTAAAATAAATATAATAGTTTAAGGTTTGAAGAGGTTAAGACTTCATTGTGTCAAGGTTTAGACTTCATTGTGTCAAGGTTTAGACTTCATTGTGTCAAGGTTTGTACATATGAGCTTATTTATTCCTTTGTGCATTTTATTTGCATTACAATGATATTTGATGTTAAAGGAAGAGTGAACAAATAACTTGTTGTGTTTACTGATTTTGTTAAAATTCGTCTGGAACAGTATTGATTTATTTGACCATATTTTTTGTTCTGGAACTTGGATCGAGATGAAATTAGTTGGAAATAAAACTAGACACATAGACTTAAAACTTTTGTGAAGATTGTAAATACTATATCTGATTCTAAGTTGGTCTAAAAAGTTTTACAAAATATCAGATTTGAAATTATTTTCTGAACATTCTGGGTAGTTATTTTCTGAACATTCTATGGTATTTTGCTTATATATTTTGTTCTGGAACTTGGATGGGGATGAAATCAGTTGAAAATGAAACTAGACACATAGAACTAAAACCTTTATAAAGAGTTTAAATACTATATCTGATTCTAAGTTGATCTAAAAAGTTTTACAAAATCTCGGATTTGAAAGTACCCAGAAAATTCTGGGTAGTTATTTTCTGAACATTATATGGTATTTGGATTATATATTTTGTTATGTAACTTGGATCGGGATGCAATCAGTTGAAAATGAAACTATACACATAGACCTAAACCTTTTATAAAGAGGTTGAATGCTATATCTGATTCTAAGTTGGTCTTGATTTGAAAGTACCCAGAAACTTCTAGGTAATTATTTTATGAACATTTTATGGTATTTTGGTTATATCTTTTGTTCTGAAACTTAGATTGAGATGAAACTAGTTGGAAATTAAATTGGACACATAGATACCAAATCTTTATGAAGAGTATAAATGCTAGTTACGATTTATTATGGACCTAAAATTTGATACAAAAATCTCGGATCTAAAAATATTCTGAAAAATACTTGACATATTTTTACTGAGCACTATACGGTTATTTGGACATAACTTTAGCTAGAAAATTCCAATATATATGATTATTTTTGTATATGAACGATAAGACATTAATCTAAAACTTCATAGAATACCATAAGGTCAAATTGGAATAAAAAATAAGTGAAATGTGCAATCCAAAATCAAGACAGGAATCTGTCCAAAAATAAGCATTTAGTAATTTGGTATTTTAAATAATGGGTGACATATATATATATATATATATTAATTTTAAATAATATGATAATAGTTACATTTAAAATTCTTATTGTGTATTAACTAAATTAATATGATGTGTTGTGGTTTGAAGTTTCAAATGAGATTGAGAAATTTTTATATGTATAGGGCATGTAAATCGAAAATTATTTTGAATATGTGAATTTTGATGATTTATGTAAACAATAAAATGATAACATCAATTAAGCCCAATTCTCTAATTTATGACTAAAAATAGGATAGATGACATGCCATTGAGGGGTTTACGATACCATAGAAATTATGATGATATGAAAATTTTCATTATATGGACAAGGTGGCTTAAGCTCAGGTGAGAGCGCCATTGATTCTAAATACATGCAATTATTTATTTTACTCAGTCAAGATGGCTTAAGCTCGGGTGAAAGCGCTCTTGACTTGAAAAGCTCGGTTGAGCACTTATACAGATAGATACAGATAATGAGCAGGGTGCCTTAAGCTCGGATGAGAGTGCTCATGTTTCACAACCCGCATCCAAAATATAAAATATTTGGGGCTATAAAATATAAAATATTTAACAAAAAAAGAAATATGGAAAAAAAATTAGTTATCAGGTAAATGAAACAAGGAAATAGAATTCATAAATGAGGTATGAATATGAATTTACCTTTGTAAATTATGACATGTATATGTGTTGAATCAGTAAACCAGGTATGCAATATTCCATATTGATATATGATAAATTGATTTCTTGTTTTTATATTGCTATAAAAAGAATTATGATATATGGATTATTATTTATGATTATTTATATGCAAAATTGGATAATATGAACATAGAAGTTTTATGATATATCATAAGTGTATGTATGAATATTTATGCACATATGTACCACTAAGCATTATGTTGCTTAGCGTATGGGTGTTTTCCCATACGCAGGTTCGGAACCTATAGAGAGAAATTGACAAGAAGAGAAGCAAGCTCATACATAGTCAAATAATGTAAATCCACATCAGAGGGTTGATGCTTTACATGATATGCATTTTGTTCTTGTCCATATGTCATGGTTGACTATAATTATGGTTTTCAAAAGTTTTACATGTCTTTTTATGTTGGAAACATGAAATTTTATTTGTATTATATGTATTTTGTAAGCATTGGTATAATGAAAGCCCAAACATATGTTTAAAAATGTGGTCACGGTTTGTTAATTCCGCATATAAAATAAATTCATTAATTGAATGACATATTGCTATCTTGAAAAAAAAAATTAGTTAACATATGAAAATATAATAACTAAAATGGAAGAAACTTTAATTCAAACGAATTTTAAGGTAATAGACATGTGACATTCTCCTATATAGTTGGGATCATTCCTAACTATATAAGATAGTGTTACAAGTACAACTTTTCATCCTTAGACAAATGATCAATCATAAAGGATCCTTTAGATTTTAGAGGATATGATGAGATGTTGTGTTTTGGCATTTAAGGGATGTTAGAAGAAGTATTTACCTCTTATGGAGTTTGCGTATAAAATATTCATCAATCTAGCATTGGCATGACGCCTTACGGGACACTTAATGACAGAAAATATCAGACACCTCTTTGTTGGATAGAACTGAATGAGAGAAAGATTGTGGGACCTAAGTTAGTGCAAGATACAGAGAAAAAGGTCAGAATCATTAGAGATCAGTTGAAAACTGCATCAGACAACCAAAAAGTCTTATACATATTTAAAGAGAATGGATATTGAGTATGGCATGGATGACAAAGTCTTTCTCAAAGTATTTCAATGGAAAAAGGTTATTCATTGTGGCAAGAAAGGGAAATTGAATCCTCAGTATATTGGACCATATGAGATTCTTAAAAGGGTGGGGCTAATTGCATATAGGTTTTCCTTATCCCTAGAGTTGGCAAGGATACACAATGTGTTTCATATCTCAATGCTTTGGAGATACGAACTAGATCATACTCATGTGATTGCAAGAGACATAATTAAGGTGCATCCAAATTTGACTTATGAGGAAGAACCAATATAAATCTTAGCACGATAAGAAAAAAAGTTGAGAAATAAAAGAGTGGCTTTGGTGAAAATGTTATGGTAGAATCACACTACGGAATGAGCTACTTAGGAGATTGAAGAAATCATGTGAGCTTAATATCCACAGTTATTTTTTGACAATCCTTTAAGTAAAAATTTTGAGTGCAAACTTTTCTTAAAGAGGAGATTTCTTATGCCTATATAATAGGGTCTAGACATTTTTATGATGTAAGATCAAGTCTTGACAAGTATTTAGGGTAGAAACTTTAAGGTTTTGGGAGAATAAGAAAAGAGACAAGGAAAATGCTATTTGCTTATTATTCATGCTCGTGAGCATAATTTCACGATTGTGAATCGTGTTTTTCATAATTGTGAAGTTTTGAGTCACAATTCGCTATATACCGTGTGTAGTTACTGAATCATGTGTAAAATCAATCACGATCGTGAAATCAATGGATATATAAGTTAGACACATTTTATTTTCTCCATTTGTGATAGAAATTAACCTTACCCTCAATTATCTTTTAAAGGATTCGAGTCTTCTCTACCTAAGACTTATATATCTCACCTGAATCTCTTTAAAAAACCTAAGACCTTATGAGAGAAACAAAAAAAAAAGAAGGAAGTTTAGCTTGGATTATAGCTAAGAGATTAAGTGAATTTGATGCTTGGAGTGGGAATTTCATGACCCAACCATCACATCTCCTAAAATTGAGTAAGTTTTTCTTTCTTCCTCTTAATATTCCTTTGGTATTATTTAATTCGTGGATTTGGGAATGGGTAAAAGTAACTTAGGGTTAGGTTTAGGGTTAGGGTTAGGGTTAGGAAGAAACCCTTCTTTTGTCACATGTGGGTTAGAGTAAGGTGGAATCTTTAAGGAAACTTGGTTTTTATTAATGATTGGTTGTTATTATGTATTAGGAACCTTTGTTGGAGAGGAAGCTCTCCCTTAAGAGAGGAAAAGGACTTGAAAGAGAGATAAGGGTTTTGAGGCTCCATTTTAGTATGATATTTGTACATAACCCTATATTAAATGTAATGACTGATATATTGTGTTTAATTGTTTAAATGCATGATGATTAAATTGAATTAATGCTTTCATTAATGAAGATGGAGAATGTGGTAGTATAAATGATGAGTTTGTGAGGTTTAAAGTAAGCCATAAATGTGGTCATGAACGTTTAATGCCTTTTGGTTTGATTTTTAGCATGTTGGGTATCTTATGCTATACTTGAGGAGGGAAATTCTCTTAAATGTTAGATTCATTAGGTTTTGATGGATAAAAGCATGATTTTGAGATTTAATCCCTTTTTTTGAATATAAATGATAAATTGGATATGATTCAGATACATGTAAAATGGTATTCATATGGGTAGTAAGCAATCGGTAGTTGCATGGAAATGGGAGAAATTGGTGTTATGCATTGATTCTGGAAAATTTTCAAGGTTCATGAGCATGAACAATTTTTCATAGCCATGAATCCTGTGGTGATTTTTGGATAAGCATTCACAGGTTATGTTACCACATGGTTCATGACCAGACAAGCCATCAAAAAGAAATTTACCGATGTGAATGCGTATTCACGAGCATGAACAATTTGTATGTAAATTTTTGAATTTCTGTTAAATAATATTGGAATAATTCTAAAGAGAATAAAATGAATTTGAGCTATGGTTGCAAGAGAATGCATGTTGGAGATGTTAACTTGTATGTTTCATACATGAGATTGAGAATCTAAATGTTATAATTGGAAATTTATGCCCAATACTCAAACTATAACTAGAGTTAGGAGAGATAACATTCTATTGATGGTTTTATGGTACTGGGAGGCCTTGGCTAGTATAGGAACGCGACCTCTAAATTTGTGGGTAAGGCTCGGATGAGCTCCCTTAGTGATACAAATGAGCCTATTGTTATTTTTCTTTAGATAGGTGCCCTGAGTGGCTCCACAATGATCCATTTTAGTCAAGTCTAGAGTTAGTGGGCAATGATAATAATAAAAAAAAAAAAAGGTAAAAGGTTTGAGACTTATGATTAAATTGAAATGATGGTAAATGGTGGCATGGTACATATGTTATGTTAAATGCTTAATATATGTGGAAAACTTACATATTCATGTGTACATATTGACATGCAAAAAATAATGATCATGCATACACTTGTTATTATATTTAATATACTACTAAATGAGGTAAGCTTAGTGTGTGAGTATTTGTCTCTCATTTGCAGTTTGGAGTTAAGCATAGAGAGGATAGAGAAGACGCCCAAGAGGAAGAGTAAAAGGACAAACACTTAGAGAGTTAGTGATATAGCACTTTTGATTATTTTATTAGAAATGAGATTATTTACTAGTGTACATATTTTCATTTGTGAGAGATATAGTCTTGTTACTAATTATTTCATTTTGTTTTGTAAACTTTAGGGCAAGTGTTTGCCCTATTTATATAAATGTAAATTTTTATTTCAATATTGTTATATTTTATATTTTATTAAAGTTATCATGGTCATGGTGCATAAAAAGATTTAAATTTTAAATGGTTTTTGGGTCTCATGCTTATTAATATTCTTCCATGTAACCAGGAGAGTTCCTAACAAAGTGAAGGGGTGTTACAACTTCATCTACACTGACCGCAAAAGTTTGAAGTATCTTCCCACACACAGAGAGCTGAACTTGAGATAGAGGCGATGACTAGAGTTGATCAAAGATTACAATTATATAATATATTATCATCCCAATAAGACCAATGTTGTGGCTAATGCATTGAGTAGAAAGGTCATAGTAAAGTTGCATATTCGACCTACTTTAAACTGGACGATCAGAGATACACAAAGGCAGGATGCCAGATTAATTAAGATAATTGAGTTGGTATTCGATAAGGAGAGACATGAGTATTCAGTTGAGCCAAATGGTGGTTTGTACTATCAGAGTCGTTTATGTGTGCCTAACATAACATATTTGAGACAGAGGATTCTAAAGGAGGCACATCAGATGAAATATGTGATACATCTGAAAAGCAACAGGATATATCATGATTTGAAAATAGAGTATCGGTAGTTTAAAATGAAAAAAAAGATATCATATAGTTCATTACAAGATGTCTGACATGTCAAAAGATTAAGATATAATATCAAGTATCATTAGAATTGTTGTAGCCGATCACAATTCCAGAATAGAAATGGAAAAAATTACTATGAATTTTGTGGCTGGGTTACTTTTGAACAAGATGAAGTATGACTATATGGATCATTGTAAGTAGATTAACGAAGTCAATTCACTTCTTATCTATCAAAAGAGATTATTCTTTGAATAAGTTAGCATAGTTGTATAATAGGATAAGGCTTCAAAAAGTGTCAATCTCTATCATTTCGGGCAAAGACCTGAGGTTCATATTACGGTTTTTGAGAAATCTATAGTGAGGTTTGGGTATTAAGTTTATTTTCAGCATAACTTTTTATTTTTAGATGAATGGTCAGTTAGATAGAGTGATCAAAATATTAGAAAATATGATGAGAAGTTTTATAATAGAATTTGAGGATAGCTTGGTAAAATATGGAGGGAAAGTAAACAATTATTAATGTTATTTGTTCGGTCTTTGGACGAATCTCGGGGACCAAATTGGGCCCTCTTATATGTTACAGCCTTTTTTCTGTATTTTTTTTTTCTGTGACCATACGCTTAAATATTTTTTTCTAAAAAGGAGGAAAAGAAAATCAGTAACCTTGCAATTGTTATCATCTTGATCATAAATATGATAGAGATAGAACAGTCCAAATAATAAGAACAAATTTTGTTTTGTCCTTAGTTATTTATTATGCTTTCAAAATTTTATTTAATACATTAACATGTGAAAATCATCCAATTGTTTGTCAGTCTCAACAAATTTATCAATGTCAAATTTTAATTTTAATTTCTCATCTTTTTCATCTAATATAAATGTAGGATATAATTAAAAAAAAACATGAAAAAATGTCATGTACCAACTAAAATATCTAATTTTTCTTAATTTGTACAACAAGGAAGTGAGATATAATACTTTATTAGTCGTCTTTGGCATGCCAAATTAAATCAACCACAACTACTATTGTCGTCTCTGTCGAAAACGTTGTTAATTGTAACTGTCATCAATTCATTAATTCCATTGAGAAAGATCGGTAAAACCAAACTATATGGGGCCGAACCTATAGTCTAAGGCTATGCTCCATCGGCATCATCCTCCATAGTGAATTGATGATAGTTATCAAAATGTATATTATATTTTTTTTTATCAAAATGTATAATATTATATAAATTTTTTTGACATATATGGTGTTTGAAAATGAATTTCATAAAATTTTGTGAATTTTAATTTTAATTTTTTGAATAAAAAGGGTAAAAAATTCTATATAAATAATTTAGTTCCATGGAATTCAATATAGCTATCACAAATTCAGCCAAAATAATTGGATGAATTCCACAATATGCTAATTTATGCAATTTTCTTTTCATAAACTGCAGTAATATGCTATTCCTTTCATTTTAATAAAATAAATTCACTTTTATTTTCTTACTCATCAAGAAAATTTAGTTAATAAATATAATCGAAATTGTTTAATTTTTAGTAACCTTTTATTAATTGGGAGATATTGAAAAATTAAAAAATAGTAATTTATATATTTTTTTTATGACAGAGCACATTACAATAACAAAAATAAAAAATGACATGATAATTTAATCTATAAGTTATGAAAAATAAAAAAATAAAAATGAATCTATCATTGTTTTTATTAAAATTTTAGGCTGAATTAATGTTGATTCAGATTAGAAGAATAATAAAATTCTCTAATCTCTTTTATTTATTTCTTTCTTTCTTTTCAGGATGATTTGGATTTCTATCACTGCTTGCTCAAATCTTGTTGTGAGGAATTGTAAATCCTGCGTGCTTTTCATTGGCACAATTGCCGCAAATATTTTCAATAAAATGGTCAGAGTCGGTGCCTCATTTTTCAAACACGCGTGGTGAGCTTTTCAAAAGCTTTAACCTTTCTTTTTCTCAGACTTTCAACATCAAATCGTATTCGAACTGTTTTGAAGTTGCCAAAATTTCAAATATCATCTCGAGAGTTTATTCTATTTTATAAAATTCATTGATGTGATGCAATTTGAATTTTTCTTAAAATTATCTGGAACGATTTACTGTTAGTGTGTTCCAAATCGAAAAATGCACTTCCTCATTTTATCAATGCCTTGAATCTGAAAAATGATTAATATTTCCAATTTTAATGTTATTAAAAAAAATTTGCTTAATTTTTAATTTATTGCTTAATTTTTTAAAATTTAATTCGTTTATAACACAAAAATTATTTTCATTTAAAAATAATTTATTTTTTTATAATTATCTATTTTTTTATTATTTTTTCTTGACAAAATTGAAATACTTCACTAGCCAAGAGCTGTAGGCTTCAGAGTTTACAATAGAGAAAAATTCTTGTGGAACCGGAGAGGAAGACAAGTAACGTAATTGTTTTTGTTATCACATCAATTATTAAGATTCCATAAATTTAACTCATATTAATATACTTCTCATCTCTCCTAAATTGAATATTTATCTATTGTATGATGACAATTAAAGAATGAGATCACGCGTACAACACCGAAAACTAATAATTTTTTTTATCCAAAAATCAGATTTGAATTAAAAAAATAAATCTAAAACATGGCGGTCTATATATATATATATATGGAATTTTTCATTGGTCAATAACTATGTTTAAGATAATAATAAATTTACAATTATCAAATTTGAATATATTGGTCTACTTTATTTTAATATAATATCATATCTGATAAAATATATGAGAACTACTGTTGCATCTCTAAAGTTTTACTCTATCAAATAACTCGAAAGAAAATAAAAAAAAAAAACTTATGAATTGCATTAGTAGGAAAGAAAATTTGTCAAGTATATATACAAAGCTTTCTTTAATAAAAAAAATTGACGAATCAGCTAACAACTAACTAATTAACCTCCTAACAGACGTTAGCTACTAACTCTACTTGCTTTCAACTACTATTAACTCTACTACTACTTCTACTAATAAATTGCATCTAAGTTTACATCCTCTCTCAAGTTAGAAATTGGTAGTGATCAACCAATTCCAACTTGAACAATCTGTGCAAGCGCAGTGTTAAAAGGAAATAATGCACTTTTTTGTGGATGACACATTTTCTTCTCAAGTCATTACCATCATATTCTTAGCTCCTCCTATACCGTGGAAGTTCACATATCTTGCATTAACTCAATTTTAAGTCTTTTCCTACAAATATCATACAATGGCTCTTACAATGATAAATTTTCTCAACTGGTAAACCAAATCCTTACAATAAATGTTTGATTGAGTATAAATTCTCAGCAACCACATTTTCAGATGACAATGCTTCTTTTAATAATCATGTCACTGCATCAAATGCTTTTTTTTTACAGACGATGTTATGCCTTAATATTAAGTAGTCTAGCAACACAAGAAAGCTACAAATGATTCTCGTAGCTAAGCCATGCTGAAACGCAGCATTCCAGCAACAATGAAATGTCATTAAAATGGAGGTGAAACAATGCATTTTAGCAATGACATTAGCGACGTTGTTTTGACATCAGTAATTCTTTGTGACACCCTTTAGTGACGCTTTGTCGTTGCAATTATTAGTGCTAATATTTGGCACTACATTTAGAGATTTTTTTTTCATCATTAAAAAGTCATCGCAAATGCATCACTATTTTTTTAACATTTTTGTCATCATTTTGTAGCTAAGGATCACAATTGTATCGCTATCTAGCAACTCCAAAACAAGCATTGCTAATTGGCGATGCTATTTTAGTTAATTCTTGTAGTGTGATAGAGAACAAGACCCAAACTAAAGAGTTACAGGATGTAACCTAATTGGGGGCGGGTGATATACCGATATATCTTTTTATTCATATATAAACTTTAAAGACATGTAATTTTATTTTGAAAATGAATTTTATAAACTTTGTGTTAGTGAAAGCCTAAACTGATATTTTGATGATATGCCATTTTTTTATTTTTTTTCTTTTTTTACAAGAATTTTAAAATATTTATCATGACTATGACTATGAATATGATGCAAACAAAAAAATTTAGTATTTCATTGGATTTTAAAATATAGTATCATAATATAGTTGGATTTATTCTATTTATATTGGATCATGTTATAGGTAAGTTTCAATCCAGTCTGTCCCTTGGACGGTTTCGGACCTAAGTCATTTTCTGTGACCAAAGAACTATGGGTTCTGAACCGGAAACAGTAGTTGATGGCCACAGCTTCAAAATTTCTTGATAAGAATCAAATTATTAAAGAACAAAAATACAAAAATGTTGACAATTATTAATGTTTTTTGTTTGGCAGGACGAATCACGGGGACCAAATTCCTCTCTTTAATTTTTGTTATCATAAAGATGACAGAAGAACAGTCCAAATAATAATAATAGATTTTGTCGTCACCTTACTCAAGCTTTCATAAATTTATTTAATACATTACAGACAATGAGACAATGAACATGTGAAAATCATTCTGTTGTTGTCATTTTTTTTATTTTTTATTTTTGAAAAAGTGCTGTCGTCATTTTCAACCACTATATACTTTCATTTCATTTACTTCGTACGCAAATAAATATAATTTAATTTGTATTATATATGGTGGACAATCTTTTATTCCTTTTTTGTTTTCCATATTTTCACAAAACAGATCAACAGACTAAATAGAGTTTCTTGTGCAAAAAAAGTAAATAAAAATAGATAAATAAATAAATAAAAAGAAAATTGGTAACCTTCATTTTTTAAAATATCTATGCGACGGATAAAGTATGTGCCTCGTGACAGAAGGGGCTTAGTCCCTTTCCCTCTTTCTAATGGCTCAATTTCAAAACCTATTAAGAAAAATAAAAAGCATCCATATGACGTGTCCGCGATGCTGATGTGGTCCAAAGTAAAATCAACCAAAGTCATACTATGAGTTATAGGTATTACTCAAAAAAAAAAAAAAAATATATATATATATATATATATATATATATAAAATAAAAAAACAATTATTTATTCATGTTTCAACATGAAAACAAATTAAATGTTTTTTGTTTGATCTCTTAGGAATCTCATCGGGAGCAAATTGGTTTTGTTTTTGTAAAGATGATAAAGACAAAACAGTCCAAATAATAATAAAAAATTTTGTTTATTATGCTTTCACAAATTCATTTAATGCATTGCAGATATTTAACATGTGAAAATCATTCAATTATTGTCATTCTCACCAAATTTGTAATATATATTGTAATTTGATTTACTTTGTACATAAATGAACTTAGCTTTATCTATAGTGGTCCTCTTTCTTTTTATTTTTTTTTCTTATACTGGACCATCATTTAAGTTTTTTTTCAGCATTATATATAGTGGAGTAGATATACTTTAAGCACCATGATTATATTGCTTGTTGGGGAGAAATTTTTTTTAAAAAAAAAGATAGGTAGTGGTTGGTAAAGGATTAAAGAACAAAAATACAAGAATGTAAATAATTATTAATGCTTTTTTGTTTAATCTCTTAGGACCAATCTCAGGGAACCAAATTGGGCACTTACAGCTTATCTTCAATTTGTTTTTTTTTTCGTTTGTTGTTAACGATGTCATAAAGATGATAGAGACAGAATAGTCCTATGAAATTTAAGTTAAATGTATTTACTGTAGCTTGTGGGAAAACATATAAAAAGCAGAACTATCTATAGTGGACCATGCATCTTTAATTTCATGGCCTGTTGTTTTTTAAAGCATTATTTGTTCCGAGTTTAATATTAAAGTATTAAAAAAAAAGTGGTTTCGAAGCCAAAGTACTAAATCAAGTAGACTTAAATTATTATCATAAGATGTTTTTTTGCTTTCAAAAAATAAGAAAAATAAAAATCTACGTGGAGCTTATTCACTTGAGGGAGAATTTTATAACAAAATTTTACATCGATAATATATAAAAAGTAACAAGTCTTTTTTGACAGAAAAAAAAGTGGCAAGAATTGTAAGTGGGGATAAACAAATTCTAAAATAGGTTTAAATATCATTTTCAAATGAATTCCACCACAATTATAATTATATTTCTTAAAACTCCAATATTGAATTTTTGAATAAAATCTTGGAGTCTCTGTTATGAATAAAATCTCTCTTAAATTCATAGATTGATAAAGATACATATTAATTTATATGAGGAATAGAAGTTAAGATAGGAACATAAAGATAAAGATAGAGTAGTACAACAAGATAAATAATTCATTAAGATGTGAGAGTGAAATACTCATCCTTATCATTTACAGGAATTATTTAAGTCATGACTATTATTATACAGTTTATTGTCACGAATAATTTAATTACATAAATGATATATATGCACAAAATAATCTTCAGTTCTATCAAATTCTATGTGATATTAGCTGAATGATTGGAGACTATATATATATTTTTATAGATGCTCGTATTATATTCTACTATTAAGACATGAATAATAATGAACAAATAAAGCATACAATCAAGTTCATAAATAGTTTTGTTAGAAAAGGATTTGAGTAATATCAAAATTAAAAATAATTTTTATAATAAAGTTCTTTCATTAAAATTTTATTTTATAAAATGATAACCAAAGTAGGCATTAGGTTAAAAAAATATTTTATCCAAATAAGCAGAAGGAAAAAGAAAAGGATTTCATCATTAAAAAAAAAACTTATATTGATTTGAAACAAATCAAATCGTATTAACTATTCAAATAACTATCATACTTGTAAATCACATATAACTTTTTTAAAACAATTACAATGATTCCATTTTACATATGAAATTTAATAGTCATAATACTACATTTATACTTTATATATATATATATATATATATATATATTGACACCTTGAGTCTTTGTGGTTTTATTGTTATATATCCGGTGAGCCTTCTTTAACAATATAAGAAAAATAGCAAAGGGAGAATGCTTTCTTTGATGCTTTTAAACTATAACATTAAGAATTTTTTTAATAATTCTGGAAAGAAAAATTTGCTACCATATAGAGCATCAAAACTTAGAAGTTATACAATCAAGTGCATTTTTAAATACTTCTCATAGATTTGTAATAATAATAATAATAATAATAATAATAATAATTTTATTCTTATGGTATAATTTTTAATGGACATTTCTTTATTTTTTTAATGCGTTGGTAATTGATACACATAATCGAGAGGTTACTCCTCCACAAAACATAAAAATTTTAAAATATTATATAGATAATTGTTAGCTAATTGATGACGAAATGTGAGCACAATTCCCACCGCTATATTTTTATTACGATTAAAGTGCAATAGATGCGAAAATTCATTCAGAAAAAAAATTGTAACAAAAAAATACATCAACATTTTGATTTTATCTACAAAATTCATTTGGGTTGAGGTAAGTGATTCTCTAAAGAACAATGAGTAAGAAGTGTTCAAAATGTGCCTTTATATGGACAAGTCAAAAAATGTAAAAATATTTGTGAAATATTTTAAAGATGATGAGATAGAAAGTATTAGAGGTGTACCTCATATAGATTATATCATTCTACCAAATGAATCTCAAGAGCAGAGGTGTGATTACTTTAGAGAATTGAAAAATGAATTTGAATACAATGAAAAGAAATTAAAAAATAAATTTTTTTGACTAAATTACAAATAGAGTATAAGTTGAATATCTACTAATTATGTTAAGTTTAGTGACCGATGGCACAATATTTATATTGTGTCGTTGATCATTGAACTTAACATAAACTTGTCTCTAAATCAAAAAATAAACTTTTTTACCAAAAAATACCTTAACTTTTTTTTTTTAAAACAAAATCATATTCTATCATTTTTCTTGAATCAACAACCAAAAAGATGATGTGTATCATGATGTGACGTCATATTTTTCCATCTTATGCCACATCATGTCATATAGATGATATATAAATATAATTCTAACTTTAATTATCACTTAAGATGTCCAAATGGCAGTGTCTCATGGACAAAAGGAGAAAAAATGTATTTCATTCATGTTCTGGATTAATTTTATTTATAGTAATTGAACTTATACTCTAATTGTAATTCAATCAATAAAAAAAATTTAATAATGAAAAAATACATGAATATTTAAATTTTATATACAAAAATTCATTTGTATTGGAGTAAATGATTCTCTAAAGCTACTGCACAATGAGTTAAATATGTTCAAAATGTGCCTTCAAAGGGATAAGTGAGAAAAAATAAAAATATTTGTGAAGTATTTCAGAGATGATGAGATGAAATGTATTAGAGATGTGTCTCACAAAAATTATATCATTCTACCAAATGCATCTAGGTGTGATTACTTCAAAAAATTAAAAAAAGGTATTTTGGTATAATTAAAAGAAATTGAAAAAGAATTTTTTTTACAAAATTGCAAATAGAGTATAAGTTCAAAAACCACAAAGGCAATTTAACCTAGAGAGTGAATAAAACACACACACACACACACTCACACACACACATATATTTATTTATTTATTTATCTTTTTTGTCTATATGACACAACCATATGAACATCTAATGTGACAGCCAAAGTTATGGTTGTGCTTATGTGTTATCCTATATATGTGACATAGTATGAGATGGTGAAATCTGATCCAACGTCATATGCCATATTTAATTTTCCGATTATTGGCTCAACAAAATTGGTTGAAGGTGATTTTTATATTGAAAAAATGTTTAGCTATTTTTCTTGTACAAAAAATTCTTTTTTGATTTAGTGGAAAATTATGTTAATATATTTGTTTAACACTCATTTATATTATATTTTTTTATTGAGATCAAGGTCAAACTCAACCTTTTAACATTATTAATTAATGAACTAAACTCGAGCTAACCTCATTAAGCATAATAAATGATTTTTTTACGAATCGAGCTCGAATAGTGCATGAGCTTAATAATTTTAAAACGAGATGAACTTGAATTTAAATATAAAAGCTTGAATCGAACCGAACTTGAGCTTGTAATAAATTTAAATGAGTTGAGGTCAAGCTCACCAATACTTAACTCGGTTTGATTCGTTTACAATCCTATGCACAGGTAAGAGCGTAACTACAAAATGGGGTCATAAAATGCAAAGTGCCATTGCTCTTAAGAAGGGTGTGACCATGATTTGTGGTCTATAAAAATTAAATATGATGACAATCAGTGAGGGTCACGGGCTCTAATGCAGTTGCATAAAGTGGTCACAATAGCGATTTAGGGAGTAGTGATCGCGATTTTTATTTGCTAAAAATATTTTAAAACATATGCTTGTAGCTTTAAAGAATCATTCATTAACATGTTGTTTAACCATATAAAACATGAAACTAATTATGTTATGATACACGTTATGATTATTTGCATTGAAGTATGACATTAACAAGAATTAAGAAATGATTTTATGTGCTATGATATATAATATTACATGCCTATAAAGCTTGTGTGAGTATATGAAAATGATGATAAAATGCAATGTGTAAATCTAAACAAGATAAGCCTATAACTCTACTTTAGAACTAGAGTCAAGATAGATGACATGTCATTTATGGGAATAAACAGTACCGTAAATGAAAGACCTTTGTGTGTCACTTAAGAGCATGTGTGTGCCATGAATGAAACTTTAGGCACCAACCTGTGATCATGCAAATTACAAAGATTATAGAGCAACTTTTAGGTTGTAATCAGCCACCTCGATATTCTAATAGTCTAGTTTATAGTGTCATGGGCAAAGTATTAAATAACAAGTAAACTTAATCCTATGTTTGACATTATTATTAAATTCCAAGTTATGACCAAAACATATAAGATATGAGATTATTACTCTATTCATGTTCTTGAACACAATTTGTAATATATGTGAATGAAAATTTGATATGTTTTACACCTTTGAACTAAAGTTGAAAATGTAATGGTTGTATTAATTATTATATGATATTGAATGTCACAAAATAACATGTGATGTATGAATTTGTAGTCGAACTAAGTGTGTGAAATGTGTGCATATGCAAACATGATTATCATATTGTATAAGCTTGTATATTATATTGCTATTGTGTACCACTAAGAACTAAACTTAGTGTGCGAGTTATTTTCTTATACATAGGTTGGAACTGATTAAATAGTAGTAGCTAATAGAAAAAGAGAGAGCCCTAATGAATAGTCTATAGGACAAGTACACATCTTTGGATTGGTGATACTATATGACATCTTTTTTCTTTGGTATATGTTATATGGGAAAGGGGTATAAATTATATTTTGATACATATATGTATTGTTGATCATGTCATTTTTTAACATATTTTATTTGGGTATAGTATTCTATGCAAGATGTAATATGGGTTAAATATCTTTTGTATACCTTAAAGGCTAGTTGAAGCCCAAACCTTATGTTTTGTTATATTTCAAGGATATATTTTGAAAAGTTAAATCTTAATTTGCCTATAATTTCCATATATTATGCCATTAAAGTAATAGAAGAGGAAATCGTTATTCCTATGAAACTTATTTAATTTAATGATTTTTAATGGTTTTGGTTATGATGTTTAATCTCTTGTAAAAGCAAAAAGAAAAATGTTTTTACATTTTAAAGTTTAATTATGTTGATCACAAGTAATAGGTTGTGTGATATTTTAATATATAGTTATGAATATTTTAGCTATATAAGGAGATGTTTCAATTAACTTCACTCGATATTCAAATCAAATTATCCAAATAGACAACCCTATAGACATATGTACACACCTCATGTAACTATGACCCTCCACCTTGCACAAACGTCAAACCCATTACACACACACACTTCTCAAATTCCTTAAAGTGGAATTAAAAAATATTAGTCAAGCAAAAGGACACTTTGAATGGCATGAAGCAATGCAAGCTAAGCTCAATGCATTTCTCCAAAATAAAATATCTACTCTAATGCCCTGCCAACTAATTACAATATCATTGGAAACAAATGGATTTTTTGGATAAAAAAGAAAGCAAATGGCATAATTGAGCACTACATGGTGTGTTTGGTGGAAAAAGACTATATACAACAATCATGTATTGGCTATCTCTAAACATTCTCACTAGTTGTCCAATTTACTATTGTTCGAATAGCTCTCTCGATTGCCAATATGCACAGTTTGTTCAATTAACCCCTAGATATGTCTAATGCATTTTTACATGGCCATCTGAACACTAAAATCTACATGGAATAGCCTTGATCATGTTTCTCACCTGCATTGATCGTTATATGGCTTAAAGCAAGCACCTTTTTTTATTTGCAATGAAGACATTATTAATAATTGAGAAATTATGTTATATGTCATGATATATAAGATTCCATACATATGATCTAGAAAGCTCTACAAAAAAGTTATACTTGTCTCATTATAAAACTTGTGTAAGCATATATAAATGATGATAAAATAGGTGTAAATATAATCAAGATAAATTCATACCTCTAACTTATAACTAGAGTCATGATAGATGACATGTCATTTATAAGATTATAAGGTATTGTAAACAAAGGACATGTATGTGCCATGAATGAAACTTTGGGCCCTAAACTGTGATAAGGCAAATTACAAAACTTATGTGAGTATATATGATAAAAAATTATAAAACTTGTGTGAGCAATTTTTAGACTGCAATCAGCTACCTTGATATCCTAATAGTCCAGTTTAGAGTTGTTGATAGCCAAAATTTTTGAAAAAGTTCGGTGTGGATCCCACCACATATAAAATAAAATAAAAAAGTCAAAAGTTGCGTAATTCAATTTTAAATTGAATTCCTCCAGCCAATATTTTTGACTTTTTTAATTTATGTTCACAGTGAATATTTTTTCTATAAATATGCAGATTTCTTTTCATTTGAATTACAACAATCTCAATTCATTTGAGAGAAAGTTAGATTTTTGGAATATTTCCAAAAATTAGGAAGTGACAAAAATAGTGAGAAAAATATTTTGAAGTATTTTTGGAAAACACTTTTGTACCACTATTTTTGGGTTTATCTCAAATTTATTGTATTACCTCTATCATGTGTTTAGGGAAAACTTTCTCTTTGTACCTATTAATTTTTATTAGTGAAAGAAAAATATTTGGAGTATTATACGTGGACATAGCTCAAATTAAAAGGTGAACCACGTTAAATTGTCAATATTATTTTTTGCTGATTATTTTATTTCACATTAATTTATGTTATTTTATCCGCTGTGCCCAACAAGTGGTATCAGAGCTAGTCTATCAGTCTTATAAAATTCTTAGTATGCTCTGTGGTTGCAGTATTGACTAATTTTCTACATCATAAAAGATTTTATTAGTTTACTGTCAGCTGAAGGAGTCTCATTTTGTTTTAAAATGGAGACAAAGGGCACCAAGATGATCAACTTAAATGATACAAATTACCACATATGGAGAAGCAAAATGATGGATCTCCTATTTGTGATGAAAATGCATTTGTCGGTGTTTACTACAACTAAACTCGAAGGCAAGACAAATGAAGAGTGGGAGTTTGAGCATGAGTAGGTATGCAGTTACATCTGACAATTTGTCGAAGACAACGAGTACAACCACATCTGCAATGAGACTCATGCTCGGACGCTATGGAACAAGCTTGAACAGCTTTACGCGTCAAAGACAATAAATTGTTTTATTTGACAAAGTTGACGCACTCGAAATACAAGGAAGGAACTTTCATAGCAGATCATCTAAATGAGATGCAAGGGATCATAGATCAACTATCCAAAATGAGCATAAAGCTGGATGATGAAGTATTTGCTCTGCTAGTATTGTGCTATCTACTAGAGTCATGAGAGACTTTGAAGATTTCAATAACCAACACTGCACCTAATGGTGTAGTCAATATGGAGTCTGTAAAAGCAGTATCCTGAATGAAGAAATGATAAGAAGATCATAAAACTCATCTTCTTCATCACAATCAGATGTTCTAGTTACTGACTAGAGAGGAAGGAGCCAGTCTAGACAACAAATGTTTAGAGAAAAGAGCATATGAGATGTTTGTCTAGAGACTGTGAATGGTACCAAATTAGTCTTGAGAGATTCAGACATATTCCATATATTCGTCTGAATTTGATTTCTGCAGGAAAACTCGATGATGCAGGTTTCTGCAGTACCTTCTCAAATAACCAATGGAAGCTTACCAAAGGTTCTATGGTGGTGGCTAGAGGCATAAGGTATGCTATCTTGTATGTGATGCATGAAAAACTCTCCAATAACATTGTGAGTGCTATGGAAAAAGGCAGTGCTATTGAATTATGATACAAATGACTCGGCCACATGAGTGAAAAAGGGATGACTACCCTTGTTAGAAGGAAGATGTTGCCCGGAATGGATGAAGTACATTTGGAGAAATGTGCTGACTGTTTAGCAGGAAAGCAAAACAGAGTTGCTTTCAAGAGTTGCCCTCCTTCCAGAATGAAGAATGTGTTAAATCTGATCCATTCATATTTATGTGGGCCAATGCCAAAGTCACTGGGTGGTGCTCAGTATTTTGTGACTTTCATTGATGATCATTAGAGGAAGACATGGGTGTATACTTTAAAGACAAAAGATCAGATGTTAAATGTCTTTAAAGAATTTCTTGCATCAGTTGAGAGACAGACTGGGAAGAAGTTGAAATGCATCCGGACAGACAACGGTGGAGAATACATTGGACCGTTTGATTCCTACTGCAAAGAACAAGGTATTTGGCATCAAACAACGTCTCCAAAAATACCACAGTTGAATGGCCTGACTGAGAGGATGAATAAAACTTTGATGGAGAGAGTTAGATGTCTGCTCTCACATGCAAAGTTACCTAAAATATTTTGGGGTAAAGCTTTACTTACGGCTGTGTATGAGTTAAATCTTTCACCTTGTATCCCTCTAAAGCTAGATGTTCCAGAGAAAGCATGGTCAGGAAAGGATGTTTCCTATGATCATATGCGGGTATTTGGTTACAAAGCCTTTGTACATATTCCAAAAGATGAGAGGTCCAAGCTCGATGTCAAAACATGACAATGTGTTTTTATTGGTTATGGTAAAGATCAGTTTGGCTACAGATTTTATGATCCAGTAGAGAAGAAACTTGTCAGAAGTCGTGATGCTGTTTTCGTTGAGAATGAGACCATTGAAGATATTGTCAGGACAAAGAAATGTGTTCCTGATTCCAATGGTGACTCAACAGATTTAGAATCAATTCTTCTAATACCGGTGCCAATACAAGTTGGGGATGAAGATCATGTTGATCTGCCAGAAGAAAATAATGCTCCCATCGATAATCTAGAAAATGATGATGTTCATCATCAACCATCACCTGTGCACTCCCTAGTTCATGTGAGAAGGAGCAATAGAGCAAGACAACAGTCTACGAGATATCCAGAAAATGAGTATGTGTTACTCATTGATGGAGGATAACCAGAAAGCTTTGAAGAAGCAATGACTGATGATACACAGATGCAGATATGGCTGGAGATGTTGACTCCAGAAAGTCAACGTCAGGTTACCTGATCACTTTTGTAGGGGGAGTTGTGTCATGACAATCAAAGTTACAGAAATGCGTTGCACTATCTACAAATGAAGCAGAGCTTATTGCAGCAACAGAAGCATGTAAAGAGTTGCTATGGATGGAGAAGTTCTTGAAAGAACTTGGATTGCAGCAAGACAGATATCAATTATTTTGTGATAGTCAGAGTGCTATTCATCTTGGAAAGAATACCTCCTTTCATTCAAGATCAAAGCATATTGATGTGAGATATCACTAGATCAGAGATGTGATAGAGAAGAAGCTACTATAGCTTGAGAAGATCCTACTACAGCTTAAGAAGATTCATACAGAAGAAAATTGATCAGACATGTTAACGAAGATTCTACCAAGATCATATTTTGAATAATGTCGATTAGCTGGTAGAATGGTGGAGCCCCTACATTGTCGGGAGGGGGAGATTTGTTGATAGCCAAAAATTTTGAAAAAGTTTAGTGTGGGTCCCACCACATATAAAATAAAAAAAAAAAGTTAAAAGTTGCGGAAATTCAAGTTGAAATTGAATTTCTCGAGCCAATATTTTTGACTTTTTTGATTTGTGTTCACACTGAATATTTTTTCTATAAATAGGCAGATTTCCTTTCATTTGAATTACAACAATCTCAATTCATTTGAGAGAATTTGAGAGAGAGTTAGATTTTTGGAATATTTCTAAAAATTAGTGTGACAAAAATAGTAAGAAAAATGTTATGGGGTGTTTTTGGAAAACATTTGTGTGCTACTATCTTTGGGTTTATCTCAAAGTTATTGTATTATCTCTAGCCTGTGTTTAGGGAAGACTATCTCTTTGTACCCATTAATTTTTATTAGTGGAAGAAAAATATTCGAAGTGTTGTCCGTAAACATAGCCCAAATTAAAAGGTGAACTACGTTAAATTGTCGGTGTTATTTTTTGCTGATTATTTTATTTCACATTTATTTGTGTTATTTTATCCGTTGCACCCAACAAGAGTGTCATGAGCAAATTACTAAGTAACAAGTAAATTTAATTATATGTTTGATATTATTATTAAATTTTAAGGTTATTATGACCAGAAATAAGTAAGATGTGCTATGATTACTCTATTGATATTCTTGAACACAAATATATGTAAATGAGAATGTAATATGCTTTATACATTGGAACTAAAGCTAAAAAGGTAATGGTTTTATGAATTATTATATGATAATGAATGCCATGAAATGGCATTCTATGTATGATATTGAAGTTGAACGATGTCAATGTGTGAAATGTGTCCATATGCAAACATGATTACTATATTATTATGTATGTTTGTATATTATATGTCATTATGTACCACGAAACATTATATTTAGAATGCGAGTTATTTCCTCCTCAGTTTAGGCTTTTTTTACTTCTCAGGCATATAGCTTTATGTTCATTCTTCATTGAGGTAATCTCTATCATTATATTTAGGTTTAAGTTGATGATATAATCATTACCTCCTTTGATTCTTTCAAGCTTAAGTCGATCATTGATCAATTATGAACCATATTTTCTATTCGACATTTAGAAATTCTCAATTATTTTCTTCACATTGATGTCAAACATCTAGATGTCATTATTATATCTTAATCAAAATATATTCTAGGCCTTTTAAATGAGACAAACATGCAGACATCAAAATTGTGTCAGACTCTTATGGCTACCAGTTTAAACTTAAGCAAACACATGAGAACAACACCCTCAAATGGTGAGCATTATCATCAAGTGATTGGTGCTCTTTAGTATGTTACTTTAACACGATCAAGCATAGCCTCCAATGTCAACAAATTAGCATAATTTATGCATTTTACAGTAGATATTCACTAGCAAGAAGTTAAATGGTTGCTCAGGTATCTTTGTGCCACTCCAGACATGAGACTTCTCATTTCACGTCACTTCATACTTCAGCTTCAGTGTTTTTCGGACAGTGATTAAGCTGGTTGTTCAGATGACAGATGATCTATAGGCAGGTACTTGGTTTATCTTGGCAAAAAATTAATTTCTTGGTCCTCCAAAAAATAGTCCATTATTACTAAATCTCTATTGAAAGTGAATATAAATCTCTATTGGGAACTAACAAAATAACAAGAGAAAATTAAAGAGCACAGAGATGTAACGAAATTCGGCAATGTGTTTACGTCTTTGGAAGTAGAATGACGAGATTTTCTTATTAGATGCAAGACTTAAGGTGTATATATATATTGTATGAAACTATTTTACAGAATTACCTCTATACAGTACCGTAGAGACATTGCTCTCGCACTCTCAATCTATTTAAATCATAACCCCATAATTAAATTGAGAAACCCTCCAAAGATAGATATTGTCACTCCAACATCCGTCCATTTATTGTATATATGAGTCATACAAATACGTCTACTAATTATGTGGATTGACTCTTTATTGCGTGAATTGGGCTTTCCACCTCAAACTCCTATTCAATTGTGGTTTGGCAATATTAGAGCAATTTATCTCAGCTCCAACCGGGTGTTCCATGCTTGGACATAGCATGTCAAGCTTGATTATCACTTCATTCGAGAGTCTGTTCGCAAAAATGCTACCGGCATAAATTTTATTTCTATTGAGTATCAGCTTGCTAATATTTTGACCAAACCCTTTGGTACTTTGCTTTTTCAGCATCACCGTAACAAACTTCGCCACCAATCCTCTCTGTCATCAATTTGAGGGGGGCAACGGCTGCTCCTATCTGTGTATAAGAATTGCATTTGTTACATTATTTTAATCATTGTACTTAGTATTAATATCTCTCTAATGTAAATAGTCCGGTACTGAAAATATACAAAAATACAATTTCTTTGTTCCTCACACTTGTGAATGGAGAAACTTTCACGAGGAGACTTTTACACTTTAGCATCCAATATAGTTCGAACTAAATTTAGTGAGAGCCAATTAACTTCTAGATGTTCACGGTTTAGACAAATAAATAAATAAATAAAATTAAAATTACTTGAATAGTAATTAATCAATTTTAAAGACTAATTTAGATTTTTAATTTTATAGAAAACAAAGTTAGTAAATTAGAATAGAAAATTTTGGAATTATTGTTCTAACACTTATTTTTTAATTTTTAATTGATTAACACAATAAATATTTTTGATTTTCTCTTTTTACTAACCAATAATAAATATTAGATATTCGTTTTAAAAAAACAACTGACTATAGCATTGCAAAATAGAATTTCCACAAATCAGTCAAGTGGTCCACGACAATATCAAATTAATTAAGGTTGTCCCGTAGTGAGTTGTTCTTCGTATATAAAGGATAAGAAGGCTAATTAAGTCATTCAATAGTATTACTAAAAACTTATTCAACATGAGAGTTCACTTTCTAGTCCTTTTTGTTTTCCTGGTTAATGCTGTGTCAGCTGGCATCGTAACCACCTTACCTGGTTATGATGATGGTCATGGTGGCAACAAGCTCCCATTCACTCTTGAAACTGAGTTTGTTTTCTTTCTTTAAATTTTTTAATTACGTCTTAGTTAATTAAGCTTCTCTTATAAATCTTTATTTTATCCATTAAATTTTTAATGTGAAACTCTATTCAATATTATTCCTCAAGTACAGTTTGCTTTTGGCTAAATAATCATTTGTTTAATTCAATATTTTTTTGTCTGGATTTTTTTTCTTTCTTTGAACTCTCTGCTTAATCAAATTTTAATTTAATTTATCTATAGTATCTATAATTATGCAGCAGTTACTCCTCTTATAATTTTAATATCATATTAAAATTGTGTTGGCCTACAGAGTTAAACTTAATAAATATACATTTACTATTATTTCAAAATGACATAAACTAATTTAAAGTTAATTTTATCACAATTATAAATTCATACTATAACTCTTAAACTTAGTTTTTGGAAAGTCATGACTCCCACGTATCTATAAATTGTATTATTGTGATACTGGTCTAATAATAAAATTGTGAAATTTTGAATTCAAATATAATCCTAGCTATTCTAAAAAATGTATATGTATATAATTTTCTTTTAGTAATATGTGACATAAATAATATTTGATAATGTAGCTACGTGGGTGTGGAAGAAGGTCAAAAGCAGTTGTTCTACTACTTTGTGCAATCTCAAAGGGATCCTCTAACAGACCCAATCCTGTTTTGGGTGAGTGGAGGCCCTGGTTTCTCTAGTCTCTGGGGATTTTTCTACATTAATGGTATGCATTTGTGCCTAATTAACTTATTTGATCCTTTTGAAAAATAAGTATAAATAATTTCCTATTTGTGTTTATCCTTTTCGGCCCAAAACTCCATGCACATTTATTTGATTCATTATAATATTTGTCAATTTGCAGTTATTTATTTTTGTTTTTTATTTTTTTTAGGTCCACTGAACTTTAATTTGAGCTACCCATTTGATGGTTCCTTGCCTAACCTTCTCGATAATGAATATGCCTGGACAAAGGTGCAATTACAACTGCTTTGTCTTCCCTATATATATATATATATATATATATATATATATATATATATATATATATATATATATATATATATATAACAAATAAATATATATTTAATTTATATTTTTTTATAAATTTTGCAGTTTATGAATATTTTATTTGTCGATGGACCTGCTGGCACTGGATTTTCCTATGCAACAACCCCTGAAGCTTATAAAATAAGCAATTCCCATTTTGCTAGAAATCTTCAGGAATTTGTTCACACGGTAATTTTTAATAACAATTCTCAGAAACAGTTTAAATTTTAATTAATAGAAAATATTAGAGTATTAAAATATACACAGGTTAAAGGTGTAAATTAAGCTGCTCCATCTTAACCTTTTTATCCTTCTGGTCTTCTCATCACTCCCTTACCGGATCACATCCAATTGCTTCTTGCCATTCCTCTGCTGCTTTAACTTCGATTGGTTTTGATGTATATATTATTAAATAAGATATTTTGATAATTTTCTTATAATTCAATGCAGTGGTTGGAGAGCCATGAGGAATTTCGGTCCAATAAAATGTACTTTGCTGGAGATGGGTTTAGTGGAAATTTTATTCCAATCCTTGTGGATTCCTTACAAAAAGGTCATCAATAATTTTTAATAAATAAAATTATAGTTGCACAACTAAATAATATATATTATTTTTTACTGAAACGCAGATAATGCAAAAGGAGAAGAGGAACATGTGAATATAGCGGTATAATATTGTTAATTCTTTTTTTTTTTCATAAAATGAAAAGAAATTGTTAATTAATTACTTCAAAATCATAAAAGTAAAATTTGAAATCATAATTTCGAAATTCTTTTGGTACAGGGATATTTGCTGGTGGGTCCAGGAGCAGATTTTGAATCAGATTTTAATTCCAGAATTGACTATGCATACAGAATGGGGCTCGTTGCCGAAGAAATCTACAAGGTAAATCCTAATTATTTGTTTCAATGGTTTGGAATATATAGATTCAGACTATATAAAAAAAAATTCTAAAAATTCTAATTATTTCTCTCTTTTTAGCCTGCTTTTGAAGCATGTGGCGGAAATTATTCAAATACAAATGAAAATTGTAGTTCACAAGTGGCATACATCAATGAGGTCAGCTGAAATAGAAGGATTATTATTATTATTATTTTTTTTTTTTTTTTGGTTAATTAATTTAAATTGAAAATAAAATGCGCAGTTAATCAGCAATATAAATACAGCACAAATACTAGAACCATCTTGCGGCGGTGACGATCAACAACCACCTTCTATTGGTACATTTCTCCAAGAGCAATTTACCAGTTTTCTTAAACTGCCATCTGAGGCTCCAAAGCGTTGGTGTCGGGTAACTTTTCAGAAGAAAGAATTTTTATTTTCTTATTTGAAAAAAATGGATATAAAATTTGACTAGCCATTTCGATTTAATTGTTTATGAATCTGAGTTCAAATCAATTATATTTATAAATGGAGTAAATGAAAAAAAAAATGTTTTCTTGAATTATTAATGATAAGCATAATTATTTGTAGGTTATAATGAATTATATGAATGAGTGACACAAAGTTTTTCTAATTTTTGATAATAGAAATATAATCATGAAATATGCAATCAATGGGTGAATTATAAAGGTGTGGGAGCAGCATTAGGAGCTAGAGAGGTAAGTCCATATGCCATATAGCTTTTATTTATATATCAAATGTTAAATATTTTTTTTGGATTTTTTGAAATATTGATAATATTTTATGTGGGTATAAATTATATCAGAATACTAAACCATATCCATGGCAACTATATAATAAGACACTTGACCAAGTCAGTTACAACAAAGCAGATATCCAGAATTTGGTCCCATATCACAAAAATCTCAGCAAAACCAACATCGATACATTAATAATGTGGTACGTAATTACTTCACTTTTTTTTATGGAATTAAAATTCTTTCGAGTTTTTCCACACATAATATATTATATAGAGTGATCTGAGATATTCATCCATAAATAAATAGTTAAAGATAAAATCTTATTAAATAATTTATCTCTTTTTAAATTTTTTATTAGATTTAATCTTAATAATTCATTTATTGATAAATGACCTAACATAAAGTTATCGGAAAATTTGATGAGATCCTAAGCCATTTTTCTGTATATATAATTTTTTTTACCATCTAAATTAAAATCTTAATAAAATTTTGTTTATTTTATTTTATTTAATTAACAGTGGTGATCATGACATGGACGTTCCCAACCTTTCAATCCAAAAATGGATATGGTCCCTTGAGCTGCCTGAGGTTGAGAGATGGAGAGTTGTGACTGTTGACAATGAAACTGCTGGGTTAGTATTGAATGTTTTTGCAATAATACATTGTTTATGTTGGTTAGATTCGCAATGCAAATTAACTATTACTTGATATATATATATATATATATATATATATATATATATATATATATATATATATATATATATATATATTGGAACTATTTAAGTATTCCAAATTTTAAAATATAAACTAATTATTTTTGTGATTCAATTAATTATTTGAGCAGATATACAAGAAAATTTGAAAGTGGTGGTTATAGTTTAACGTATGCGAGTGTGAAGGTAAGAAGTAATAATCAATTTTAAAATTCAAATTATTAAATAAAAATAAAAATTTAAGTGAAGGTTATTATCGTAACGTAATTATATTTCTGGCTTTGATATTTTAATAGGGAGGAGGTCACTTCGCCCCAGAGTACAAGCCTCAGGAATGCTATTATATGGCGTACAACTGGACAAATGGTCTATCTTTGTAAAAGCACTTTTCTTTTCTCTTGAACAAACATTGGTGTCTTAATTACTGTATTTTAGGCACCTATGTCATAATAAAAAATAATTGAGAATTGTGCTATTTACTATATATATATATCTTCAATAAAATAAATAAATTTGCATCTGTCATCAATGTTAGCGTTCATGGTGAAAATATAGGAATTGGCACAAGCCGTGTTGAGGATTTTTTGAAAGGAGAGAGTGTACCTGTATGAAGAGAATTCAAAACAAAGTAAATGAAAAAAAAAAAAAATTATATTTTCATGACCGAGACAATGTAGATCGAGACATAGACCGCAACACCATTTTGCGATAGCGCTTTGTTATAGGATTCACAAAATGCAAAGCGCTACTGCATTTAAAAAGGGTGTGACTGCGATTTGTTGCTTGTAAAAATTAAATATGATGACAAACTATGAGGGGCACTGGCGCTAGTGCAACTGTGGAAGTGGTCGCGAAAGATAAGTCTCAACGGCAATTTAAGTAGCGACCACAATTTTTGCATGCTAAAAATATTGTAAAACATATGCTTGTAACTTCAAAGTATCATTCATGGGCATGTTGTATAACCATCTCTGGCATGAATCTAGTTATGTTATGATTATTAGCAATGAAGAATTAAGAAATGGAGCTATATGCCCTGATATATAAGATAACATGCCTATGTGATATAAAACTCTACATTAAGAGTTATGGTTGTCTCATTATATAAAAAGCTTGTATGAACATATGAAAATAATGATAAAATGCAATGTGTAAATCTAATCAAGATAAGTCCATAACTCTAACTTAGGAATATAATGAGGATAGATAATCTCTATCTATATATTTTGGTTTATGTTGATGACAAAATCATTCCCTCCTCCAATTCTTCTAAGTTTTAGTGTGACTTCTCAGGTATCTTCGTGCCACTCCAGACATGGGACTTCTCATTTCACACCACTCCACTCTCCAGCTCTAGCGTTTTTCAGACAGTGATTAGACTAGTTTCCCAGATGACAGACAATTTACAAGTGGGTACTTGGTTTGTTTTGGCAAAATTTTAATTTATGGGTCCTCCAAAAATAGCCCACTGTTACATTATATCTTTTATTGAAAGTGAATGTATACAAATGCATCGTCTCATTATGTGGATTGGCTCTTTATTGCATGAATTGGATTTTCCATTGCAAACTTCAGCTCAATTGTGGCGTGACAATATTGGAGCAATTTATCTCAGCTCCAACCTGGTGTTCCATGCTTGGACAAACCATATCGAGCTTAATTGATTATCACTTTATTCTAGGGTAGGTTCGCAAAGGTACTGCTGAAATTAATTTTATTTCCAGTCAGAATCAGCTTGCTGATATTTTGACCAAACACCTTAGCACTCGGCTTTTCCAACATCACCACAACAAACTTCGCCTTCAATCCTCTCTGACATCAGTTTGAGGAGGGTTGTTAGGGATAAAACTTATCGCTTCCGATTACTGCTCCTATCTGTGTATAAGAATTGTATTTGTTACATTATTTTAATCATTGTACTTAGCATAAATAGCTCTCTAATGTAAATTGTCCAGTACTGAAAATATATAAAAATACAATTTCTTTGTTCCTCTTACTTATGAATGGAGAAAATATGGAGAAAATATGCATAAGAAGAGCTTTACACCTTAGTCTCCAATCTAGCAAGAACTAAATTTAGTCAGGGCTACTTAAATTCTAGATGTTCACGGTTTAGACAAAAAAAAAATTAAAGATTACTTTATTAGAATTAATCAATTTTGAAGACTAATTTAGATTTTTAATTTTATAGAAAACAAAGTTAGTAGATTGGAATATAAAATTTTGATCCATCACTTATCTTTTAATTTATTAGTGATAAGATAAAACTCTAAAAATATTTTTTTTCTCTTTTATTTTTTTCTTTTTACTGACCCATCAATAGTAAATATTTGATATTCATTTAAAAAAATTTGACGATAGCATCGCAAAAGAGAATTACCACAAATCGGTCAAGTGGTCCACGACCAATAAGAATAACATAATATAGGCATGTGTAAAATGGACATCTATTCAAGTATTAATTAATTCATCAAGGTTGTCATTTCCGCAAATCGGTCAAGTGGTCCACGACCAATTAGAATAATATAACATAGGCATGTGTAAAATGGACATCTATTCAAGTATTAAATAATTCATTAAGGTTGTCCCGTAGTGAGTTGTTTTTTCTATATAAAGGGTGGGAAGAAGGCCAAGTCCTTCTATAGCATTACTAAAAAATTCATCAACATGAGAGTTCAATTTCTAGTCTTTTTTGTTTTCCTCGTTAATGCTGTCTCAGCTGGCATTGTAACCACGTTACCTGGTTATGATGATGGTCATGGTGGTAATAGCCTCCCTTTCACACTTGAAACTGGGTAAGTTTTCTTTCTTATTTTTTTTTAATTATGTCCTAGTTAATTATTAGTTTTCTTTCTTAAAATTTTTTAATTATGTCTTAGTTAATTAAGCTTCTCTTATAAACCTTTATTTCTATTTAATATTATTTCTCAAATACTACTGATTTTAACTTAACTATCATTTATTTAATTCAATATTTTTATATATCTAGATTTTTTCTTCTTTTTTCGAGCAACATGCTTATTCAATTTTTAATTTAATTTATCTATAAAATCTATAATTATACAACAATTACTTCTTTTATAATTCTAATATAATATTATTAAAATTGTGTGGATTTATAGATTTAAATTTAATAATTGTAAATTTATTATTACTTTAAAATGTTTTAAGTCCATATTGTCACTCTTAAAATTAGCTTTTGGAGAGATCATGTCTACCACATATCTAAAAATTGTATTATTGTGATATTGGTCTGATAATAAGATCATGAGATTTTGAATTCATACCCAATCCTAGTCATTATATATATATATATATATATATATGTGTGTGTGTGTTTTAGTAATATGTAACATAAATAATATTTGACAATATAGGTATGTGGGTGTGGGTGGTGGTGAAAAGCAGTTGTTCTACTACTTTGTGCAATCTCAAAGGGATCCTCTAACAGACCCAATCCTGTTTTGGGTGAGTGGAGGCCCTGGCTTCTCTAGTCTCTGGGGACTTTTCTACATTAATGGTATGCATTTGTGCTAACTAATTTGATCCTCTTAAAATATAACTATAATTAATTTCCTATTTTTGTTTGTCCTTTTCGGCACAAATTAAAGTCCAAACACATTTATTTGATTTATTATAATGTTTGCCAATTTGTAATTATTTGTTTTTTTTTTTGAATTTTTAGGTCCACTGAACTTCAATTTGAGCTACCCATTTGATGGTTCCTTGCCTGACCTTCTGGATAATGAATATGCTTGGACCAAGGTACAATTACAATTGCTTTGTTTTCCACACACACACACACATATATATATATATATATATATGGTAAAATTATAATGTTTACTATATTATTTACTCATATATATGTAGTATTCTTTCAACCATTGTATCAATTCAATGCTATTTAATATGTCAATTAATACTTGCATTAAGTTTTTGGTTACTCATAAAATTATATCCATTGAAAACTCTCATATATATATATATATATGTTTTTTTTTAAATTTTACAGTTCATGAGTATTTTATTTGTTGATGGACCTGCTGGAACTGGATTTTCATATGCAACAACCCCTGAAGCTTATAATACAAGCAATTTCCTTTTTGCTGGAGACCTCCAGGAATTTGTTCATACGGTAATTTTTAATAACAATTCTCAAAAACAGTTTAATTTTAATTAATAGAAAATATTAGAGTCTCTAAGATTAATACTTTCTGTTAGACCCAGCAGCTGGATTGAGAGAGAGGCGGTTTGTTTGTGTATATATATATATATGCTTGAGTTGAAGCTGACGCAAGTTAATTGTGTTTGTGTATATATACACTTAACCTATTTATCCATCTGGTCTTCACTCTCTCATGCACGGCCGGATCACATCCAATTGCTTCTCGCCATTCCTCTGCTGCTTTAACTTTGATTGGTTTTGATGTATGTATTATTAAATTAGATATTTCGACAATTTTCTTATAATTCAATGCAGTGGTTGGGAAACCATGAGGAATTTCGATCCAACAAAATATACTTTTCTGGAGATGGGTATAGTGGAAATATTATTCCAATTCTTGTGGATTCTTTACAAAAAGGTAATCAATAATTATTTTTTTTTAATAAAATTATAGTTTCAGAATTAAATAATAAATATTGTTTTCACTGAAATGCAGATAATACAAAAGGAGAAGAGGAACAAGTCAATGTAGCGGTATAATATTTGCAATTCTTTAAAATGAAAAGAAATTGTTAATTAATTACTTCAAAATCATAAAAGTAAATTACGAAATTCCTTTGGTACAGGGGTATTTGCTGGTGGCTCCTGGAACAGATTTTTATTCTGATTTTAATTCCAGAATTGACTTTGCATACAGAATGGGGCTCGTTGCCGAGGATATCTACCAGGTAATCATTTCATTATATCGACTGAACATTTACGACATAGTCTCCTTCAATTTAATCTTTATTAATTTTTTTGAACTGAATTTTAATTTTATTGATTGACTTCCATCTGTCAAGGGTTTCTGCGTTAGTGACATTAGAGCTTCTGCTTATAGTGGGCGGTCTTGAGTTTGAAACTCCACCCCACCCACTTGAAGTGGTTAAAAATCCCTCCTACCCTTGATCAAAAATATTAAATCCTAATTATTTCTCTCTTTTCAGCCTGCTTTTGAAGCCTGCGGGGGAAATTATTCCAATACAAATGAAAATTGTAGTTCACAAGTGGCATATATCAGAGAGGTCGGTTGAAATAGAAGTATTATTTATTTATTTATTTATTAATTATCATTCTTAATTAAATTGAATTGAAAATAATTAAAATGCGCAGTTAATCGGCAATATAAATACAGCAATGATACTAGAACCAGCTTGTGGAGGTGACGATCAACAAATTCCTCCTGATGATAGTGCCTCTCTCCAACATAAATTTACCAGTTTTCTTAAACTACCATCCGAAGCGGAGGCTCCTGATCGTTGGTGTCGGGTAACTCTTCTTTTCTTTTAACAGGAGAAAGATTTTTTTTTTCTTTGAAAAAAAATGGATAAAATTTGACTAGTCATTTCGATTTAAATGTTTATGAATCTGAGTTCAAATCAATTGTATTTATAAATGGAGTAAATGAAAAAAAAATTATTTTCTTGAATTATTAATCATAAGCATAATTATTTGTAGCTTATAATGAATTATATGAATGAGTGACACAAAGTTTTTCTAATTTTTGTTAATAGAAATATAATCATGAAATATGTAATCAATGGGTGAATTATAACGGTGTGGGAGCAGCATTAGGAGCTAAAGAGGTACGTCCATATACCATATAGCTTTTATTTATATATCAAATATTAATTTTTTTTGTCATTAAAAATTATATATATATATATATATATATATATATATACTTTTTGTATTTGTTTTCAAATATTCAGAATATTTGATGTGGGTATAAATAATATCAGAATACAAAACCACATCCATGGCAACTATATAATAAAACACTGGACCAAGTCAGTTTCGATAAAAGCGATATCCAGAATTTGGTCCCATATCACAAAAATCTCAGCAAAACCAACATCGATGCTTTTATAATGAGGTACGTAATTACTTCACTTTCTTATGAAATTAAAATTCTCTCATGTTTCTCAAACGTTAACTTTTATTTTTTAAAATTTTTATAAGATTTAACCTAAACTATTCATTTATAAATGAATGACTAATGTTTGTGTGAACTTGAGGGAATCCTAATCACTTTTCACTTTTCATATATATGTATACTTCTTATCATCTAAAGTAAAATCTTAATAAAAATTTGTTTATTTTATTTTATTTAATTATCAGTGGTGATCATGACATGGACATTCCCAACCTTTCAATCCAAAAATGGATATGGTCACTTGAGCTGCCTCAGGTTGAGAGATGGAGAGTTGTGACTGTTGCCAATGAAACTGCTGGGTTAGTATATATTCAATGTCTTTGCATTAGTACTTTGTCCGTTTTGGTTAGATTCTTAAATATATTTAATTATAATCTATTTTCTTTCATATGCAAATTAATTATTACTTGAAATATGCAATATTTTTGTGCTTGAATTAATTTATTTATAAATTTAATTTAGATAAGAAAAATTCATATTTTTACATCATCTAATTATTTTTGCGCTTCAATTAATGATTTGTGCAGATATACAAGAAAATTTGAAAGTGGTAATTATAGTTTAACGTATGCGAGTGTAAAGGTAAGAAGTATAATAATCAATTTTAAAATTCAAATTATTAAATAAAAAATAAAAATTTAGTGAAGTTTATTATTATCATAATTATTTTGGCTGTGATATTTTAATAGGGAGCAGGTCATTTCACCGCAGAGTACAAGCCTGAGGAATGCTATTATATGGTGTATAACTGGACAAATGGTCTATCTTTGTAAAAGCACTTTTCTTTTCTCATGAAGAAACAATGGTGTCCTAATTAGTGTATTTTAGGCACCTATGTCATAATAAAAAATAGTTGAGAATTGTGATATTTCCTTTATCTTCAATAAAATAAATAAATTGTTTGCCCTCTATTTATAAATTTAATTTGCATCTATCATCAATGTTAGCGTTCATTGTGAAAACTGAAAATATAGGAATTGGCACAACCCGTATTGAGAATTTTTGCAAGGAGAGAGTAAACCTGTATTAAGAGAATTCAAAACATATATAGAAAATGAAAAAAAAATAGAAAATGAAAAAAAAAGAGTATATTTTCATTCATTTTTTTCTTGTTTGCACAGGATTTTTTTATATTTTTCTATCCAAATCTCATTCTTGTTTGCACATAATGTTATCCTTTTGTCGGTTTTTTTTAAAAGAAAGATGAGTTTGACTCACACCAAAGATAAACTAACAACAACTAAAGACCCTAATTTAATTACAAAGAAGCCGATATAAATCCGTTTGAGTAGGATTTAGAACAGAATAATCCAATTGGATATTCTGAGCATGGAAAGTGAGAAAAGCAGCAGCAGAATTAATTTTCTCAATAAAAATGAGTAATATCCACATCATTAAAACCATAGGTTGCACAAAATATCTGAGCAATTGCATTTGCTGGAAAATTTTCAATTCAGTGTCATACTCTGCAAATTATAATTCATTGGTTTCAATTTCAAAATAATATCATATTTTTTCTTTGAGTTAAATGGATTGCATGTATTCATTATATATTGTAAACAGAAACAATTATCATATTATTGTTTTTCTTTATTATCTTTTTTTTCAAAGAGATAATAAAAAAAATAAAAAATTGTTGCTCTACTACATAACAGTTTTAGAGAGAGAATTTTTTTAATTTGTATATCTGATTTCATTTTTATTTTTTCAATGTTTTAGTTATTGTCATTATTATTTATGATGAAAAATATTAGTTTTAATATATTTGTAGAATAAAATAGTTAAAAATGAAAATATTTAAACTGAAAATAAGCAATATAGAGGAAACAAATCAAGTTGCTAAAAGTTGAAAACAATTAATTTGATTGAAATAATGAATATAAGTAATAAACTTATAAATTGTAAATGATAAATCTGCAAGTGATTAACTTGCAAGTTTTAAATAATGAATTTATAGTTTATAAATTTATAAGTTCTAAATGAACCTGTAATTTTAAAAGGTTGAACCTGAAAAATTTAAATGATGAACCTGTATCTTATAAGCGATGAATCTGTAACTTCTAAATGAATCTGAAAGATATAACTGATGAATATTTTTTTATATTTATTAGGTTAGCAAAATCTAATTCCAGAAAAATACACATTTTATTTTTATTTCGCATATTTAGATAAAAGAAGTTCATAATACAACATAAACCTATATCCATAATATAACAATTCGTCATACTCTATATGGGCCTTGAGAACTTTTCCCATAAAGCAGACTCAATAGAAAGAATAAGTCAGCCCAAAAAGAAAATGAGCCTATGAAGCTCAATCAAGCTTGGAAAACCCAACTTTACCGACTTCAATTCTTATATCATGACTTAGGCGTTGTATTATAAACTCAATTTCTTTTAAAAAATGTCTTTAATTTTTAATATATATTTTAAAAAATAAAATTTTATATTATTTAAATAAATAATATACGATACATCATGAATACGAATTTATAACATAATTTATGTACTCTCTATTTAGATTTATGAATAGTGTTGTCATATGGAACCAAATACATATTTTTTTCCTTCTCGACCATATAGCATTCTATTATTAATGACTGCAAACTAATTTAGATTTGTCGAGCAACATAAAATACTCTCTCTAAAGTTTTAAAAATATTTCATTCCAATGACAAAACCAAATACATTTTAACTTAGTCAATTGTGCTGCTCCAGTTAAACTGTATAATGGCTTTTTCGATGTCGTCACAATTTGAGCCAGTAAACTTAGCAATTTGCACGGCATATATGTAATTTTATTAATTTATTCTTTCTAAATTTTATACATATATGTTAACTTAGCATGTGAGAGACAAACTAGAATTATTCCGAGAGGTGAAACTTGATTATATCTAACAAGTACTGATACATCAATTCCTTGTCATTCTTGAATGGAGAAGAGAAATACAAATGCATTTTTCCAAATCTGAGATTCATAAAAACCTAACTTGCTACACAAAACTAAATGAGAAAGATGAAGAATTAATATTGCTAAAAAAAAAACAACAAGTCTTGGTAATACTCACTGTCTCGAATAGGTGACTAAGATATGAGTCGTCACTCAATTAAAATTCATTAGCTTTTAATTAAAGTTACATAATTCAACTGATCTACAACCAAATGGGATAAGTAAATATAACATAGACCTCCATTTGTTTTTTCCACTTTTAGAGTCACACCGTAAACTGCTCAGGTAGGATTACGATTCAGATCCACCAAAATTCAAGTCATATCAACGTTCAATAGTAAATCTAAAAATCCTCGGTCAGTATAGGTTACTTAAGAAAACGTATGTGGAGAAAGAATGAACCATGGCTTGTTTGTAAAGCTCCCTATCTCCATTGTTTCAACCTGGGCTCAAACATGAAGAAGTGTATTAGGGTCCATGACGTATGAAGTTTGCTGATGATTCCCAATTCTTGTTATTATTGTTTAGAGCCCAATCGGAACCAATATTACACTGATTCTCGTCCCTGTGGGTCAGACTCCCATCCCACCAAAAAATGAAAGAATCCCATTGAAATTTCTTCCTATCAACGAGAATACTGTTGCTGCAAAATGCAGCTAGAAGTTTTTGTTCAACTGTTTTAGATTTTTATAACTATGAACTTGAAAATTCATATATCTTTAAAGTATTTTTCATGATTTCTAATTAATTAACACATATATTTCAACTAATATTAATTCTTCTCAACAAGTAATTGCTTAAATAGTAATGTCAACTTTGCAAACATAGCCTCAAGTTCTCAAATAATTAGTCCATCTTAATTGAGTCGTTGAACTTGGTCCTTTTTTTTTTCCTTCTCACATGGTCTCGCAATGCACTAAATATATATATATATATATATTTCTAGCCAAATAGCAAGATCTCTTTTTTAATTTTAGTTAAATCTCCTAATGCGACAGTTATAAATGATGGGAATGAGTAATAAATTAACAATGCAGTTAGTGATTTTTGGGGGCATGAATTCTAATGTAATAAAACTAAGTCTTGGAAAGTTGAAATAAATAATTATCGTTTTTTTTTCCTCATGAGTTTGAGCTTTTTAATTATTTGTACATAACAAATTGATTTTGAGAATGAGAATTTTCTTGAATTTTTTTTTTATTCTTACATCATCTCTCTCTTTTTCTTTTTGTCAAACTCATTATCTCTCATTAATGATAATAATTATCATTCAATTATTTTCTTCTTTTCTTTTTTTTTTTAATTGCATTCCGCGCAAAACTATTATAGTACATTCTGACAAGGAAACCCCATGTTCAATATCTTGGCAAGCATTATTAGATTTGCTGGCGCCTATTGCGCTCATTTTTCTACTTTATAATTATTATTATTATAGATGTAATTTGAATTTTTTGCCGATCCCAATTGCAATCTGATCTTAGAAGTTCATGGGTGAAATCTTCTGTGGTAAAGTTTGACCCAATTTTTTATTTACTTATCTGATTCGATTTGGATTATAATTTAATTGAATTATGTAATTCCAATTCAGTTTAGTAATACTAGATTTTTCGATTTAAAGTTACATTTTCCAATATATAATCTGATGTTGTATCTTTTCATTCAATATAATAGAAAACTATAATGTATCTTGCCTATAGATAAAAATTTTATTGTTCGAACCACATAAATAAATTTTATTGGTATAACACAAAAATCTTATCTCAATTTTTTTTTCTCCATATTTTTTGTGATTACAGTTTTGACAACAATTATTTATTTTGTTTTTATTGATGTTCTTTTTCTTTTTTTTCTTTTTGCTTTTCCATCTCTTATTGTTCATTCCGTACATAGGTGCACCCAATCACCTAGGGGTCAACATAAGCAACCTTGTTACCGATTATTGGCCAATAATTGGAGATCATGTTGAGTTAATTTTTTTTTTAATATTCAATATACATTAAAAAAAATAAAGTTTTGAGAAGTACTATTATCATTATTTTTTCTTTTATTATTATTATTATAGATGTAACTTGAATTTTTTGGTGGATCTGAATTGCAATCCGGTCCGAAAAAGCTCATAGTGCAAAATCTTCTGCGGTAAAGTCTGACTCAATTTCCTATTTACTTATCTGTTTTGGTTTGTGTTATGATAGTTGAGTTATGTAATGTCAATTCAGTTTGGTAATACTAGATTTTTCGGTTTAGGATTATATTTTTGGATATATAATCTGTTGTTGTACCTTTTCATTTGATATAGTAGAAAACTATTCTTCATCTTTTGTCAAACTATATCAATCATATCTCAATTTTCTCTTTTCTTTCTCTATATATTTTGTGATTAGATGTACAATTGAATAGTTTTCGCAACAATTATTTATTTTGTTATTATTGTTGTTCTTTTTTTTTTTCTTTGCTTTTTCTTCTCTTATTGTTCATTCCGTACGTAGGTGCACCCAATCACCAAGGGGTCACCATAAGCAACCTTATTACCGATTATTGGCCAATAATTGGAGATAATGTTGAGTTAAGTTTATATATATATATATATATATATATATACACACACATTAAACAAACATAAAGTTTTGAGAAGTATTGCTTTGGATATTATTAAAAGATTTTGAAATTAAAAGTGAAGAAAATTGACAAGAACTAAGCAATAAACCTCCTGCACTAGAGGATAAGTACCTAAACACACACACAAACACAAAATCAGTTCAATAATAATTAGTAAAAATATTTTAATTTATTAAAAAAACAAGTAATATTTTTAATGTACTCCAAGAAGGCAGAAAACATAAAAATAAAAAAATTATTCACAGAATTTTTTTTTTGGTTTTATTTTTTAATATGAAAAAATTTTCATTAATAATTAAAAGAGTATAACATCAACAACATTGGAGTATGATATTAATACTCCAAACTCATTTGAATTAACATTCATAGCTTATAACTAATAGCTAATAGCGAAAATGATTTAACATCTATAGATTCTCTACCATAATTATACAATAAGATATTATATTTTTAAACAACATCATACACATCTAATTAAATATAGCCTAAAATAAACTTGGATATTAAACCATTAAATCATTTATTTTCAATTGTTGGTTCATTAACGTTAATATGATTTAGTAATAACTGCATGTGTAAGTAATTAATTGATCATTATCATGCATATGAAAGCAAATAATAAATTGACAATGCAGTTAAGTGATTTTTTGGGGGAATTATGAATTCAAATATTAATATAATTAGATTTTTAATCTTCAAAATAGAATATAAATCAAAACCATATTGGGTGGAGAGGGAGGGGGGACCATGGGAGCCTTAGCCCTTATTAACTTGTTAATACTTAGAGGATATGTGTTATTTTTTATTTAGTTTTATATTAATTTTGTATTATCTTATATATCAAATTGGCTCACTAAAAATTAGAAATAAACTTCTAATTTTGTGAATATATTATTTTTGACTCTCACCTAATAAAATCTTTCGACTCCACCTATATTAAAGACATAAATATTAGAAAATTATCATTCTAATATATATTAATTAGGGAATGTAAAATTTTTTCTAATATATGTTTAAAACATCTTATACAATTTTAAATTCCAGCCCTGAATAACAATTTTTAAATTCTATTTTATAATAATTTTGGACCAGAATTTTTCATTTATATAAACACAACTTGCAGCCCTAATTTGAAATAAACTATTATAGAAATGGTGAGGGAAAATGCGAGTAAATCAATTGATAAAATAATATAATAAAGATTTAAAATAGGTAAGTAGGCATGTGAACAACAATGGAAAGGGACAATTGTCGAAATATTAATTAGATTGTCGGGTAGTGAGTTAATGTTTGTATATAAAGGGTGGGAAGAAGGCCAAGTTATTCAGAGTCTCCAAAAAATTCCTCAACATGAGAGTTCTGTTTTTGGTTCTCTTTGTTTTCCTAGTTAATGCTGTCTCAGCTGGCAACATAAGCACGTTGCCAGGTTACGACGATGGTCATGGTGGTAGCAAACTCCCTTTCACATTTGAAACTGGGTCAGTTTCTTTTTTTAAAAAATATAATTGTTTTAGCTAATTAAAGCTTGTATAAGTTATTTTTTATCCCTTGTAATGCAGATTTTTTTTCGATATATTTTCTTTTTAAGTGTAACCGGTTTTGATACAATTATCAATTGTTTTATTCAATATTTTTATTTATCTGACTTTTTTTTCGAGCCACGTAGTTATTCAATTTTTAATTTAATTTACTCACATAGTTTATGATTATGGGGAGTTAGTCTCTCTTTCTTTCTTTTAACTCTAATACTATATTAAAATTATGTAGGCCAACTGAGCAATATCACTAGTAATATCATAATGAAATTTCATCTTCTTGTCTTGTTGATTTTGGCTAAGCCACCGTCACGGGTGCAACTCTCATAACCACTTTACCTGCTGGAAGGGTACCTACCCTTCCCTTAACCCTTCAAACTGAGTTAGTCTTAACTTTACCCACTTAATTTTACTAAAAATGAGAGGGAAAATCTACTCTTTCTTCTTAAAAAATAAAAAATAAAATATTAGTAAATTTTTTTAATTTTAATTATTATAAAAGATTTTGATTGAGATTCAAATTCAATATCTCCTAAATCTAATCACCTTATAATATACTTGGGACATTTTTAATTTTATTTTACAAGCTTTTGGAGAGATCATGCCTCCCATAAATCTAAAAATTATATTATTGTGATACTGGTGTGGTGATAAAATTGTGAGATTTTGAGTTCAAATTCTATTGGAACCTTTATAATAAAATATTTTTTTTTAAGTTTTTGAAATATGTAAAACACAAATAGGAGATAAATAATATTTGATAATGTAGGTATGTGGGTGTGGAAGGTAATCAAAAGCAGTTGTTCTACTACTTTGTGCACTCTCAAAGGGATCCTCTAACAGACCCAGTTCTGTTTTGGGTCAGTGGAGGCCCCGGTTACTCTAGTCTCTGGGGATTTTTCTACAATAATGGTATGCATTTGTGCCAAATTAAATCTGATCCTTTCATTCATTGCAAAAAAATCTGATCCTTTTAAAATATAACTATAATTAATTTCCTAATTTTTTTTATCTTTTTTTACAATCAATGAAAACTATTAATTTTCATAAGAAATATAGATGCGCACACGTTACATTATAAAGCTATGAGAAAATATTTTCTTTTGAATTATTTTATTGTGGATGATTAATTGATGAATATATGATTAGCCATAGTTAAGATAATTTACTAATCTATTAATAATTAAATTATAAATTAAAGGAGTAATTCACTTGTCTGGTTGTAGCCATCTCAAACGACTCAAAAGTACCGTATCCATCGATTAGTCAGAAAAGTCCAATCACATTTATATGATTCATCATAAAATTTGCCAATTTGGGTTACTTTATTTTGTATTTTTAGGTCCATTGAACTTTAATTTGAGCTACCCATTTGATGGTTCCTTGCCTAATCTTCTCGATAATGAATATGCTTGGACCAAGGTACGATTACAGCTGCATTGTCTTTCCAAAATATATTTTTTTGTTTAACAAAAAAATATATATTTAACTAAATTATGTTTTTTTTTTAATTTTACAGTTCATGAATATTTTATTTGTTGATGGACCTGCTGGCACTGGATTTTCATATGCAACAAGCCCTTAAGCTTATAAAATAAGCAATTTCCATTTTGCAAGAAATCTCCAGGAATTTGTTCACACGGTAATTTTTAATAACAATTCTCAAAAACAGTTTAATTTTTAATTAATAGAAAATATTAGAGAATTAAAATGTGTTAATTATGCTTTATAGTATAGAGCATAGTGTAGATTTGCTCTTAAGATAAAACTGATCCGATTTGCTCTCATAGTAAAATATCGAGCCATTTTACACTGCGCAATTTTTAATATAGAGGCCATTTAGACTGAATTTTTAATATGAAAAATCAATTGAATTCAATTCTATCTTAAAAACCAATGTACCTCAGCTTAATATCATAAGAGCTAATATGCATCTTTAGCCATAAAATATATTATTAATGATGTAAAAGTTGGTGAGTGCTTGAGATTAATGTTCAAATCTTTTGAATTTGTATGAAATAGTATAAAAATCATAGCTGCAAGAAATATCAGAAATAGCTAGTGAAAGTTAATTATTAAAGAGGAAAATGGTGGCCAAATGGTGGTAGTTGGTTTAGTAATTGAGAGTGGTGGTGGGTGGTTGTGGTTGCCGGTGTGGCCGAGGAATGTGGGGTGATGGAGTGGATGGCAAATATAGGAGTGAGATCGACGAAGGAAGAGATATCTATACCAAATCCAATGGTGAGATGGAGATGAGATTCAAGCACTCTTCATCTCTCATTTGCTGTCCCATCTGCTCCATCTTAACCTTTTTATCCATTTGGTGTTCTGACTTCGAACCCAATCACATCGAATTGCTTCTCGCCATCATGCTAGCGACGAGCTACACTCCATTCCCCTGCCGCTCTACTGTTTATAACTTTGATTGGTTTTGATGTATATATTAAATTCGATTTTTGAAATGTATGCAGTGGTTGGGAAGCCATGAGGACTTTCGACCCAATAAAATGTACTTTTCTGGCGATGGGTTTAGTGGAAATTTTATTCCCATTCTTGTGGATTCTTTACAAGAAGGTAATAAATAGTTTTTTTTTGGATAAAATTATAGTTGCAGAACTAAATAATAAATATTATTTTTACTGAAATACAGATAATGCAAAAGGAGAAGAGGAACATGTTAATGTAGCGGTATAATATATATAATTCTTCATATTTTTTTTTTCATAAAATGGAAAGAAATTGTGAATTAATTACTTCAAAAACATAAAAGTAAAATTTCGAATATAATTTTGGTACAGGGGTATTTGCTGGTGGCTCCAGGAACAGATTTTTATTCTGATTTTAATTCCAGAATTGACTTTGCATATAGAATGGGGCTCGTTGACGAGGAAATATACCAGGTAATCATTCCACTGTATCGACTAGTGGCATAGAGGTTTATGTCTTTAGTGGGTAATTTTGAGTTGGAAGCCCCCGCCCCATCTGAAATGGTTAAAATTCCTTCATTTCACTTGATTAAAAATATTAAATTCTAATTATTTCTCCCTTTTTAGCCTGCTTATGAAGCATGTGGAGGGAATTATTCAAATACAAATGAAAATTGTAGTTCTCAAGTCGAATATATAAATGAGGTCAGTTGAAATAGAAGGATTACTTATTATTATTATTGTTGTTGTTGTTAATTAATATAATTATAAATTGAATTGAAAATAATTAAAATGCGCAGTTAATCAGCAATATAAATACAGCACACATACTAGAACCAGCTTGTGGCGGCCGTGACGACCAACAACAGCTTACTGCTGGTACATCTCTCCAACAGAAATTTACCAGTTTTCTTAAACTACCATCCGAGTCCGAGGCTCCCAAGCATTGGTGTCGGGTAACTCTTCTTTTCTTTTTTAAGAAGAAAGAATTGTTATTATTTTTTTCTTTGAAAAAAAAAAAGATAAAATTTGGTAGACAAGCATAATTATTTGTAGATTATAATGAATGAGTGACACAAAGTTTTTGTAATTTTTGTTACTAGAAATATAGTCATGACATATGCAACGCATGGGTGAATTATGAAGGTGTAGGCGCAGCATTAGGAGCTAGAAAGGTACGTCCATATACCATATATATAGCTTTTATTTATATATATGTCAATTATTTTTTTTTTTTGCTTTAAAAATTCTATTCTCATAATACATAAATATATATAACTTATTTATGTATGTTTTTAAAATATTCATAATGTTTGATGTGGGTATAAATTATATCAGAATACTAAACCATATCCATGGCAACTACAAAATAAAACAGTGGACCAAGTCAGTTACAACAAAGACGATATCCGAAATTTGGTCCCATATCACAAAAATCTCACCAAAACCAACATCCACGTTTTAATAATGAGGTACGTAATTAGTTAACTTTATATATATAATTCCTAATCATCTAAAATAAAATCTCAATAAAAATTTGTTTATTTTATTTTATTTAATTAACAGTGGTGATCATGACATGGACATTCCCAACCTTTCAATCCAAAAGTGGATATGGTCACTTGAGCTGCCTGAGGTTGAGAGATGGAGAGTTGTGACTGTTGCCAATGAAACTGCTGGGTTAGTGTATATATTCAATGTCTTTGCATTAATACTTTGTTCGTTTTGGTTAGATTCTTAAATATATTTAATTATAATCCATTTTCTTTCATACGCAAATTAATTATTACTTGATATATGTAATATTTTGTGATTAAATTAATTTATTTATAAATTTAATTTAGATAAGAAAAATTCATATTTTTGCATCTCCTAATTATTTTTGCGCTTCAATTAATGATTTGTGCAGATATACAAGAAAATTTGAAAGTGGTAATTATAGTTTAACTTATGTGAGTGTAAAGGTAAGAAGTATAATAATCAATTTTAAAATTCAAATTATTAAATAAAAAATAAAAATTTAAGTGAAGTATATTATTATCATAATTATTTTGGCTGTGATATTTTAATAGGGAGGAGGTCATTTCACCCCAGAGTACAAGCCTGAGGAATGCTATTATATGGTGTATAACTGGACAAATGGTCTAAGTTTGTAAAAGCACTTTTCTTTTCTCATGAAGCAACGTTGGTGTCCTAATTAGTGTATTTTAGGCACCTATGTCATAATAAAAAAAAATAATTGAGAATTGTGCTATTTACTATATATATATCTTCAATAAAATAAATAAATTGTGTGCCTTCTATTTATAAATTTAATTTGTATCTATCATCAATGTTAGTGTTCATTGTGAAAACTGAAAATACAGGAATTGGCACAAGCCGTATTGAGAATTTATGAGTGGCGCCGTGGGATATGGTTTAAAAAATGTGTTCTAAAATATAATTATTAAACTTTTGAGCAATAATTGGTTGAATTAATGAGGAGCGCCATCAATATGAAATTCTAAAATTAATTTTATTTTTAATATATATATATATAGATAGATAGATATCAAGAGATGTCCAGAGATCACAAAGGATAAAACAATAAAGAAATAGAAGATAAAAGAAGTAGAAGAATAAATAAATACTAGATATACTAGAAAAGTAAATAAATAAATGTATAAAATTAAAGTGCAAGAATTTAAAAATAGGAATTTAAAAATGTATCTCTTCTGTCACCAGATTACTCTAAATATACTTTTGCAAGACGGCATTTAAAATTAAAACCTAAAAATTTTAATTGGCGGCTAATTCAGCTATAGAGAAATAAAATATTTAAAAATAAAATTTAACATGAAATTTTAAATTACCAAAGAATATAAATCTTATTAGGTATTTATAATAAAATATGAAATACAATTACCGAGAATTGGGTTACAGTGTTAACAAAGTAAGTTGTTTACAATGATAGAGAGAGATACAAGGATTTAGAGAGAGAGAATTCTAAAATATAATTATTAAACTTTTGAGCAATAATTGGTTGAATTTATGAGGAGTGCCATGAATATGAAATTCTAAAATTAATTTTATTTTTAATATATATATACCAAGAGATGTCCAAAGATTACAAGGGATAAAACAACAAATAAATAGAAAATAGAAGAAGTAGAAGAATAAATAAATACTAGAAATAATGAAAAAGTAAATAAATATAGAAAATTAAATGCATAAAATTAAAGTGCAAGAATTTAAAAACAGGAATTTAAAAGTATATATTTTCTATCACAAGATTACTCTAAGTATACTTTTGCAAGAAGACATTTGAAATTTAAACCTAAAAATTTTAATTGGCGGTTAATTCAGTCATAGAGAAATAGAATATTTAAAAGTAAAATTTAACATGGAACTTTAAATTACAAAAAAATATAAATCTTATTAGATATTTGTAATAAGATATGAGATACAGTTACCAATAATTGGGCTACAGTGTTTACAAAGCAAATTGTTTACAAAGATAGAGAGATATACAAGGATTTAGAGAGACAGAGAATTCTAAAATATAATCATTAAACTTTTGAGCAATAATTGGTTGAATTTATGAGGAGTGCCATGAATATGAAATTCTAAAATTAATTTTATTTTTAATATATATATATATACACACACACACCAATAGACACCCCACAAAAGATAAAACAATAAAGTAATAGAAGATAGAAAAAGTAGAAGAATAAATAAATACTAGAAATACAATAAAAGTAAATAAATACAAAAAATTAAATGCAGAAATTTAAAGTGTATAAATTTAAAAGCATAAATTTAAAAGTGTATCCATTTTATCACCAGATTACTCTAGATATACTTTTGCAAAATATCACTTGGAATTTAAACCTAAAAATTTTAATAAACAGCTAATTCGGCCATAGAGAAATAGAATATTTAAAAATAAAATTTAACATGAAATTTTAAATTATAAAAACATATAAATTTTACTAAGTATTTGTAATAAAATATGAGATACAATTATTGAGAATTGGACTATAGTGTTTAGAAAACAAACTGTTTACAAGGATAGAGAGAGAAAAAAAAAGAACGAGATACAAGGATTTAGAGAGAATTTTTCTTGGTCCAAAATTCTCGCTTTTTCTAAAACATTATTCCTTCCGAATGGTAAAATAGTAAATATGAATATATATATTTCGAATCAACTGAATTGTGACGTTTTTAAATAAGCAATAGTTTAAAAAAAACTGATGATTTGTTTAAAAAAAGTAATATTTTATCTAAATTTGTTATCTTAAAATTTTAATTACAATTTAAAGTGTTGGTAATCTATTACCTTATGTAATAATGTAAGGCATTCATGTCTCCAAATTTTATCCTTACAAATAATATTAGTGACTTTTGCAAATAATGAAAAGGTGGCAAACTTTATTGCACATGTTTTATTTTATTTTGGTAATGATATATAATTATTTTATCCTTAGCATTCATCAAATTCTCATCATTATATATATATATATATATATATATATATATATAACATAATTGCTCATAAATTGAGTACACTTTCATACAAAGTAAATCTAATCATATAATAATTAAAATTGATTTTCACGTGAGAGTAGTGTACAAACTATAGTGAATGACATAATTATAGTTAAAGTATAATAAGTATGAACATGAATAAGATCCATCTTGACAACGCATAAACCATATAGAAGTTAAGACATGTGATTTAACAAAAACTCGTGCTTACGCAGAAAATAGAATTGAGAGAAAACTTCTCTTCATTATTTTGATAAACAAAAGACTACAAAAAAGTTTATGTATAATCTAGACTAAAAAGTATATGTTTCCATCTAAAATACATAATAAATTATTCTCTATTTCTACTTCTAGAATAGTGTAGTTAGAGCTTTCGTTGACTAAAGTAATTGATTCTCTAAAGTCTTTGAATACTTGAACAAGACAATCAAATTGGACTTGAGAACTACTGGGCTGCTTCTTGTTGTTGAGCTACAACTTATCATGTCCATGCTAGCTCATCGCGTTGGTGCTACCATAATGTCTGCATCACATCAGTGTTATCTAGCATGTTTGTGCAAATCTTACATTAGTCTTCATCCCTCACTCAAGTTAGCAAATATGATCATCCCCAACTTGCAAATAAGAATATCAAATTGTGGCCTAGGTAGAAAATTCATGAAGATATGGGCTATCTGCAAATTGGAATTAATGTAATGCAAGCTGACAAACCCTTCCTTGTATATGTTGTGTATGATATAACAATTAATTTTGATGTGCTTGGTACATTCATGAAATATTAGATTTACACAAATGTGTTACATTGTCTTATTATCACACCACATGCGAATGGGAGTATTGATAGGTATATGCATATTTTGGAGGAGATAGGTAAGCCACTTTAGTTCACAAACGAAGGATGTCAAGCTCATGTATTATGCTTCATAAGAAGATTGTGAGACAATACTTTGCTTTTTATACTTCCATGGCACTAATGCCTCTAAAAGAAAATTGCAAAAATTCATTCAAGGATTTGCGAGACAAAGGGCAGGAGGCCAAATCACTATCATTGTAAGCCACTAACTCGAAGTCGTTATATGTAAGGTAAAAGAGACCTTATGTAGAATTGTACGACATATACCTCACAACATGCATTGTAACCTCCTAATGAGAATGATAATGCTTTGAGACATGTTGATTGAGCTGATGTACACTGTAATTGATATAATATTTTGTCATATTGAGATAATGTAATCAACCCACTAATCTTTTAAACTTTTTTGGATCTGCGAGTTTAGGAGAAGCAGTGGGGAATCGTAAACCTTTTGGCAAAGGTGTTTTAGCTTGCTTAGATCCTTGCATGCCAGTATCTATGTAAATGTCTTGAATGTATTTCTTTTCAATATCGAGATCCAAATAATACTTTGCATGGCTTAGGTCATTGATAGTGAATTATGCATGAAGAAAATTTTTGACCTTTTGTATAGTCACTAGAAAGTTACCTATTAACAGACAGTCATCAACATACATAAACAACATTAAAAACGCTCATTTGGTGTCTTTGATAAATAAATAATAATTATATTCACCCTGTGTAAAACCAGACAAATAGAGTTATTTAGTGAACTAAATATTCCACTGTTTAAAGGCCTATTTAAAGCCATAGAGGGACCTCTTTTAAGAGACAAACTTGGTTGGTAGTAGCTTTGTGATATCCTTCAAGTGAGTGAAGATAAACTTCTTCATATAGAAAATCATGCAAGAAGGCATTATTTATGTCTAATTGAAGCAACTCTCATTGTTTTGCTACTACTATGGCTAAGAAAACCCTCATTATGACCAATTTGGTCGTTAAAGAGAAACTTTGAAAATAGTCAATTCCTAAAACTTGATTATGGCCTTTTTGTAACCAAACAGGCTTTATATCTATCCACTGTCCCATCATGCTTGATTTTCACCTTATAAACCTAATTGGAACCAATAACTTGTTTTTCTACAGATAATGTGGTAAGTTCCCAAGTGTGATTAGCTTTAAGAGCCTCTAATCATTGTTCATAGCCTAAATCCACTCTTTATGTTGCACTACTTATTTGTAATGAGTAGGTTCTGGAATGGACTCACATTGGCAAAAAATGCTTGAGATTAAGTACAATTAGAAGAATGATGAAGAAGAACATATAGGATCAAAAGAGAAAGAAAAGAAGTAGAGACAATACCTAAAGGCATAGCTAAGTTGGTAATAGATGGAGTAATGTTGTCTTGCATAGTAGCATAAATATAATCTTACATCTAGTGAGGGGTTTTCTTTTTTCTAGTAGTGGTTCAAGGAGGAACAATAGATTGTACATGTTGAAGGGAATTATGACCTGTAGTCGTGATTAAAGGTTTTGTGACATATGAATCAATATTTGGGTTATGAATTGATGAGAGTACATAAATTTCTTAATGCAAAGAAGAAGGATCATATGAGGAAGGTAAAGGTAAAGGTATTGAAGAAGCAGTTTTGACATAAGAATGATCAGGAAAAATTTACTCATTGAACATCACATCTCTATAAGTAATAATAGTGTGTGAAGGTAGCAAAAGAATTATATATGCTTTCTTCCCTAAACTATATCTAATAAAAATGCCCTTATGAACCTAGGATCCATCTTGTTATTAGAAAATAGAGTATTTGTAACATAGCAGAAACATCCAAAAGTCGTAAGATGAATATAATTTGGTTTTTTTTTTTAATCATATAAGACTTCATATGGGATTCTCCACTTTAGTATTGAACTAGGAAGCCTATTAATGACATAGGTTCTAGCTAACACATCCCCAATACTATTTTGGCAGATGAGATTGAAACATAAAAGCTCTAGCAACTTCGAGCAGTTGCCTATGTCTCCTTTCCACAACTTTGTTTTGTTGGGGTGTATAGACACAAGTTCTTTAATGGATAATCTCATTATTTGCAAACAATTTTTGACATTTCTTGTTGACAAACTCAACATCATTATCAATTCTGACAACCTTTGGAACACATTAAATTGAGTTTTTATTATGACTAGAAAATTAGATATAAGATTACATACTTTCTCCTTTTGCATTCAAACGATAAATTCACGTGCTTCTACTCAAATCATCTATCGAATTTAACATATAATATACCCAATTAGTGGTTACTCTTTTATAGGGCTCCCATAAATCTATGAGAACTAATTCAAAAACTCATTTGGTTTGTGTGCTACTTAAAGAAAAAGGAAGCTTTGTTTGCTTAGCTAAAAGACATATGTCACACACTGTATTTTGTTCATTAGAACAACTGAAAGGTAAATGTTTTAACACTTTAAGTGAGGCATGCCCCAACCTACCATGTCATGTATTAAAAGAATTGGAACTTTTTATTTATTGCATTGTAATCAATACAAATAGTATTGGCAAAAGTAGAATAGGAATTTTGTAAATAATTACAAACAAGAGACAGGCTTAACAAAACTTGGTGTTCTTAAATGGTTTTAAAGGAGAAAGAACTATAATCTAGGACATATAGTGTACCCAACACTTTTCTAATTACTACTAGTTGCTTAGTCTTCTAGTACTGTAGAAGGCAAAAATTTGGATAAAAAATGAAAATGACGTTAGTAGTTTTAATCAACTTATTTATTAAGAGCAAATTGTATTTGAATGAGGGAATATGGAAGACTTCAGTCAAAATCAATTTTGGGTGTAAAACTACTTTCATTTTTTATTTATTAGTGTAGTGGAGTAGTTTGACATATAAACAGGGATACGAGTTGTAATATGATGAACATCTTACATAAGGGTAAGGTTGCCCCTATGTCAACTATCCATGAACCACACTCAAAACAATCAAATATGTGCAAAATATATTGAGTTTGTATACTATTTGCATATTCAGCACTTTGTGCATAACTAACCACTACTTTTTTATTCCATTTTATTTTTCAAGCATTGAGCCACCTCTTATTGAATTAATTTGCCATTAAGAGTTGTCATCTTCACTCTCTCTAATAGTACGATCTGCATTATCAGAGTTATGTAAAAATAAAGGATTGCCATTCACATGCCCAATTTCTCTCTTAATCAAAGATTCAAGATTTAAGAATAAGAATCTCACAATACATTTTAGAGAACTGACCGTAAATAGTGAAAAAACCAAACATACTGAGCCGAGATCATTGTACCTTATATGATACCATGAATCAAAATTAATGCTTAGGCTACCATGACAAAAAGTAAAATTGAGAGAATCTTTTTTTTATTAATTTGATGAAAGAAAGATTATAAAAAGGTTCATATACAATCCTAACTTAAAAAACAATTGTTCTTGCCTAGAATACATAATAAATCGTTTTCTACTTCTACTCTTAGAATAATGTAGCTAGAGTTTCTATTGACTAAAGTAATTTGTTCTCTAAAGTCTTTCTTAAATACTTGAATAATACAATTAACTTGGACTTGAAAAGTATTCGATGGCTTTTTGCTGCTGAGCTATAACTCATCACACATGTGCTAGCTCATCACGATCGTGTTACCACCATGCCCACATCAGGCCCATGCTAGCTCATCATATTCATGCTAGCATCACCGCTGCATCACTTCTATACCATTTTAGCACATTTATAATGCCCATAAGTTAAGACATATAAGTTATATTAAACCTTTAGACTGAGAGAGGATGGGTAGTTTAAGGTTTAGGAGTTATTTTGGTGAAAAAAAAACTTTAATGTCCGTGACTAGATGTTCATGCCTGTAAAAAGTCATTTTTGGATTCAAAACGACAGAGTTTTTAATAAGGCGAGTCATTCATGGTCCTAAATGGCATTTCACACTTGTGAACAATGGGTTATACTCATGAACACATGTCAGTTTTGCATTTGAGCAGTCATACTTTTCTCTCTCTTTAGCCCATATCTTTGCCATAGCTTACTCCTCACTACCTTTAAACCCTTTGACATGCTAATGAATTCTTTTTCATCCTCTTCACCTTCTTTTAACCTAAAACTCCATTATTGGAAGCTTAGAGAGCTTGGATATCTAAGGGATTTGATAAGAATTCTTGTAAGATTTTTATGGAACATGATTTTTAGCTTGGTTATAGTGTGTTTTTAGTTATAAAAAGTCTTATAAGAATGTTTTAATGTTCTTAGGTTCTGGTGGAGAGCTTGAAAACACATCCTAAAGAAAGAGACAAGCTTGAAGAACTTTGAAGTTGGTTAAGACTCTATTTTTTTTAAAAGGTATATATATATTGATATTTAAATTCATTTCTTTTGCATTTTTGGCGTGTAAAATAATTATAAAGGCATGTTATATGTGAAATGACTTGTTAGTTATATAATTTAAAGGCTATAATGAGTTACAATTCTTGTTATGTAGTAATGAGTTAAAGTTAGCATTTATGGTATGATTTGTGAAGCAAATGGATTAAATATTGTTAAGACATATTATTGGTATATTATATAAACTGAATGTTCATAGGGATGATTGATATTGGTCTATCTTAAAACTTTAAGTGTGTGGAATGGATTGTTATATTTTTAGGCTCATTTTCTACCATGAAAATCCCAACATTCATATATGTGACATAGGGTTCACGACCATGAATTGCTTAACACAGAAGATGTTTCACACTCATGAAGTGCAATGCCCAGATTGGGAAGTAGTTTTCACACATTGATTCATAACTTGGGAAGGTATAAATGCAAGAGTTCACGCTCATGAACATATAGTCATGACCGTGAACATCGAGGCCCAGTTATTCGTGGTTAAATCCAAATTTTCACTATTTGTTTCATGGCCAGAAAGTCGTAAAGCCTGGTTTTATGCTTGTGAATGGTAGTTCATAACTGTGAATGATATGAGATTGGTGTATAGTAGCTTTCACATTTTGGATCACAGGTAAAGTACTCTTAAAAGACACTTTTACGGTTGTAAATGGATATTCACTCCCATGAAACACATTGAATATACTATATGCAATTTTTATTAATGATATTATGTGATGGATTTGTTTAAGCACATGTTGAGATGTATGTATACATAGATAATAGCATTTGAATGATGTAATATGACATTTATGTATTGGTAATGTGATGATGCATACATAAGGATAAATGCTAAATAACATGTTTATGATAATGAAATTAAAAGATAAATGTTATGATTTACATGTTAGTTTTTTAATCTATGATTTAACATATGATAAATGACATATCATTAAGGGGGTTACGATACCATATGATATATTGATATTAATATAAAAACAAGGTGACTTAAGTTTGAGTTAAAAGAATCTTTGATCCTGGATTACTAGTATTATTTATATTTCTCTGCCAATGTGACTTAAGTTTGGGTTATAAACGTTCTTAACTTAAAGAGCTCAAATGAGTATATACAGATAATGAGTGAGGTGGTTTAAGCTCATATTATGAGCTATTATGAGCAATTTTATTTCACAACTCATATGCAGATAGTTAGACTTAGAATTTTCGATAGAAACAGAAAAATAATAAGGAAATGGTTGATAATCATATATGTATGATTTGATTATATGTGGTTTATATATATTATTTATGGAAACAAATATGGATGCATGGTTATATATTTAGTGTATATGGTACAAGTTTGTATAATAATATGACAAAAGGTATGTAACAACTGGTACATATGTTTATACGCATGATCATAGTTAAATAATACGAACAATGTATGATAATGATATGAATATGGCAAGATGATGTTTTAAGCATGGTATGATATTATATGATAGTATGTAAAATTTTTATATTTATATGTATCACTAAACATTAAGTTGTTTAGCATATGAGTTTCTTGCACAAAGATTTGGAGATGATAGCTGAAGTTGATAAGTCTTGAAGTAGTATTTATATAAAGTTCGGTCAAAGTAGACCACATCTGAGTGTGTATATTCATTCATGGCATTCTTTTTTTTTTTTGTATATGTTGTTTCGATCTCAAAAATATGTATTTAATTTTATTGATGTAGTTTGTAAACATCAAAACAGTGGAAACCCAAGCTGGTTTTGTTTATGATATCGATCATTTGGATCAAGTTTAATGTATAGATAGTAGTTTTATAGCTGAATGAATATTTATGTTTTAATACGATTTTTAATAAAAAAATTTAATATGAAAAAGTTTAATTTAACCAATTTTCTACAAATAAAATTTTGCAGTGTTCTCTTGCATAGTTAGGGGCTTTCCATGCAAATCCTACATTAGTCTTCAATGATGCATATTGCAGTAGTAGAAATCTTATTTATAGAGGATTTGATATATTTTTCTATCCAAATCTCATTCTTGTTTGCATAAATGTGTAACTTTTTGTGGATTGTTTTTTAAAAGAAAGATGAATCAGATTCACAAAGGATAAAACTAATGACAATAATATACCCCAATTTAATTATAAAAAAGCCAATATAAATCCGTATGAGAAGAATTCAGAATAAAATAATCCAAATAGATATTCTAAATGTGAAAAATGAGGAAAGCAACAACAAATTCATATCTCAATAAATATGAATAATATCCACATCATTAAAACAATATGTTACACTAAATATGAGAGTAATTGCATTTGCAAGAAATTTTTCAATTTAGGAATCAGAACTTTTGGTAATTTATATGGGCCTTGAGAATCTTCACCTATAAAGCAGAGTCAATAAAAAGAATAAGTGAGCCCAAAAAAGAAGACGAACCTATGAAGCTCAACCAAGCTTCAAAAACCCAATCCCACAACCAGTGGCGGACCCAGAATTTCAAGTTAGGTGGGCAATAAGGACTTCTAATCTCTATTTTTCAAGTTAGGGGGGGCAATATATTTTTAAAATTATATTATCCAATAAATTTATATAATAAATTTGTTATATCTAAATATAAGGAAAACAAAAATAAAAAAGTAACAAATTAAAGAGCTATTGACCAAAATAAACATATATAATTTTTATTTTTTAAGGGTGTAATTTAAAAAAATTGAATTAAAATAGAGACTGAAAAAAAAATTAGGGGGGGCTGTGGCCCCCAGCAACCCCATGTATGTCCACCTCTGCCCACAACTCTTTATGTTGTTGAAAAGTGTCCTATGGAACCAAATACATCTTTTTTTTTTTAATCTCAACTATTCAACATTCTACAATACTAATTTGGATTCATGCTAAATAGATCTATTAAGAGGATAAAATGTTCTCTGTCAAGTTTTAAAAATACTATATAACAAGACAAAATTAAATACATCTTTAATTTATCTACTGTGCTACCCCAATTAAACTGTATTTCAATGTCATCACAAATTGAGCTAACAGTTTGCATAGTATATACACACAGACAAAGAAGCAAGCACAAATTGAGCCAATATAATTCAGTATGTGAGAGACAAAATAGAATCATTCAGAGAGGTGAAGCTTGATTTTGTCTAACAAGTACAATGACATCTTTCTTGTCATTCTTGAATGGAGAAGAGGAATACCAATGTATTTTTCCAAATCTGATGTTCGTAAAAACCTAACTTGCTGCATAAAACTAAGAGAGAAAGATAAAGAATTAATATTGCTAGAAAAGGAAACACGAGTCTTGGTAATACTCACTGTTTCAAGTAGGAGGGTAAGATATGAGTCATCACTCGATTAGACTGGAAAATAACATAATTGATCTTAATATGAAGAATTCAAGCTACTTCAACAATAATAATAAATCTAAAATTCCTCGATCATTATAGGTTACTTTAAGAAAATGCATATGGAGGAAGAATGAAATTATATGGCTTGTTTGAAAAGCTTGATATCTCTATTGTTTGAACCTGGGCCAAAACATGAAGAAGGCATTTCATGCATTAGGAGAATCCATGACGTATGAAGTTTGCTGATAATTCCTAATGCTTGGTATTATTGTTTAGAGCCCAATGGCATTCAATATTACACTGATTCTCGTCTCTACAGGTGATATTAATCCTACCAACAAAAAAACAAACAAACAAAGAATCCCACTGAAATTTCTTCCCATCAACGAAAATACTGTTGCTGTAAAATACAGCTAGAAATTGTTGTTCAACTGTTTTAGATTTTTATAACTATGAACTTGAAAATTCATCTTCAAAGTATTTTTCCGTGATTTCTAATTAACATATATAATTAAACAAATATTCTTCTCAACAAGTAATTGCTTAAATAGTAGTAATGTCAACTTTAATTAGAAACATAGGCTCAAGTTCTCAAATAATTATCCATCTTAATTAATTGAGGCGTTGAACTTGGACCTTTTCTTATTATTATTTTTCCTTCTCTTATGGTCTCACAATCTTCTAATTTAACTAGTGCAAGTAACTATATATATATATATAGCCACTAGGCAATATATGGATGTTTTTGGTTTATTTCCATCTTAATGAAAATTTTAAAAAAAATAATAAAAAGTATAATTAATTAAAACAATGGTAAATTAAAGAAACTATGGTACGCAAGTTGATGGATATAGGAAAATGGTGTACTCTAACTGGTTTTGAAACTTGAAATGCACTGTCTTGTTATTAATTAATCTGTAATCTCTTCTCTATATAAAGTGTGCGCAAACAATCATAACTTTCAAAAAGAAATTTTGCAGCCATTAAGTTATCAATCATGAATATTTGTTTTCTTGTTTTCTTGATTTTCCAGCTGGTGCAAGCTGCCTCTTCTTCAACATTCATTACCAAATTACCTGGTTATAATGGTTCCCTTCTATTCAAACTTCAAACTGGGTTAGCCTTTATTTATTTATTTATTTGAGAAAATCTATTTATTGTTTTGATCTTAGTTGTTGTTGTTATTATTATTATTATTATTATTTGGTTATATACATGCAAAAAAGCAGGATATATATCGAAAAAAAAGGGGTAAGTGGTTCATGGAGTAAACATATGATAATTAATATTTGGAAGAATTTTGAAAATGTAGATATGTGGATTTGGATGAAGGGAGACAGCAGCTATTTTACTATTTTGTGGAATCGCAAAGGGATCCTTCAAAAGACCCAATTTTGTTTTGGATTAGTGGAGGCCCTGGTTGCTCTAGTCTCTGGGCTTTTTTCTATGAAAATGGTAGATCTTCTTCTTCTTATATATATATATATATATATATATATATATATATATATATATATCAATTGTTTTAATTTTAAAAAAATGTAAAATTCAAAACAAAATTGTTGCTAATCCAATTTATAGATAAAATTTTTCGAATTTCCCTAATTTTTTTCCTTGTAAAATTTTATTTAATTGTTGAATATGTAAGATTGTTATCATTTCTTTCTAATAGCTAGCTAAAATTAACTTTTTTTCCTTTTTCTTATTTTATTTTTCTTTCAAATGATTCAATAGTAATAATATTTGATAATGTTCTACTTATGACAGGCCCACTGAACTTTGATTTGAGCTATACATTTGATGGGTCCTTGCCAAAGCTACTTGATAACAAGTATACTTGGACCAAGGTCAAAGTTATCATACTCAATTTAATTAATTAATTATTTTAATAAATTAAATTTTAAATATCAATTAGTTAATTAGTGGTGATTTTCTTTTTGTATTGTAGTTTATGAGCATATTGTATGTGGATGGACCTGTTGGCACTGGATTTTCATATTCAACTACACAAAAGGGATACAACACTACCAACTTCATGTTTGCCGCCAATCTCAATCAATTTATTCACAAGGTAATTTTAATTTAAATCAATTTATTCTCCAAAAAAAATGATATCCGTAATAATAACCATAGAAATTGAAAATATGGAAGGGAAAAAAAAATATTGAAGGACAAAATTTTTCCTCTTTTTTTTCCACTCTTATTTTCTATTTTACAATCACAGGGCTAAGTAATATCACTTTTCTCATTACATGATATGAATTAAAAAAAAAAGCATTTTTCGTTGAAATATATTTTTAAATTTATATTTTGAACTTTGTACAGTGGTTGGATAGCAATAATCGTTTCAAAAGCAATGCAGTTTATATATCTGGTGATGGATTTAGTGGAAATCCCATTCCAATTGCTTTGGATTATATACTAAATGGTAATTAAATGCAATAATATTATTAATTATAAGTATAAACTATAATTGCATAATTTAATTAACTCTCTATCTTTTTTTTTTTTAATTATCATGCTGAAATTGCAGATAATAAAATAGGAGTGAAGCCATATGTGAATTTGAAGGTACAATGTGGTCTATTTATGCAGTATAAATTTTGTATTTCTTAATTAAAAATAATATAAAGCAAAGGTTTTTTATTTTTTATTTTTTATTTTTAATAGGGGTATGTGCTGGTGAGCCCAGGGACAGATTATGATATTGATTTTAATTCAAGAATTCCTTATGCTCATAGAATGGGACTTATAGCAGATGAAATCTTTGAGGTATTTATTACTAATTAATTTATTTTATAAAAAAATTGAGAACTATATATTGTTCATACAATCAAATAAAATTCAATTAGTAACTGAACAACTCCAAATAAAAAAAATAAAAATAAAAATTACTTCTGGATAAAGAGAAATAGATAAACTTAATTTAGAAACTATATATTATCCAGTATCTTGGAACTAATCATTTAATACTATTTAAGCAAGAAGTGTTGATTGGATAATTTTCTATTGCCTTTCTATTAATTACATTTCTCTTCTTAATTCTTCTGTCAAGGCTGCTGAAAAGAACTGCAAAGGGAATTTTTTAACAATTACTAATACTGCATGTAATTCAAGTATGCAGACTGTCAATAAGGTAAGTAGTTCAAATGGATCAAATCAGATGCTTCAAATTTTTATATTAATTAAAATTTGGATTAGAATTTTCATTTTCATTTTAGTTGAAAAAAATAACCAAAAAAACAATAATATTTAAATTTATTTTTTTGGCAGCTAATCAGCAATATAAATACAGCTCACATTTTGGAACCAGCCTGCAAATATGCAATTATACCATTATCCGTTGACATTAATTCAGTTTCTAACACAACTTCAAAAGCTCCTCCTATGCCTTGGTGCCGGGTACCTTTAAATTTTTGTGACAATTTCATATATATTTATATATAAATAATATTTCGGGTTTTTTTTTTAAGAAAATGATTGAATTTCATTAAATAGACAAATGAGATATACATGATTTTATCAATTTGGCTATGCAATAGCTTTCCTGTTGGGGAGAGATCTAGACTAGCCCACCACATGAAATTAAGTAATTAACAACTTTAGGTGGTAGCTTAAGACCTAACAGCAATTTCCAAAAGCTTTGTGAATTTGAAGGAGAGGCTGCATCTGTATATATTAGATGAAGGAAGCATCCGATAAGTACTCACAACCATTGTTTACAACGTAATCCCTGATAGAGTGATGATGCTAAATTACTATATCCTTATTCCTTTATTAGGTAGAAAATAGATCTCAACGCACTTTAATTTTTAAAGGGAGAATGAATGTGTAAACTATTATGAGCACTACTACATAATTTGCCGATGTTGGATAATATCAATACCCTCCTCCTCATATCCAGGACCAAACCTAACAAAAAACTTTGAGTGCGAAGATTGTCAACTACAACTTGTAAGAATAAACACATGTAGCTAGGTAGCCCAAAATTGTAAGACTAGTGACTTAATTGATGCTATGCAGTTAGGTTCAATGCTAAGTTTTTGCATGATATTAGAGCTATCAATCTTGCCATATTTGACTACTTGTACTTGTCTGTAAGTATCAGTAGTAGTTTGTTATATTCACAATAGCTCCAAATTGGACATAAAGCATTAGGGAGATGGAAAAATTATTTCACATTGATTGATTATATGATATAAGTGCTCTTTATAATGATTAAAATAATTTTTTTCCGTTAAGCCAACTTTTAGGATTGAATTAGTCGAACCCCTATTTCCTACACATTAAACTTAACAATAATATGATCCTTTCTAACAAGTTACTACACCTTGCTTGGCCAATAATACCCTTTTAAAACTCTCAAAATCCCAAAAACCAATTCTTCTTCTTCTTTAGATTTACCCAATCCAGCTATACAAATGGAATTTTCCTTTCGCATTTCTATATATTGACTCCACTAATAATAACAAATCATATCTCTAAGCTCTTGATAGAAGGTAAATAGAAGTAAGAAACACCGCATGGACATAGTAGGAATCGGTTGGGCCACTATTCCAACAAGCAATTCCTTTGCTGCCCAAAAGAGTTTTTTCTTTTTTTGAAATCCTCCTGCCCACTTCATTCCTTCTTTAATTAATTCTATGAAATATTATCCTTGAAGATTCACTATATATTAACTAGGACTAAGTATATATGTGGATGCACATGTTTTTCAAATGTCGTTGCATTATATGAATTAAAAGATCATTTTTGTCTACCCCTTACTAGAAATATAACCATGAAGTTGCAAATGTTTGGGCGAATTTCAAGAGTGTTCAGAAGGCTTTAAATGTCCGAAAGGTAACATTCAAATCAAATGTTCATAATAATTACTTTGATATTCATATGTTATTAAATTCTACTAATTACTCATTAATCATGTTTTGTTGTGGACATTAATTAGGGAACAAAACCATATCCATGGCAACTCTGTAACTCAACAGTTAATGATATCACTTACTATAAAGATGACATCAAAAGTGTTGTTTCATATCACAGAAAAATCAGTAACACCAACCTTAGAGGAATTATTTTCAGGTTTGTCCTCCTATCTTTAGAGGGTATTAAAAAAAAAAAAAAAGCTCTTTCATTAACATTAATTATAATATTTTATAAGCATTAAAAATTCAATGTATAACAAAGCTTATAATATTTTTATTTTATTTTGGACAGTGGGGATCATGACATGGACATTCCATTTATATCAACACAAGAATGGATTTGGTCACTTCACTTAAATTTAGTAGAGGCTTGGAGAGTTTGGACTGTAGACAATGAAACAGCAGGGTGAGTCTTATTAAAATATTTACTTAAGACTCAAATCTATCTAAATTATTTGTAGATTAAATTAATTATAAAATATTATACAAATAAAATATAAATTATATTAGCAATTAAAAATTTAAAAATAATATTGGATGTGGAACAAGAACAAAACTTGATCATTAAAATTTTTTCATATTACTTTTTACAGATACACTAGAAAGTTCAGAAATGGCGATTTTAGTTTGACATATGCAACTGTGAAGGTAAGGAAAAAAAAAACTTTGATTATCAATTTTCAAAAATATTGTTTTATATTATAGGAGAATAAAATTTACAAACTAAATAAGATGGTAAGAGTATTTTTTTTTTTTTACATAATTTTTTGATTGGTTGGTGAGTAAATAAAAATTTTTAAAATTAATTTTTTTCTCTTTTAATATTTTTCTATTAATTTGAAAATTTGTGTTAGAAAATTACTGGAAAAAAAAAAGAATGTGTTAGCATTCCTAGAAAAGTAAATCAAATAATAATTAATTTGTGGGTATTAATGCAGGGAGGAGGTCACTTTACCCCAGAATACAAGCCTAAGGAATGTTATCAAATGGTTTATAACTGGACAAATGGACTACCTCTCTAATAAGGATTTAAGGAATATTTATTTGGGATTTAGAATAATATCTTCAATTAATGTGAAAAATAAAATCTCTTTCTATTGTTTTTCTTTTTGTAAAATTTATATTACTTTTTAGTAAATTGTGAAATTGTTTGGTATAATTATTATTCAATTATTTTCTTTGGAGCGATTTCTTATTTTTTTACATTTAGCTATATTTGCCACGAAATAAGAAAATGTATATATTTTCAATTTATTAATTTTTTTTTATAATTTAGACAAAAATGAAAGTAAATTTAATTTTTTTGGACAAATTAAAAAGAGTATAAATTGTATGATTCATTTATTGGGACATTCCCTATGATTAATCTTTTTTTTTTTTTTTTGATAAACAAGATTTTATGAAAATTAGTAATATTAAATTAAAGTTTATTGATATTAATATTTAATATGGAGTGTCGAAGCATTTAGTTAAATCGATTCAAATTTGGACAGAATTATAATGAAACTGAACCCAATAACTGAAATTTTTGATTTAATAAAATTCAAAATTTATTAGTACGAATATCCGGAATTTACAGCAATCAAAAATATCAAATCAAGTTATAAAAACCTGATTATGACGTGGCACCTATAATTGCAAAATTAAATACACAGAAAGATTTGCCAGTGCTGGCGACAACTCACTCTATCGGTTCAGACAAATTCCCATACACAATTTATTTTCTTCTTTTTGCTTCCTTTCTGCCCCAAGCGTAGCCAGTTCATCCTCTCTCTCATTTCTCCACTTAGCACTCATTAACAGTTAAAATCTATGTTGAACATTTAGATCTCATCAATCTTCAGCTTCAATTTTATTTTAAGTAAGTTTATTCTAATTCTGGCTCTCTTTTTCCATTTCGCACTCTAATTTCTCTCCTCATTTCGAGATTTTAGTGTTTGGTCTTGAAGAAGTGAAGAGAGCTCGTGAATGAATGTGGTATAAGTGAACTTGGGTTGGGGATTTTATTGTTTTTTGGTTTGATTTCATGATCTGGGTGGATTTCAGAATTTGGGTTCTGAAAGATTGAATTGAAGAACCCATGAAAGAGGCAAATCCATCTACTGAGCCTATAGGGCAAAATCTCATTAAGTTGATAAGCAGTCTGTGTTTCTCTGTCTTTGTATTCACTGTTTTGATATTTACTGTTATTGCAATCACTTACCAACCTCCAGATCCATGGCTGGAATCGGCTCCAGCCCTTACTAAACTCTTTACCCAAAGTGAAAATGCTACTTTCAAAACTGACAATTCTATCCTCAAGACTGGAGAGGATTTGCAAACTGTGTCAGCAACTGCAGTACCATCTGCCTTGTCTGTCGAACCAATCACTGAGCAGGTGATTGAAAAATATGAGGAGAAGGCCACTGACATGACCCTTCAATCATCTGGCTGTAAGGATATGCAGGTGGTGAATTGCTCTGACCCTAGGATTCTGATTGCGGTTGAGAAATTTAATTTGAAGTGGTTTAAGTCAATTTTCTTTTTTGAATATCAAACTCCTTTTAATGGGTCAAGGCCAGATGAGTGTGATGTCGGTTGGAGGTTTAGAAACAAAAAAGAGAAATCATGGAGAAAGTACAGAGATTTTAGGAGGTTTAATTTTGGAGTTGGAGAGAATTGTACTTATAAAATTGTGCATGCCAATGGTTGGCATTCAGGCATTAATGCTCGGAGACAAAGGAGTAGAGTTAACGTTACTTGGAGTGGTCGAAAAAATCCAAAAGTTGCGCCTTCATTTCGTGATGAGGAGATAAATGATACAATCCCAAGCTTGGGATCAGAGATGAATTTTAGGAAAGGGAGGTACTTGTATTATTCAAGAGGAGGGGATTATTGTAAGGGAATGAATCATAATATGTGGAGTTTCTTGTGTGGATTGGGGGAGGCAATGTATTTGAACAGGACATTTGTGTTGGATTTGAGCATATGTTTGGCGGGTAGCTATAATCCAAGTGGTAAGGACGAGGAGGGGAAGGATTTTCGATATTATTTTGATTTTGAACATCTTAAGGAAGTGGCACCAATTGTGGAGGAGAGTGAATTTCTAAGAGATTGGAAGAAATGGGATCGTGCCCATAAGAGGAAAGTGCCAGTTAGGAAGATTGTGACCCATAAGCAGACACCAATGCAACTAAAGAAAGATAAGAGCACAATTATATGGAGGCAGTTTGATGCACCGGAGCCAGAGAATTACTGGTACAGGGTGTGTGAAGGAGAAGCTGCAAAGTACATTCAGAGGCCATGGCATGCACTTTGGAAATCAAAGAGACTGATGAATATAGTTACAGAGATTAGCGGGCGAATGGACTGGGATTTTGATGCAGTTCATGTGGTTCGAGGAGAAAAAGCACAAAATAAGGAGCTGTGGCCTCATTTGGATGCTGATACATCACCTGATGCTCTTGTTACAAAACTTCAGGGAATGATTCAGCCTTGGAGGAATCTGTATATTGCTACCAATGAACCATTCTACAATTACTTTGACAAATTGAGATCTCACTTTAAGGTACATTTGCTTGATGATTACGAAGAATTGTGGGGAAACACTAGTGAATGGTACAATGAGACAATGCTTCTTAATAATGGACGGCCAGTTGAATTTGATGGGTACATGAGAGTTGCAGTGGACACTGAAGTTCTTTACAGGGCAAAGACACGTGTGGAAACATTTTATAATTTGACGAATGACTGCAAGGATGGGATCAATACATGCTGAGCAGGTTGGATGCCATATCTTATTTTTGATAAGTGATTCACATGACTTGTTTTCTTGATTTAGTTACAAAATTATATTTATACGTTTGAGCTCATTATTGGATAGTATATGTGTTTCCTTGTTTTTTTTTTTTTTCTATTGATGGTTGGTGATTCCAATAGATCATGAAAACTATACATCTGTAATATAAATTTATACTTTGTTCATTCGCTCTAATTTCTTAACAGTCTTTGTTGAAGTGACCCAATGTTTTCTATTCAACATGTCTTTGCTCTCTTTGGTAGACTCAAACTACATTTGCCATGAATGGATATTTTTTCTTGATCTTTTGAAGTGAATAATGATTCTGTCTCTTGCTTCTTGGGACAATTCTAAAGGCACATTGCAAATTTGTTACTGAATTTAATTAAGATTGGTTTTGAGATATTGACAAATCTGAGTTCTCACTGGGAGAAAGGCCTCTCCATTAGTTGAGATATCTACTTTTAGGTTGCATTTGCTGATCGCCAAAAGTTGGCAATTATCCACATGGCTTTCTTTATATGTTTTTGCATATGTAGTGTATCTTTTCTCAGGAGTTGAGTTGAATCGACAATATTCATATATGTTATTGCTGTTGATGAATATCAAAGAGTTAACCTCTTAAACGTGAAGATTTTGCAGCATTTTTTCCCCATTTTCGGTTTTGCCCTTTCAGCATGAGGAACTTGCCTTTATATTTGTCTTTCTGCTTATAGTTGTTTTAAACCTTGTGCACCAATGATTTGTGTCTATATCAGTGACCTGCAAGATGGAACTGCCATGGATTATAACATTAACGAAACTCTTTTTTCATTTAATTTTGTGAGTTTCCTGAAGATGTTAATGTGATCTTAAGAATTTATTTTGTCGTAAAACCACGTGCAGAGAGCATCAGCATACAAACTGTATATAGAATTTTTTTTCCATAAGTAGGTAGCATGAGTGGCAATTGTATACAACACTAGTTGTGTATTTGCCCCATTTGGGGCTATCACACAATGGAAAAAATCAAATATGAGGATAGCCTTCCAAAAAGAGAATTCTTCACATAGAATGTCACGACACTGCAAACAACTACAAATTTTGATTTCTTTCTTCTGTAATCCAGCTCTCACTTGGTGCCACTTGATCATGCACAGGTACATAATCCTGCAAAAAACACATTCATCAATTGATGTATGAAAATTCCATGTACTTGGTATAGCATATGAGATGAATTTTGATTTGTTTAGCTTGTTGTTTGGCCTCTTGTTGAGAAAATATCTATTTTTCTTATTTGTTTAATCGGTTAATATTGGCATTTGAACTTAGAATTTCACATTCTTAAAAACTTTGTTAGAAAGAGGGAGAAGTCAGAGCAAAGACAGTAGAATTATACCTCCATCGTTTGGATTAAGTCAGCAGCATTGTTTGCAGAGATGACAATATTCCTAGCACAAGGTTTTATGAAGCCCTCTTCTACACCCTTGTCAAACAATCCAAGCAAGCTATCATAATAACCATCAACATTTAGCAGACCCACCTGCTTTAATTGTTTTTCATAGCTAATTTTAGTGAGAGAGAGAGATAAGCTTCAACAGTCACTGTTTGAAAGTTGACAATAAAATGAAATTTGACCTATTTGAATAGCATTCCAGATCTTATCCTACATTCAAAGTATGGCTGAGTTTGGCATAGATGAAGAAGATAGGAAATTTGTCTTTATCTCAAATAAATTCAAAAACGCCTTTCATTACAAACATTATACTATACCAATACCTTGAAATTTAAGAACTTGGAAAGATTGGACCCAAATCTGTGGGGCTCTCATCCAAATTTGGGGCAATTTTTTTATAAATTTTTTTGCCCATCCCGAACCCAATGTGTTTTGTGGTGGGGATGGTATGCATGTGTCCCAGCCGAATATATATATAATACTTATTTATATTTTTAACACAATTAATTTCTGAAAAATAATAAAGTAAAAATATAATACTATTTAAAAATAAAAAAATAATTTTATTTAGAAAACTTACGTAATTAACGCATTAACTAAAATAATAAAAATAAAAAGCATTTTTATATTTAAATAAAGTAAATTTTTTTAATAAAATAGAGAATCGGATCAGAGTTAAAAATCTCCATTCAGTATGGTACGGAGATGGAGACCAAAGACAGAATTACATTTTTAGAGTTGGAGACAAGAATAGGGAAATTTGTCTCCGAATCTACCTCGTTATTACTCCTAGCAAATGTAACCATAATATCCGACATTTTTTCTAATAATAGGCAATTATTATCCTTTTTCTATTAGCACCCAATGAATATTATAAATAAGTTGTTAACTGGAAAAAAAAAAGTGTCAAGCCTGTTTAGTTGTTTTTTGTTCTTCTTCATTTTATAATAGCAAGCAAAAAAATTGAGTTGATTTGTTGTTGCCCACAGTTGTTATCTCTTTAAAGTGAAATGCTAAGGTTTTTTAGTTAGATAGGAAGACTCGAAATTGAGACTTTATTCAAAGTTAAGATATGTATCTATCGTCAGGCTAATCCTATAATGCAAAGGCAATACTGTAATGCAAAAGTGAAATGTATGTTAAACTGGACTTCAGCTCACATACATTGCATCATTATGACAAATTCACAGTTAAAACACACCTCGAAAATAAATTAATAAAAATAAAAAAGCATTTTCTAAGACAATGACTGAGCTTAATTATTGGCCTAAATTGGGTGTTAAGTCTAATCCATGGCCATCTTAATCACAAATTGATGAGACTTATAACCACATTAGGCTTTTTATTTCTCTTCTTGATTTTATTATTTTTGGTTTTAAAACTAGATTAGATTATGGATTAGAAATTAAATAATTTCTCTAATCCATTTGCTAATCAAGCTTTTAATTTCTAATCCATTATACTTATTCATTCAAATCATGAAATCACGCCACTTGGCTATATTTTTTTTGGGTTTATATATGTGATTTGAAGGGTTTCATCATCTTCATTATTGGTTCCAGTTTCCACTGTATTTTATTTTTTGAACTGTAGTTTTTTATTTAACCCAAATCATTGTAATATATTAGCCCTCAAATATCATTACTCTTATTAAAATATATATCTAAAGAATGAAATATTAGAGGGAAAAAAAAGAACTATAGAAAAAAACTCCAATAGTATAATGCTTTTTTAATTTCAAACTCTAATATTTATTTTTCATTTTTTTATCAATTCATATCCTAATGTGTTTATTGGAGCTTGCAATCTGAACATTCGGTTTGACTTCCATCCACATGACAAAGAAACTAGGCGTTTGAATTTTAAACTGCTAGAAGTTTAAGGGTTCAAATTGGTATTTATAAAAGAGATAGGGTTTAAATTAAAAATATCCATATTATATTTTTCTTCTTTTTTTTGGTAATTTTTTTATAGTTCAATAATGATATTATATGATTTTGTTTACATTAGACTCTGTGGATCAAATAGATATATAGAAATGTGATAGAGAAGGGTGGAATTAAAAAATATAAGAAAATTTTATAGTTCAATTATGATATTATATGATTTTGTTTACATTAGACTCAGTGGATCAAATAGATATATAGAAATTTGATAGAGAAGGGTGGAATTCAAAAATATAAAAAGATTACGATCTTAAATTAATAAAGATTAAGATTTGAATTGATAGAATCTCATTCGTTGAAGTTTTTCTTTTAATTTCCCAAAAATCAAGTGAACAAATAAAAACGAGAAATGCTTAAATCAAGTTTAGTTTCAAGTATCAGATGATATATTAAAAAGAAACTCCAACATATATTTGATTTGAAATAGCAATGGCCAGAAGCAATTAATACTTTAAAATAAAATTGAAGAAAAATCTAATTATATAATTAATAATAATGGAAAAAGTAACTTTCCATTTTTCTGAAACTATAATTAGTTTATTTCACTTGCACAGTTGAACGTGAATGCATATTTCAGATTTTCTTTTTTAAAGAAAACAAACCTATAGGAATTGTGTTTTACAATTTATCTTTTCTTTTTTTGAGTTGACGAGGAAATGCAGGAAAGACAACTATAATTAATTTAGTATAAAGTTTTAATTAGTTGAATCTGAATCACTAATCAATTAAACAAAATTCTTATATATGCATATGCAATAATTCTTACAAATTATTATGCATTATCTTAATTATATTATATATCTTGGAATAGAAAATGTTAAGATTCCCATTGATGATAATATCACTATATAATTTTATTTCTTTTAGTTTGAAAACTAGAATAATTAAGCTGTGAAATATTAGGAAAAAGAAAATATTCGATCCGTATAAGATAGCTAGACTTACTTTTATTTTTATATAGACTAAAAAAATTAATAAATAAAAAATTAATAAATATGATTGAAATTATAAATTTTACCTCATATATATATATACATTTATCGTTTTACATTTTTAAAGGATATTATATATTGAAAAAACAAATAATATTTATTAAATAGAGGTATAATAAAAAGTTAATAAATAATTACATTTTTTAAGAAAGTAGATTCTATTTTTTGAGACAAATTAAAAAAAACTTTTATATATATATATATAATGCTGGCAACTCAGAAATTATTGTTACTTAGTAATTTAATACAAATAGTCTCGAATTCCAATGGGCTGACCTAAGTTTATGTTGTTTCGCAGAAACTGAGAATAAGGCAAGATGCTTATAATTAAGTAAAATTAATCACTTAATTAATATAGCATTTCAAGAAAAATCAAGTTGAAAATTTTAACTCTAAGATTAACTTATTAATTATAGAAATCAATGCATGCATGGAGAGATGCATATCGATCAATAATAAAGAACTTAACTGGTTTGTCATGGATTCCAAGCTGAGACCATGTTATCATTTCAAGCAACTCCTCTAAGGTTCCATATCCTCCTTCAATATGAATATTCCAAAGAAAAAAGAAAAAATAAATTAATAACTAAATAACTATTTAAATTAAAAAGATATTATATATATATATACCAGGAAGAGCAATGAAAGCATCGGCTCTCTTAGCCATCTCAGCTTTTCTTTCATGCATATCAGATACAATCAACAGTTCTCCTACTGCAACACCTGAAATCTGATCATATTAAATTAAATTATCGGTACAAACACATGTTTATTTGTGAAACTTTAATTAATTGATTAAGTTGGAGGAAAATATTAATACCTCTACTGGCATGAGAGCTGCTGGGATAACTCTAACCAATAACCCAAAAAAATAAATAAATATTTAGATTAGATGAGTTAAATGCATGAAATTAATTAATAACATATATTCATAAATTCAACCCATTTTCATTAAAAAAAATATGATGCCATAAATCAAATATTAAGCTGCTAAAAAAATGCATATGAAGAAGAAGAAGCAATGTGGATTCATAATATTGTAGACATGAAGTTACCCTAGAACATGGCATCCACCATCATAAACACTCTGAGAAACAAGCCCCATCAATCCAAAACTCCCTCCGCCATACACTAAATCCATCTTCCTCAATATCTGAAAAATTAAATGCTCTTATCAGAAAAAAAATAAAATAAAAATACACAAGAAGAAGAAGAAATAAGATAAGAAGAATTTACAATTGTGTATGTGTCATATGCTATTAATTAATAGCAAAATACAGAAACAGGAAGAGAGAGAGAGAGAGACAAAACCAATTGTCTTGCAAGATCAAGAGCAGCATCGCTGAAAATCTCCTTTTTTCCTAAGTTACTTCCACAGAAAACACAAACCCTTTTGAATTTACCCATTAATTTGTCTGTTCAAGAACTAATAAGACCTCTTCAAGTCTACATATATATCATTATATATGCATTATATAGTTTAAAAAGGTAAAAAAAAAAAAAGGTTTTAATAATAATGACACAGACTGTGTGTAGTACCTAAATGACACGTGAGAGATGATGTTAGATGGCCCATATAATGCATAATAATGCAAGTGTTCGAGTCAAAGGAGATTCTCTTTTTCTTTCTAATCTTTGTTTTCTATATCCAATTTGCTTGGTGGGTGCACCAACAATATATTTTCACTCTTCAATTTTCCTTTTTCTAATTCTTTTTTTGGGTTGAAAAATCCGATTTGGTTTTTGTGTTTGGTAGATAATGATTTAATTGGTGTATCAAAAAAAAAAAGTCATCTCCCACTTTAATATATAAGATAATCCTATTATGGTGGCTTTAATATTAGGTTAAATAAAAATAAATAAATAAGAATCATATTGTATTATCTCAGCTTTATATGTATATATTTGGGCAGTGTTAAAAAGCGTTTCATAGCAAAATTTCTTTTTAAAGGCAATTTAAAACATATGTTTTGTGCCACAAATAATAAAGAAAAGTTGGAATAATTTGATTTTATATGATATGAAATAAAGAAAAGGTCTAATATCATTTATTTTTAACTCAATTAATTCTAATAAATTTTTAATATAAATATATATAATTTCATAATAGAAAATGTATACATACTAAATATAACTAATTAATAATATAATATTAATAATTAAAATTAAAATTTTACTATATTTATATATGATATTCATTTATAAATAGTGCACTTAATATAGTACCCCTTGAATTTTATAGAATTATAAATTTGCTTATATAATTCCAGATTTTTTTCCTTAGAATATTAGCCCTCCAAAATTTAGTAAAATTATAAAATTACTAATTTTTTTTTTCTAAGATAAGCTTTGAGCCCCCTCAAAATCATTTATATTTTTCTTTTTTTTCTCTAAGATTTTACTTTAAATTATTCTTTTTCATGTCCTACTTTTTAATTTTTAACCCTCAATTTTTTCATACATTTTGTTGTCATTCTCATAATTATATTAACATTTCATTTATATTTATCCTAAAATTTAATTTGACCGCCTCCGAACACAAAATTCTAGCTCCACCCCTGCTTAAAGTGAACAAGTGTTTGCGTAGTTTAAGAATTTTAAATTTAAATAATTAAGATTACGTACTGACCCTCAAAATTGTGAAATTTAATTAATATTATTTATTAAGATTAATAAAGCTAGAAATATGATAATTCCTAAAAGTTTAATCAAAGCTGAAGATACATTTGGAATTAATTATAAATAATTTATTATATTCAAAATTTTTGTGCAAGTTATAATTTTAAAAATTATAAATGAAGTATTTCATAAAAATAATTAATCGCGCACAACAAATTAATCACCTCTAAAAAAATCAATTATTTACCCTTAACACTGTTGAAATATCTTTGCTCTCATAAATCTCTCACCCTAATTTCAAACTAAAATAATAATAACATTGAGATAATATTGAAGTGATTGTTTGGGTATGGCATTTTTGTCCATTTACGTGATCACAAGACAAATTAAATAACTGCTAGTAATACATATTATTAATTTTACAAACTCGTATAGAAAGAATATAAAGAAGTTATTTATCAATACATATATTTACATAGAAAATTAAAATATAAGTATATTTGCATATCTTCAAAAAAAATTGTAAAAAAATAGTTATTTGCTACTGCCATTGGGCAATCGTAAAAAGATTTGAATAAGTTTTAAAGAATAAAAATTTTTAGGACATCCATACTTAATTGTCTTTTGTTAAGGAGAATTGAATTATAAGCTTCTCTCAACATGAATGGATTAAATGTCAAGTGGAATAAATTAAACTATAGGGTTATAAATTAAATATGGAGCTATTAGCTGATAGGATTTGCACATGAACCTCCATGCACTTGCATACTATCTGTCTTCCTCGCTCAAGCAGTTATTTAGTTAGATTAGTTAGATGTCAGTCAGTTAGTTACAAGTCAAATCATAGTGGCAGTTATCAGTAACTGAAGATTATAAATAGGAAAGACCTTGTAAACTTTTCATAAGCTTTGCAATGAAGCTCTTGTTGATTTCTTCATATTAGTATCAGAGCGGTTTCTTTTTAAGCTTCTAGAATAAGCATTCTTTCGAATTCTCCTACTGCAATTGATAATTCTTTTGCTTTTCTTTAATTTGTTTTAATTTTGATAATTGCAAATGTTGTGCGATTAATTAGATTATTCATTCAACAATCCATATTTCTTGCATCCTAACAAAAACCCATCAGTTGTTTTTGTTTTTGTTTTTGTTTTGTTCAATGGGAGCAATTATCATTCTTGGAGTCAGTCTGTGAAGATGGCTTTGAGATCCAACAAAATGAAGCTTGTGGATGGCACAGTTGTGACTCAGTTAGAGACTGATCCTATGTTTCATGCTTGGGAGAGGTGTAATACAATGGTAGTATCCTAGTTGATCAACTCTGCTACTCCATCCACTGCACAAAGTGTAATATGGTTGGAGACAGTATATGAGATATGGAAAATTTTATATGACGAGTTTGCTCATAAAGATTCGTTAAGGATTTTAGATTTGCAACGAGAAATTGCCAATTATTCTCAAGGAGAGAAGTTTGTTACGGATTATTTTACTCATTAGAAGGTTCTTTGGGATGAATATTTAAATCATGCAAACACATAAAAATGTATGGACTATTGCATTAAGTTATGCATTTTCTTAATATTCCTCACTTCTTCTAGTTCTTTATGTTGCTTTTATCTTTTCCTTTTGCTTCCTTATTTTCTTTTAGAGAAAATTGAAAAGGAGGAAAAGAACACACTACCATCACTCCTTTTCTTCAATGGCCAGCCTAAAAAGAGTTTTTTTTCTCTCATTCTTTTCAAGCTTATTTTCTACTTTCAAGCCTTCCTTTAGCTTCTCAATGCTTCCTTATGCATGAAAATTATATTTTTCCTAGTTTTTCTCTCTTTTATTTTACTAAAAGAATTTAGCTATGGAGGTTTGAAGGAAAAATGTGTATGGTTGTTTTTAGCAGAAAAAGAAGAAGAAAATGAGAAGTGATACGGTGCTGGGACCCACATATATATAAAAATATTGATCTTTTTGACTTAATTAGCATGTTAATGAGTTAGTCTCTCTTCTTAAAAATATGGCCGGCCAACACACCAATAAAATATCCAATATATACATTTAATTTGTAAATATCTTAATTATTCTTCCAATTTTTCATAAATTGCAAATTCGCTCCAAAATTTTCTAAATTTTGCATTTTAGTCTTTTATCATAATCTAATATCTTTAAACATTTAATAAAGTATTTTTCATAATTATTTGTTATTATTTTAATTATTCTCTAGTCAAAATCCGAATTTAGACTTCAGTCGATATGATGCGTCAATACACACTACTCGGGACCTAAATTAGCGGATATGATAATAAATACATTTACCATTAACTTTTCTTGTGATTATGAGCCAAATTCATATAATCAAACTGCTAAAGATCCTAGGTGGCAGAAAGCAATGATAGAGGAACTTCATGCTCTTGTAATAAAAACAAAACTTAGACTTTGATAGAATTTCTAGAAGGCAAACAACCTATAGGCAGTCGATTTACAGAATGAAATACAAGTCAAATAGCACTATTGAAAGGTATAAGATTAGGTTAGTGGCCAAAGGTTATACTCAAAAAGAAGGGGGTAGATTACATGAACACTTTCTTACCAATAATAAAAATGACAACAATCAGATTTCTTTTGGCTCTTGCAGCAGCAAGAGCATGGCATTTCAAACAGTTAGATATACATAATGCATTCTTATATGGAGATTTATCAAAAGAGGTATGCATGTTACCACCATCTAGACTCTCTTGTAACAATCAGGTATGCAAACTATAAAAATCCCTCTATGGGTTGAAACAAGCAAGTGGACAAAACTAAACTGTCATTTTATTCGAGAGAATGCAGCTTCTGGTATTGTCAAATTATTTCCAATGAAATCTACAAATCAAGTGGTAGACTTATTCATCAAGCCTCATTTCATCTCAACCTTTAATCATTTTATTTCCAAGTTGGGAGTGCTCAATATTTACACTTCTCAGCTTGAGGGGGAAAAGGAACTATTTTCTCACTGTTAAAACTTAAAGCACAATTGATAGGATATGCACAAGAACCTTCATGCACTTGCATATTATATGGCTTCCTCACTCAAATGGTTATTTATTGAGATTAGTTAGTTCTCAATCAGTTAGCTACAAGTCAAATCATAGAGGTAATTATTAGTAGATGAAGATTATAAATAGGAAAGGCCTTGTATATTTTTCATAGGCTTTGTAATATAGTTTTTTGTTGATTTGTTTATAAAATAGATGAAAATATTCACATAAATAACAAAATAAAGACCATTAATTATCACATGCAAGAGTCAAATTTATGGAAAGATAAAATAGGAATTAATGGCATTTGTAGATATTAATTTTATATTTTCATTTCATATTTAAATGAAATTGGGTATAAGAACTTATATGTGAAACTAAAAATATAGGACTCCCATGAGTGTATTATGTAGTATGAAGGCCTACAAAGTTCATTGATGATTAGGGCCAAAGGGAGAGAGGAAAAAGCAAAAAGCAAAGAAAAGAAAGGCAATGACCTTGATGATTAGGGCAGAGACTAAAATCCTCAAATGCCAACAAAATCTCTTCATTTAGCATTTTGTAGATGTTGGTTATACTTGTAAATGGGTTCCACAAGTTCAATTAATTTTGATAGATAAAGGTTTATGGTACTAAAAATGGGTTTAAGCGTGCATTAAGATGATGATGATGTGGGGCTACACATTGAGCCCACCATATTGTAAGATTATGAATATTGCTTGATAATCATTTCAATAACTTCATTATTGGTGAACTAGAAGATACCCAAATATTAATTAAACCAAATTTCTTATTTAAAACTCTAATAGATTTCCCTTTAGGTTTTGTGTTTGTTTAGTTAGAAAATCGGCAAATCATATCATGAGATATTTCAATTTTTCATAATTTAACTATTATGTCTCTTAAATTTTGATTGTCACGTCACGTTGAATTTCTGACAATTTTTTTTAATAAATCTTTATTAGATGAAAAAAAAAATATATATATATATGGGCAAATGTCGTATATTATTTCTTGTTAGATTGATATAAGTGATTGAAATCCAAATCAAATTTACCTTTTTTTGTGTGTGTGTTATTTACATTGAAAATTATATCTAAACAGATAAACTATTAAAAGTGAAATTTAAAGAAAAATGTTAAAATACAATATACATTAAAAAAAATCCTGAAAAAGAAACCCTATTGCCTAACCTTACTTTGCTCTTTTGTGCCTGTTATTGACATTCTCTTTCATTTATATTATACAAATTTAATGCGAAAAGTAAAAATTATTTAAAAAATTAATTTAATAAAATAAAAAACCTTCGCTCTTTTGTGTATGTTATTGACATTCAATTTCTTTATATTATACAAATTTAATGCGAAAAGTAATAATTATTTAAAAATTAATTTAATAAAATAAAAAATTTTAGAAACTTATAATTTACCTAGGAAATATAAGAAAATATGCTTAAAGTAGAATATGTCCAAATTTTAAGGACTGTGATTGTTTGTTGACAGTTGAAACGCTCTGTTGATTGGATTATTAGCACTCAATTTTCAAATGTATTAATTTTGTTGATTTACGTGGCAAAAATTGTAAATAAAAATTCATTTATTTTATTTAAAAATCATCAATGCGTGAATTAATAAGTCCCACCCACATGCTTCGTTGGAAGTCCTATCAAGAGGAAGAATAAAATTTTATTTTGCAATCCATCCATGTTAATAAAATTAATGGTTCAAAATATCGAAAAAAGTAAAACAAAATAAATTAAATGTGCAAACCCACAAAATAGTTTTTCATACTTTCGCCTTTATTTTTCTATTTTTCTTTTTTCTGATTATTAGGAGAAGGGTGTTGTACAACACAAACCCCACTTGCCATTAACTACAGCTTCTCTAAATGTGCTTAACCACCTGTATTTCATTCTCATAAAAAAAATAGAACCAACTTAAAGTTGACCAACTATAATTCCCTAGAAGCAGCAGCTTTGGGAAAGAAAAAACTAGAAATTACAATAACAATAGGGAAAAGAAAAAAAAGAACATACACAGAGAAACCTACAAGAAATCTAAGTAAATGAGTGGATTATTTGGCTGTTGACTCTTATCAAACTGATAAAGTTATTCAGCACATGAAACGTGTCCTAGGAGGTTTTTCATGTCTCACAAGCAGTTCAAGTTAAATAATTAATACTGGAAGCCAAGGAAACCAATGAACTGATACTTTTTATTTTTCACGTCCGCAATCAAGTACATGTAATCAGGATATGAAATAATAACTATACTATAGATCGTTGCTCATTAGCTTTTTAACAATCAACTATCAATTAATTGATGGCAATCTCCCTAGTATTTGACTAGAGATTACATACCTCCAGAAAAAATTTCTGGTCTAACACAAAGACTTGGGGGAAGCAATAATCAACCAACGGATCAGCTGATGGTAGAAACAGGAGCTTTGGCTGTAGAATTACGAGCCACAAATGACTCCACAAGTGGGTTCACAAGATGAGGCGCTTCGTCCTTCAACCAAAATCAGTAAAATGAATATCAGATACTATTAACTTCATTCAAAAAATAACAATTCATTAATGGCTCCTCGATATGGTAACTGCAACTTTAATAGTTTCAAATTCAATCCAGCCGCGTTCAAGAAACACTAGATGCTGGCCTTTTCAATAACTTCTAAAAAGCCTTGATAAAACCAAATTTAACTTCAATGAGAATTTGTTAATCATTCCACTGAGTATCTCAATTATTACTGCTTATAGAAAAGCTTCATTATGTCAAAAACTCTTTTCATTTCAATCCAAAACAATTCACTGGATTTACAATGTATAACTACCATCCATATTTATACCAATTCTTTAGTAAGTGGATGAATCATTGTGAGACCAATGATAAATACAACTCATTCCAGTTCAGAACTAAATTTCTACCATTTCTACAGTGACCTCAAACATTTTACCAAGCATTTTTTTTTTTTTTTGCTATTGAAACATAGGTTTGTAGCAAAAGAAATCTGTTTTTTGAATATTCAATATCGATCCTTCGACCTTATTGTCATTGTAACTAAGACATGTTCTTTTGAAACAGGAGGTAGTTAATTCAAGCTGGAGAAGTGAATTTGTCCTGTCCATAATATGGGCAAATTGCTTCACAGAATATTTATTGATGCATGTATGGACTAATTACTAAAACACTCCTATAAGTTTACCACCTAAACAATATAAATGGATTGATTACTACAGCACTCCTAAGATTTGCTACAATATATACTTTGGTCCTAGAAATGTTAGTCCCTGAATCACAACTCCACAAACAAAGCCATAGATAAAAATGTGACAACAAAAATGCCCCTAAATGAACCCTAATTACTTACTTTTCTCATCTCTCTCTCCTCTCTATAAATAAGTCTTTCTCAAGACCCAACGTTTTTTTTATATATTTTTAATTTTTTATTGGTGGGTGGTGGATGGGGAACAGGGGAGGGGGTGTTCTCTTTCAATCTATGAAATAATATTTTCGTTGGTAAAAAACTCTCAAATCTTCAATATTCATTCTTTCCAATATGATTGTGAAGCAATTAGAAGCCATAATCTTATTGAGCCTTTTCCTCACAGCCAAATATTCATGCTCTTAATATGATTGTGAAGAAACTAGAAGCCATAACCTTACAGAGCCTTTTCCTTACATGCAAACCTTCAGAAATCAACCAATCCAAAGTGTGGATGGAAATACCTTCTTAATTAGAAAATGGTTCAACTATTTGGTCAGAGTTAGACACTTCCATTACCTGCTTTCCTTGATTCAGGTTATATTGGAACTATCTCTATTTGTTTAAAGCTTTTCTCTCATTAAATTAAACAGCCTTGCCTTGAACTGAAAATTTTAAGCAACTCTATCTAATAACTAGGAATATAGGCAAAAGATAGGTATATTAACAACCAATAATGGTTTCATTATAAATATGAGAAAGAAAGAAGAACAAGTCTACATATGTGAGTTTAAAATGGATTTTGGCATAAATAATTATAAAGCTGGTTCTCTTTTTCTAGATCTCGTTAACATTGATGGAGAAAGAGAAGATGAAGGGAAGAGAATAGAAGGAATGAGTCTACATATCTGAGTTTAAAATGGATTTTAGAAAATCACAACTGTGAAGTTGGTTATCTTGTTTTCAGATCTTGTTAACATTAAGAAAGAAAAGATGAAAGGGAAGAAGACAGAAAAAATGACGTGTGTTATTTTAGCAACTAAGAATTACGAAGTTGGTCCACTTTAACTAGATTTTGTTGACATTGATGAGAAAGTACGGATTAGAGAAGAGGATAGCAAGGTTGTTATTTCATTAGATCAGGAGTCATGTCAGTTTCCCAAACATCATCATCTTCCTTCAATATCAAGCAAAGTTGTGGTATCAAGTTGCTCTTTATATTGCATCTAATCCAATGTTTTACAAACGAACTAAACATAAGGAGATTGATTGTCATTGCATCAATCTCCTTATGTTCAATTTGTTTGTAAAACATTGGATTAAATATGTAGTGGCGGATCTAGAAGTTTTGGATAATGGGGTCCATATACATTGCATAAATTTCAAGTATAAAAATACGCATGGGATAATAAAATAACAAAAAAATTCTTTTATAACATTACTTGACGAGTTTTCATATTTTTTTAAATAAAACATAATCACATCATTACTAACATTATCAAATACATCCTTTTGTAATCAGTCTTATTTTTTTCATCTTTTTTTTTTTTTGAATAATTAGAAAAAATAGGGCTTTCTAAATTTTATTGGGGCCCATATTCAAAATATTATACCTATTATTATAGTTTTTGAAAAATTTATGCGGTCCAATGACCCCACTATTATACACTTGCATCCGCCCCTAAAGATATGTACACATTAGAGAACTAGTAGGAGATATTTTCACCAAGGCTCTAAATGGGGGTTCAAGTTGATATATTTGTAACGAGCTGAGCCTGATTAACATATATACTCCAGCTTGAGGGGCAATGTTAAGAAATATGTAAATATTCTTTAGCATAATTATAATGATGAGCATAATCATAGGAATCATAGACATTATTATTTTTTCCTATTTTAAAGTCCTTGGGTTGTATATAAATAGCTTTCCTCTGTTATAACAAAAAATGTAATTTTTCTCTCCAAAATTAGAAGAGTCTGACTAGAACTTGGGCTTTCACATGTGGTGCTAAATAGTTCATAAGGCTGTCCTAGCTCCTATAGTGAGAAAAAATCTGAAGTCTCGCAAATGCCAACCTCTTTATCTTTGTAAATTCTATAAATTTCCAGGATTCCCAATATTAATCATCTAGATTCTTCAATTTAGAGTTTTTAGTTTTTGTTTGTTCTCCTGAATTCTTACAATGGAAATATGTAGTTTTTGAGAGAAAAATAATAATAACAAAGAAAGAACTAGAATAAAAGAGGGCAAGGACTGAGCTATTGAGATCAATAGGTTGCATCTTATATAGATTTCCCTTAACTGGCACATCAACTGCTGGCTAAAATGCATTAAGATTTTAGTGAAAAGCTTACTAACAACATTAACAGTTGTGAGTTTTTGAGTGACCGTTCACACATTAACCTTTTAACCTTTTTTAGTACGCAGTTACTGATTTATTAGTTAAAATACTATTTTGGTTCAATAAATAAAATATATTCCAAAGACTAACAGTCTGACATGGCATAATGTGCAACTAAATAAAAAGATAGAAGATAAGGTATCATAGGCAAACATAAAAAGCATAATCATTATTCAAATACATTATAAATAAAGGTCCACATGACCAATAAACTATAGACAATTAATAACAAATGAGAAGAATTCAAGGGACCACATTTAAGAAATTGCACAAGAAACGAAGGCACATCAATGTTATAATTGTAAACATAAGAAATTAGTGCGTTCCAATATCATTAAAGAAAAATATAAATATGCAATGTAAGATACATATTGTATAAACTTGTGCGAGTATGTGTACGTAACAGATTTTTATTTATTGGGTCTCCACAGTTGAACTTCAAATTTTCTCCATTTAGATCTTTTCAATAAACATTTTCTCCATTTAAATTTTGATTTGCAAACGCTTGCACGCAAATTCTAGTTTAAAGTACCAAGAAATTGCAGCACATAAACAAAACTCAAGAACAGGTCTAAACACATACATGAATTGCATTTATGATGCTAGTGCACAGGTGAATGCATATGAGAGAGAGACCTGTGGGCAGTGACCAACATTTGGCAGAATAACAAAATCCTCAACAGGATCAAAATCCCCATATCTTCTGCCAAGCTCAATTGGTTCCCATGGATCCTTGTCACCCCAAGCTATCAGAACAGGGCACTGTAAAAGACAGAAGCTAACAGAATCATAAGCACATTTTTCCTAACCATAACAACAGCCAGAAATTTTGGATCTAGTTTAAGAAACTGACCTTAACCTGAGGTAGTAGTTCCTCAGGAAGAGGGCCTGCAGAGTAACAAATGAAATCCAGAAATACATCCACAGCACCAGGCTCAAGTCCTGGAAGAAGGATCTTCTGAACAAGTTCTTCTGTCACCTGGGAGGTGTCATGATAACACTGCAATGAAATATATGAGAAGCAATGTCAACGCCAACAAGCATATAGCTAAATTATTTTTTTCTTTCTTTGTTCTTGTTCTTCTTCCTCCTTTTTGGTTTACCAACCCCCAACTGCAGGTCAAACATGTCATCAAGCCATTGATTGTAACTTCAATAACTCCTCAGATTGTCTTTATTTATTTAACAGTATAAATTATTTTTCCATTGAAATTTAGCTCATAACAAATATCCAGCAGCAGTCAAATTATTGTCTGAATCTTACAGCACAATCTCACACCTAAAAAAGAGTTACATTATCATAATAACAGATAAAGACACTGTTTAAAATGTCTAATCCAAAGTTCATGGCATTCAATGAATATCTTGCTCAATAGGAAATGGAACTATTTATTTGTCATAGAAAACCTGGCATAGAATGCTCCTCACAGACTCTGATGTGGCAACTGATTTGTAAAAGAGTTTTCCTAAAGCAGTATTCCTGCATAGTAGCAAGAAATCTTTAGTTCAAATGCAGCTAAAATAAAATTATGCAACTCTAAGCCAAATCATTTTACCTGAGCAAACTTTGGAATAATCTGATAAAGGGTCTTCCGAACCATGGCTGCTTTTTAATATGAAGCATACGCAAAGATATATTTAACAAGGCAATGCCACTACAGATCCGTGGCTCCATAACTGCTGCCTGTAGACCAACAAGTCCTATACCAGACCACCAGAATGTCCAAAAAAAAGAGGAAGAGAGACACATTGACATGTAATGCATTAATTACTTATGGTAATTCATCAATTACTTCATCAGCATGAAATATTGATTTACTTCATCATGTATATTATGAAAGAAAGTCAATCTTGAAGGGTTATTAGAGTCGTAACTCTTTTTTGAGCCTCCTGTACTTCTTATTTTAGGTACTATATGAGGATTTTAGGAATAAGAATCCTCAAGGTTCTTTAATCCTTAAAAGGGTCTGGGTTTAACAACCTTTACCTACTTCTAGGTCAGTATATTTAATAGCCAAAACTTTAGGTATACTATAAATATTGGAGGGCTTAATGCAGAAAAAACAAAAAATTTGAAGGTTTTTTCTAACATGATTGAAGTATGTGGACTTACTGACAAAAACACCAAAAGTCGGAGGGCTTAGTTATGTATTTTGCCTTTGAGATTCCATGAAGAAATAGAACATAATTGAGGAAAAAAAATTGTCAGATCTCTAATTGCAATGTTGTAAAACTCACGTTTGATTCTAACATTTAAAGCATGAGGTTAAATTTGCAATAACTACGATGATTAGAGTGATGGATGTGATTAGCTTATCCCTTTAACTTAATTCTATTCCTTATTTGGTTGCTGTCTTTCTGTAAATTGGAAGTGAACATGCTGAATAACTATGCGTAAGAAAATGAAAGAAAGAAATTATAACAAATAGAATCGATTTCTGGAGATATGACAGACTCATTGACACCTAACATATCGCAAATATGCCTTTGTTATGTGCAATAAAAAATATCAAAAAGTATCTGACTAAACTGACATATAAGCTTATTCCAGATTTGATTAGCTTATCCCTTAACTTAATTCTATTCCTTTTTTGGTTGCTGTCTTTCTGTGAATTGGAAGTGAACATGCTGAATTTGAACTATGGGTAAGAAAATGAAAGAAAGAAATTATAACAAATAGAATCAATTTCTGGAGATATGACAGACTCATTGACACCCTAACATATCGCAAATATGCCTTTGTTATGTGCAATAAAAAATATCAAAAAGTATCTGACTAAACTGACATATAAGCTTATTCCAGATTACATGCATTAATAAAACGTTTTGAAAAAATACAGAAATAAAGATGGTATTGGAAAAATATGGAAATTTTCCACATAAATAGCATTGTACAAGTTCTAGAAGGGAAGTAAACCATATTAAATAAACCACAATATATTTTTTCCATATGTTCAAATACTTGGATAAACATTAGTTAAGCACAGAACTGACAAAATAGAACTATTAGAATCTATCTATAATCTAGAAAATCAAGAAGATGGTACCTCCAATTGAATTGCATATAAAATATGCTTTGTCTTTAACTACTTCAACACAAAAGTCATTTAGCTGGGTGGCCCATGTCTCAAATGTGTAGAAGGTGTTATCTCCAAATTTACGAGGATTAGGTTTATCTGAATATCCATAACCAATAAGATCAATTGAATATACTCTGTGTGATTTTGCAAGAACAGGAATATTTTTCCTCCAATGATCGCTGTAAAAAAGAGAAGGAATATTTTTCAGCTTTCATGATAACATTAAAAGAATAGACGTAAAAAAAGATAGGCCTATATATGATAACACATCAATGTTATTATTATCACAGAGCTGAAAAATTGAGTCTGTTGACAGCTCCTCAGACAGAAAACCTTAACTATAATCAGTCAACAAAATTTTTAGACGCTGGCTACACAAACCAGATTGAGCTTTCTGAATTCAGCATGTAAATCAAAAAGATCATGTTGCATGGGTTTTCCACATATTACCCTTCATACACATTCTACAGAAAACATATGGATTTACAAGCCTAAGAGAGTGAAAAGGGCAATTTTCCCAAATATACACCAAAAACCTGACAGACCCAATTACTAACATTAGAATGAATCCTAAAAATGATGGAGAAATGTACCCAAAGCAATTAGTGCATAACATTTATAGTGCTTTTCAGCATTCAAGATAAATTTAAAAATATGGATATACAAAAAGACAGCATAATTATAATTACTCTCCAATTTCATGCATTGCCAAAAGAGTTGGACCGGTGTTTGGAGAATATGCATATGTACTCTATATTATGTTTATCTTAGAGAAATCTGTTGAGGAATGATTCAGCAGTGATTTGAAAACATGAAATCAGCTAAAGTTGGTTAGTGCAGCCAGAGGCTAAGAAGTTTCTTGAGCTATCAGAACTGATGTTTTCTGGCAACGTGAACAACTTACTCTTGCATGTTTTGGACCACACATTCTTGCTTCGAGGTCATACCTATAGTTGCTATAATTACATGCCTTTGCATGGCATGAAGCAGCAGCAAAGTGTGATAAATACAATTGCAATAACTAAGCAATTGTAGAGCAATTAGAGGGTGAAGGCAATTGTGAGGTCAGATTTGGGTGTATTGAGTTAAAGGGTTTGAGGGATTAATTTTGAGTGATCCTGTAAATCTCCAATTTTTTCTTAGTGAAATTTATTTGATTGTCTTGTCCATGGATGTAGGATTAAAAGCCAAACCACATTAAATTTCTTGTGTCCTTTTGAGCTAGTTATTTTTGTCATTTTATTTTTTCTAGATACCAATTAATATTTTTCTGAGGGTGTGTCACAACAATTTGGTATTCGAGCACTAGGCTTTAATTAATTGGGATTTCATGATGGCAACATAAACTACAATATGAGGTAGAAAAATTTAATGAGAGAAATGATTTTAACTGGTGGAGAATTAAAATGCAAGCCTGGTTAGTTCAACAAGGATTGCTTAAGGTACTAGAAGGAAGGGAAAAGTTGTTAGAGACGCTACCAGAAGACAATGCAGGCAACCTTTTGGAGCGGGCACCGGCACATAGTGCAATCCAATTGAGTTTGTTTGATGAGGTTCTAAGAGAAGTTGCAAATGAGACTATGGCTGTCAGGTTATGGCTCAAATTGGAATCTCTATACATGACCAAATCTCTAACAAACTGCTTGTACTTGAAGCGACATTTATATGTTCTTCGTATGAAAAAGGTATGCCTATCCAAAATTATCTAGATGAATTCAATAGAATTATTCTAGATTTGAGGAATATTGATGAAAAGATTGAAGAGGAAGACCAGATGTTATGAATGTCACGAGACTGGACATATCAAGAATGATTGTCCAAAACACAAGAATAAAGGGAAGAAAAAAAGTTCAAGAATTCTCTAATGCTGCAAATATTGCTAGTGAAGAGGGAGATTCTGATGATGCTAAAAATGTTTTAGCAATGTCCACCAGTAACTCAGATGATAAGTGGATTCTTGATTCAATGTGCACTTTTCACATATCTCCCAGTAAAACTATTTTTCCACTTACAAAGAAATAAATGGAGGATCAGTTTTATTAGGGAACAACAAGGCTTTGTTGTTGGTAGTGTAGGAACTATTAGAGACAAAATGTGTGATGGTATTGTTAGAACATTGGAGGTTCGACATATTCTAGAATTGAAAAAAAAAAAAAAACTTTATTTCTTTGAATCGTTTAGATTCTCATGGCTACCAGTATTCCATTGAAGGTGGAGTCTTGAAGGTCTCAAGAGGTGCACTTGTCGTGATGAAAGGGAAGATAGTCAGGGGTCTTTATCATATTTAAGAAAGCACTATAATTGGTAGTGTTGATATATCATCCTCAGTTAATTCAAATGTTGTTTCTACTCAATTGTGGCATAGGCGGCTAGGGCATATGAGTGAGAGGGGTATGACAGAATTAAGTAAACGAGGTTTGCTCTGTGGCCAAAAAACTGAAAAGTTGGATTTTTGTGAGCATTGTATTTATGGCAAGCAATGCAGGATAAAGTTTTGTACAACTGTTCATACAACCAAGTGTAAGTTGTTTGTGTTACTAGCTTCTTATCCATATAAATCACTTAGCTGCAATGCATGAAACTTGTTGCATTATTTGCCAAGTTTTCATTTAGGCTAAACCATTGTCAATGGCCCAAAAAATTCAAGACATCTTATAACAAACAAATTCCTCTAAGATAAACATAATACAGATTACATATGAGTACATATGGCATATTCTCAAAACACAGGCCCCAAAAACCTAACTGACCCAATTACTTCAAAATATACAACCCAAAGCAACTGTAAATTTTAAAGAGATAAAGGTGCTAAAAGTTTATGAATAAACTAAACTCTATTATCTCTATGGTTTTTCATATTGTTTGTGTTGTCCTTGCCTATGAACATAAAATATCAGGCTGAACCACATGAATCAAAACACATTTTTCCTTTTTCTTTATTTCTTTCTCCTATTTTCTTGATGATTTTCATTCATTATTGCAACAAGTAGATTGGAAGAACTTTGGTTTTCTTTTGGTTAACATTTTCCGATGTCAAGAACCATATTTGAAACATGAAGGTTTGAAAGCATTAACTACTTAGACATATCAATAATTAGGACACAAACACTATTATCACAGCCAAAAAATTTAAGTTGTTGAATTTCAATGAGTTGGTATAAAGTATTTCAAAGGCACACAAGTTTTTCTATATATACAAGTGAACAACTAGTAGAATCTCATTTTTGTTGCCATAATCATTCATTTACCAATGTTAACACATTTTTCTCAAGCAAGATGAACCATGACAGCTTTTGCTATGAGAATCTGATTCAAAAAAGAATTAAATGATCAACACTCGAAGAAATTGCTCTTATCTCACATATGTTGTTATGCGTAGAAACAAAAAGGTTAAATACGTTAATGCATTGACATCTCTGCATCCAGAAATTATGAAACAACATAATGACATCAACCCATAGTTGTGAACTGATTTAGATCTTCACAATGCTTTTAATGATATAGTTTCCTGCCACACTGACAGAAACGAAATTAGAATTTCAGAACAACACACGAACTGAATGTTTAAGTTTTAACTCAGAGGAAAGATATGCCACTTCCATAAAGTAACCACTAATTGGAAGCTAATTGGAAATATTGAAAACACCCAAGTGCCTAAGACAAATATGTAGCCTTCCCATTGCATTACAAGAAAGCTCTATGTCATGAGCCTATGACCTCTGAGTCACAATGGGGCAGCCACATCATTATAAGAAGGTTCAGCCTCAAATCTTGAACAGTATAAAAAAATGAAGTGTTCATAAATGATGGATGACAATCTGGAGCGATTAATAGATGTAATACCTATAACAGTTAGTTGTCTGCTAATAAGAAGCAAAATGTCAGTGATGTAGACCTGTTTGCTCCAAAACCATGAACTAAAACTAGGGCAGGACCGCTGTTCCCAGAATATTGATAGCGAATGGAATAGCCTTTCCAGTTCCACATGCTGCAAAAGAGAACATTAGCATAAAAAATAATAAATATCAACAGAAAAAAAAAAAAAAAACCATCGTGACCAAAGTAATAGCATCATAAGGTTATCAGATATATAACCAAGTGCATGACCTAAATTATTCCTTTTAAAAAATTCTGCATCTCTACTTCAAAAGGAAAGAGGTCTCAATAACAAAGAACAATTTAAAACCCATTTAAGGTTGGCATTCGTGGAAATCATAGAATTAGCAACAAAGAACATATCACTAGTTTTGGGCCTAACTATTTCTAACATTTTGTTCGTTACAACAATCAAAATACCTCTTCTACCACCTAGACTGGTATAAATATTCATTACAGGTAGGTGTGACTTTGAGGATGCCAAATCCAGGTTTTTTCGTCATCAAGCCTACCATCATAAATTCCAATAGAGATCAAATCCAACAACAACTGATAAGATGCAACAAGCTTCTTCAAAATTACTTTTTCATGAACACTGAATCAACAAATGTCTTGGGACGTAAGAAAAAAGAACTCATACCTATTAACCCACTGAAAAAATCATGCAAATTACTCAAAATTTAAAATTCAATCACAATAAGCACGAAACCCAAATATATTCTAGACTATAGCGAAAGGGCAAAAGGTACGTCTGGAAACTGAAGCTAGAATAGCTCATACCTGCTTTGAACTTGGGGCTCCTTAGGTTTGTCATCCGGTTTATTATCAAAAGAGTTATCGGTCGAAAAAGAAAATACGAAAAACCCATTTGGTTTTAAGCCTGAAAGTTTTGGAATTTCATGAGAAATTGCGAAGCCATTGAAGTGGAATTTTCTAGAATTGATTGAGGATGGTGCTGAACTCCTCAGACTTCTCCTATGGGAGAATAGAAATGAAAATTCAGGCTTCGTCAAGGAGAGTGCAGGAGCACTTGCACTTGACATTGCCCCGATGAAAGAAAGAGCTTCAGAGACAGAGAGAGAAATGACCGTTCAGTTTTTATGTTCCCCCTACGCACACGTTGGCCTTCGCTTCTCTTGGATGGAAATACTCCTCGTAAACGTATCCAATTTGACCCGCCAAATAATTGGGCATTATTCGGTTTAAAATTGAAATATTAAATCGAACTGATTTCATAATTCACTTCAGATTTTTATAATTCTAGTGAATTATTTGAGAAGAGAATAAAAATGTTAATAAAGTAATTCAGAGTTATTTAAAGTATTAAAAGCTATCATTTCTTCCTTAAATTTTAACACCTCAAATTGGGATGATAAGGGGTTATAGATTTTTTTTATTTTTTTATTTTCAAATTATTTTTCTATATAATATTTGTATATATTCAAAAAAATTTGACAATTTTTATATTTAATCTTAGATTCCAATATTGTGTGATCAAATATAAAATAATTCATTAGTCAACCTTCCTTCTAAACATAACAAAATAAATATCATATTTTACCTTTTTTTACTATTATTTTATTAAATCTCTTTCCTACTTTCGGATAAATTTAGTTGTTTTGTTCAGTTGGTTTAGTTTGATTTTGAAGATATAAGAACATTTTTTATAACCTTTTATTTGAATTATACTCTTTATTTTAAAGAGCTATTTTATAAAAAATATATCTTTAATAGATTTTTAATCTTTAAAATTTAAAATATAAAATAAATTTAGCTTTCTATACAAACTTCACTATTTGTACATTCATTTTCTATGCATTATTTTATCTTTTTTATTGATGTGTTTCTCTAAAAATATTTTTTCTTTTCTCTTTATTTATAATAAAAGTAATTTACTTTTTTTAATAAATATTAATTTATATGAAATAAAATAAAATAAAGAGTAAAAATATAAAGAGTCTATTACATTTGTAAAAAAAAAATCTCTCTGTATTTAAAAACTCTAAAATATTCTTTATTCTACCAAATATATTCTTTAAAATAAAAACCACTATTGAAAATATTCTAATAATAAAAAAAACAAAAAATTTGTTCCCGAAAAGACATAAATTAGTGATACAAATTTGTTTTTTCATTTTTCCCGATACTTGGATTATTAATTCATTTGGTCATCTATTGATCCATACAATTATCTAATTACTCGTGTGCCTCCTTAGAAGAAATTACAATCTCAATCAAGAATAAATTATTCTTTGCTTAGTTGTTTGCTCATATCGAATGTCATATTAAAAACTAAATGCGAATAAGGAGCTGCCAACAGAAAATCATTCAACATCAACCTGCCTGCTCCATCTTCCCAATGTTGCCAGCAACTATTTATCAAAATTGATGGCTTTAGGTTGGCCTTGAAGTTGCCAACATGGTCAATCAATACCACAGTCATGATATAACAATTCAAAGATACCAGCATATAGTTATCCTAGCAATACATGTCTATAGTAATCTTCACCACAAGTGTTACGATGTCATTACTCTCTCCCCAAAATACCAATCTAGTGGGGTATGTAGCGTCACCCGCTTATAGGCAGGACTCGTCTCATTCACCTATCCGATGTGGAATTGAAGTCTGTGACATCCTCCCCCAACCAATCCTGCGACGCCCTCGTCATAGTGGGCCCCCCTGCCTGCCCAAAATTCGGGGTGCTTGGCGAGACATCGGAGTCGGATCTGAGTCGGTTCTAATACCATTTTATCATGGGACCATTACCTTCTCCCCAAAAGACCGATCTAGTGGGGTGTGCAGTGTCACCCGCTTATAGCCAGAACTCATCTCATTCATCTATCCGATGTGCGCACCTTGACAGATTGGTCTTTTGGGGGGAGAGTAATGGTTTCGTGACAAAATGGTATTAGAGTCGACCTAAATCCGACTCCGATATCTCACTAAGCACCCCAGGTTTGGGATAGGTAAGAGGGCCTACTGTGACGAGAGCGTCACAGGATTGGGTAGGGGAGAATGTCACAGACTTCAATCCCACATTGAATAGGTGAATGGGACAAGTCTTGGCTATAAGCGGGTGGCGCTGCATACCCTACTAGATCGGTCCTTTGGGGAGAGAGTAATGACCCCGTGATAAAATGGTATCAGAGCCTAGTTGGTGCATTGCACACCCCAAGGTTGGGGAGAGGGTAATGGCCCACCTAGTTTATTGGCCCACCTAGTTTATGGGTCCACCTAAGCGAAAGGCGTTGCGCACCATTATAGATCAGTCTTTTGGGAGAGAGTAATGGCCCCGTGACAAAATGGTATCAGAGCCTAGTTGACACGCTGCACACCTCAGGGTTGGGAAAGAGTAACGGCTCATCTGGCTTACGAGCCCACCTAAGCGAAAGGCACTGTGCATCCTGACAGATTGGTCTTTTAGGGAGAGAGTAATGGCCCCGTGACATAAGTCATCAAAGAAACTGAAATAACAAAGCCCCTTGGCACTGTGCGTGAACTCTTCTCAATTGATGCTTCCATAGAAAAACTATCATGTCAAGGAACCCTTGATCTCTTTCTACCACCACACTCTCTCAAAGAAAGAGAGAGCATATCCCCTGCTCCAACATTATAATAGGCAATGGTCATATTGTCCTTAAGAAAACCAGCATTTCCACTTGATTTCTGCTTGTTTGCAGGAATGTTAAGTATCAATATCAAATATTTTGTTCAAATATTAGGTACACCCACCATCAATTTGTTGAAAAATGAAAGTTATTGTGTTGAAAAATTAAGCAAATATTAGGTAATTCATCTCTACCTAATTTGTGAAAAAAATAAATCTATATTAGGTACACCTACCACACCAAAATTTCTACCAAATGTATGGTGAAGATTTGAACAAATATATGGTGTGAATTTAACTTTGAGCCTATAAATAGATACACTTTCAAGGTTTTAATTATTTTAGAGTGAAGAAGAAAAATAAGACTACAAGTTTTTAGTATTTGTAAGAATTGAGAGCTTTTTTTGTAATATTTCTAGCTTAGTGAAGTTTTGTTATGTCTCCAATTTTTTGAGTAAATTTCTTCTTTGAGATATTTAATTTAGATTTATTCATTCTAAATTTTTTTCTCAACAATTGGTATTAGAGCCTAATTTGAGTGTTAATATTTACTTATTGTATGCTCTGGGGTTTCCACTAATAAGTGGATCCTTCACATCAGAAAATAAGTTAGATTATTATTCACTCTTGAATATTGGTATCAGAGAAAGACGATTAGATATCGTTCTTAGTAGAGTTATCTTGAGTCGTGAGAAGTTTGACACACTAAAAGTTTGTTGATCAAGTTTGTTCAGTATAGTCAAAATTAAATCGACACGATGGTGACCTTCAAGTAGTCGGAGGAATCAAAAAGCTCAATAACAAAAACTACAACACATAGGCAATATGTATGAAGTCTTACCTACAAGGTCAAGACCTTTGAGAGGTTATCGGTGGTAGTGAAGTTACACAATCAACGACAGAAGATGTCTAGCGAAAGTGGAAGATTAAAACAAGAAAAACGATGTTTGTTTTAAAAACACAATTGAAAAACAAATGTTGGAGCACATTAAAGATGCCAAAATACCAAAAGAAGCATGAGACATTTTTGCTACACTTTTCTCAAAGAAGAATGATACAAGACTGCAACTTCTCGACAACGATTTGCTATCAATGGAGTAATGTGACATGACGATTGCCTAATATTTTCACAAGATAAAAGCAATATGCTGCGAAATTTTAGAGCTAGATCCAACAGCTCCTATTGGAGAAATCAGGATAAAAAGAATAATTATCCATGGTTTGAGACCCGAATACCATGGGTTCGTTGCCGCTATACAGAGGTGGCCAACATAACCATCACTTGTTGAGTTTGAAAATTTGCTTGCAAGTCAGGAAGCTATGACTAAGCAAATGGGAGGAGTCTCGCTGAAGGGTGAGGAGGAAGCACTCTTTACCAGTAAATGTAAAGACACTTTCAAGCAGTACGTTGACAGTGAATTTAAAAAGAATAATGATAAGGGAGGCTCTCGTTTAAGGGGAGCTTCAAAGAATCATGGTAATAGTAGAAAGTTTGTTGGAAAGTGTTACAACTGTAGGAAGATGGGTCACATGGCAAAAGATTGTTGGACCAAGAAAAAATCTATTGAAAGTAACACTGCTACTTTGAGTTTTAAGGAGAATAACGAAGATGATTGGGATGTTGAAGCGTTATTCGCTATGGAGGAAGAAGAATTAGCTCTCACGATAACAACATCATAACATATTGATTACAAAAATGATTGGATCGTAGATTCAGGTTGCTCAAATAATATGATGGATGACAAACAAATATTGCAAAACTTGTCTAAGTATAAAGGAGGTTGTGTGGTAGTGACGGCTGACAAATCAAAGTTACCGATATCTCATATCGGTAAGACGATAGTTACACCTCAATATAATTCTAACCAGGTGTCACTTCAAGATATTTACCTTGTCCCGAAAATGAAGAAAAATTTGTTGTCTGTGGCTCAATTGACATCATCAGGTCACTATGTCTTGTTCGGTTCTCAAGATATGAAGGTGTATCATGACCTAAAAATCTCAAAAACACCAACAATGGAGGGGCGACAATTGGAGTCTGCCTACGTGATGTCAGTAAAATCTGCATATGTAGATAAGACGAGAAAAAATGAGACATCAGATCTATGGCACATGTGGTTAGATCATGTTAGCTATTTCAAGCTAAGTGTGATGATGAAGAAGTCGATGCTTAAGAGGCTTTCTCAACTTGACGTGCGAACAGACACAACTTATGCAGGATGTCAATATGATAAAGCACACCAATTGTTATACGAGGAATTGAAATTTAGAGTAAAAGAATCATTAGAGTTAGTTCACTCTGATGTATTTGGACCAATTAAGCAATCGTCAATTGGTGGTATGCAATACATGGTGACATTCATTAATGACTTCTCAAGGTATGTGTGGGTTTTCTTTATGAAAGAAAAATCAGACACATTCTCAAAATTTAAAGAGTTCAGAAAGTCAGCTGAATGAGAAGTGGAAAAGAAGATTTATTGCTTACGCATAGACAACGGATGAGAATATAACTCAAGTGAGTTCTCTCAATACCTAAGGCAATGTGGAATACATCATCAATATACTTGTGCCAACACACCGCAACAAAATGGTGTAGCTAAGAGAAAGAACTGATATCTTGCATAAATCTTTCGAAGTATGCTACATGCAAAAAATGTATCGGAAAGGTTTTGGGCTGAAGCAATGAGGACTGCAGCCTTTGTGATCAACAGACTTTCTCAACCAAGGTTAGAATTTGTTTCTCCATTTGAGAAACTGTGGAATATGAAATCTACAGTTAGCTACTTTCAAATATTTTGTTGTGTATGTTATATATTTGTTCCTAATCATTTACGGAACAAGTGTGAAAAGAAACATGTTAGATGTATCTTTGTGGGATACGACAGCCAAAGAAAGGGATGGAAATGTTGCAATCCAATGAGTGGAAGATGATACACTTCACGAGATGTGGTATTTGATGAAGCCTCTTCTTGGTGGTTTTTAGAGAAAGAGGTGTTGCTAGACTCTAGAGAATTTGGAGACAAACTAAAACAAAATATGGATGAGCATATTGTTCAACTTTAAACAAGTTAAATGGTTATTGCGATGTTGACTATGCAGGAGATCATGACATAAGAAGATCAACTATAGCTTAATTCTGGAATAATTTCTTGGTGTAGCAAGAGACAATCAATGGTATCATTATCAACCACTGAAACTGAGTATCAAGTAGCAAAAATAGCAGCTCAAAAGAGTACATGGTTGATACAACTAATAAATAATTTATATCAACAAGTAGATTATGCAGTTCTATTATACCGTGACAATCAATCAGCAATTCGTTTGGCAGAGAATCCAGTTTTTCATGCAAGAACTAAGCATGTTGAAGTGCACTATCATTTTATCAAAGAAAAAGTTCTGCAAGAAGAAATTGAGATGAGATAGATCAGATGAATGATCAAGTTGCGAACTTGCTCACAAAAGGTCTAGGTATAAGCAAACTCAAAATGTTTTATCGACAACTCGACATAGTACATAGAATAGGAGTTGACATTAAGAGGGAGTGTTAAGAATCAATGTCAAATAATTTGTTCAAATATTAGGTACACCCACCATCAATTTGTTGAAAAATGAAAATTTTTGAGTTGAAAAACTAAACAAATATTAGGTGCACTCATCTCTACCTAATTTGTTGAAAAATTAAGTCCATATTAGGTACACTTATCACACCAAAATTTCCACCAAATATATGGTAAAGATGTGAACAAATGTATGGTGTAGATTTAACTTTGAGTCTATAAATAAACATACTTCCAAAGTTCAAATTATTTTAGAGTGAAGAAGAAAAATAAAACTATAAATTTTTAGTATTTATGAGAGTTGAAAACTTTTTTTGTAATATTTATAGTTTAATGAAATTTTATTGTGTCTCCAATTTTTTGAATGAATTTTTTTGAGATATTTAATTTAAATTTTTTCATTCTAAATTTTTTTCTCAAACAGTTGGATCTCTCCTAAAACTTTCTCTTTCAAGCTGCCAACGATTTCCGACAAGTACTGCACTGTAATCTCTAGAACTTGTCCTTTGAGATATCCTTCATCAACTTTCAGCGCAGAAATAGTGATACATACAGGTCCCTGTAGAAAAAACACAAGTCATAATTAGCATACAAAAAATAATAAAAAATAAACAGCAAAGACAACACAATTCGCAACTTTTCATACCGGATGTTGTGCCAGAAACTGATCTTCGGGAATGAGCATGGAATCATCAAGCCTCTATCTCTCTGGCTCTAGTTCATCTGGAAGTGGTGGAGGAGGTGGAGGCATTCAATGAGACAAAGGCAGTGGAGGTGGTGGCTGTTGGGAAATAACGTCAATTTTCCTATAATCAGATTTATAAGAAAGCGAAGAAAATGAGTAATAATAAGACACAAGTTGATAACGGAGTTCGGTTAATTATGCCTACGTCTTCGGACTGTTGCATATCTTTTACTGAAGGAAGAGAAATTTACAAAGTATTTACAAACACTCACAACTCACAACCTTTCACTAAAACTTCTCTCTCACTTTTGGATGGAATGTCTTACAAATGAATTCCTAAGGCTATATATAGGCTTAAAACTTCTCAATGGATGGCCAAAATTAATTCTCACCTACTTTGATGAATGGTTGAGATCATTTCTCACCTACCATCTTACCAACTAAATAAATGGTCAAGATTAATCCCCACCCACCAAATGGATGGTCAAGATTAATATTCACCTACCATCTTACCAACCAAATAAATGGTCAAGATTAATCTCCACCCACCAAATGGATGGTCAAGATTAATCTTCAACTATCATCTTACCTACCAAATATTTTTTCAATAAAAGATGCATCGTACATCTTTATTGTCATTTATTTCTAATGCATGTATAGTTTGACCAACAATCTCCCACTTGAAGACTGATTTCAATTTATCTTCACACCTCAATTAATGCAGCAGCTTTTCTGGTCTTGTTACTCTAGCATACCAACTGAAGCTGAGCACAACTTCAGTTTGTCGATAGTCACCACCTTTGTCAACATATCTGATGGATTCCTGCTTCCTTGGATCTTCTCTAGTACTAACACATCATCTTCCTTTTTAATCCGATACACCCATTTGTTATAAAGTGTCTTCTTTCCCATGGGTAACTCAGCTAGTTTCCATGTCTGGTTGGAGATTAAAGACTTCATCTCATCTTTCATAGCAAGCTCCCACTTACTAGTATCTCCAGTCTGACAAGCTTCATCATAACATTCAAGCTTCCCTTCATCAATCAACAAGAGATAGTTCATATATCTCTTATTAGGCACATAAGGCCGAGAAGATCTTCTCAATATAGGAGTTGGAGTAGGAGGTTGTGGTGTATCGGACTGATGCGCACTGCTTGGTCCAACAAGTTCCTCTGGCTGAGGACTTGCTACAATGGGCTCCGTCACGGAACTAACTGGGACATCATCTGCATCTACAAATACTGACTCATTTTGTTCTGAGTTATTAGCGACTGTTTTTATGCATGTCCTTGTACATCACCCTTTCGTCAAAAATTACATCTTTGCTATGGATGACCTTTTTGTTTTCGTCATCCCAAATACGGTAGTCAAACTCATCTTCACCATAGCCGATGAGAGTGCATTTCTTAGATTTGGGATCAAGTTTATTTCTTTCTTAATCACTGATATGCACATATGCTACACATCCAAAAACTTTTAGATGTGATAGATTTATCTCTTTTTGGCTCAATACCTCCTCTGGTATTCTGTGCTCCAATGGAACCGATGGTCCTCGATTGATTAAGTAAGTAGTTGTGTTGACTGCTTCTACCCAGAACTGTGTCAGTAGACCTAACTGTATACGAATATTTCTGGCTTTTTCTATCAACGTTCGGTTCATACGTTCAGCTACACCATTGTGTTGAGGTGTGCCTGACACGGTTCTCTCCATTTTAATACTATGCTCATAGCAAAACTTCTTGAATCTGGTGTCTTCATATTCACCACCATTGTCAGTTCTAAGCTTTTTAATTTTCAAACCTGTCTCATTTTCAACCATAGCTTTCCATCTTCTGAAAGCCTCAAACACTTCAGACTTATGTTTTAGAAAGTAAACTTATACCTTTCGAGAGTGATCATCGATGAAAGTCACGAATTAGTGTTTCCCACCAATGGATGAGACGGTCGTTGGTCCCCAAACATCAAAGTGAACGAGATCTAGCCTTTCTTTCTTTGGGGTTCTGCCACTTGTCTGAAAGCTGACCCTTTTCTGCTTCCAAGTGTGCAATATTTGCACGTGTCTATCTCCACTGACTGTAGACCTGGAAGTTTTCCCTTTGAATGCATAATTTTCATTCCTTTTTCACTCATATGGCCCAATCTCTAGTGCCATATATTGGGATTTTCATTGCTAGCTGCAACTATGATTGAACAACGTGCTCTTGCTGTCATGTAAAGAGTGTCACTCTTTTTGCCTCGAGCAACTGTCATTGCGCCCTTTAAAATCTTTCAATCATCACCATGGAAGATCGTAGTGTAGCCTTCGCTAGCCAACTGCCATACTGAGATTAAGTTTTTTCTCAGGTTGAGAATATGTCTGACATCCTTTAGCTCCTAAATAGATCTGTTCAACTTAATATTTACTACACCTTTACCAATAATAGCGCAAGGTTGATCATCACCAAAATATACCTTTCCAAGGTTTCTGGGGACATACCTCTCGAATAATTCTTCCTGTGAAGTAGCATGAAACGATGCTCCAGAGTTTAACACCCAATACTCCTCTTTGCTTTCCAAATAGCATATCAATGCGTCATTGCCTCCATAGGTGGAAGTAACATTTGCCTCTACCTTTGCTTCATGGTTCTTCGGTGCACTCTTGCACTGATTTTTGTAGTGCCCAATCTTCCCACAATTCTAATATTCAACAGCTTTTGAACTATAAGAATCACTGGAATTCCTGGATTTAGACCTCTTGTCATTTGATCTTCCTCGGTAGTTCGATTTTCCTCATCCATTGCCTCAGTTGAATTTCTTTCTCTTGACTCTGTATGCAAAACTGAAGAAGTTGATGATTCACCCGACTCTCTCCGTCGGATCTCTTCACTGAGAACTAAATCACGAGCATCATCAAATTTCAACTTAGTACTTCCTGGCGAGCTACTCACAGCCGTGACAGTAACATTCCAGATTTCTGGTAGTGAAGACAAAAGTATTAATGCTCGTACTTCTTCATCAAATTCAATTCCAACTGAACTCAATTAGGTCGTGACTGTATTGAGTTCATTGAGATGTTGAGCTACCGATGAGCCTTCTGTCATTCGCAAGTTGAACAAACGCCTCATGAGGTGCACTTTATTTGAGGCTAAATGCTTCTCATACATACTAGAGAGAGACATCATAAGACCTGTTGTGGTCTTTTCCTTTGCTATGTTGAAAGCAACATTGCGGGATAACGTCAATCGGATAACTCCAAGAGCTTGTCTGTCGAGAAGACTCCAGTCTTCTTCCTTTATAGCCTCTGGCTTCTTCCCTGAAAGAGGTTGATACAGGTTTCTTTGATACAAATAATCTTCTATTTGCATTTTCCAAAAGCCAAAGTTTGTTTCATCGAACTTCTCAATTTTCACCTTTCCTTCGTCTACGACCATCGCTTCCACTAGAATCTGACTTCCTTTGGATTGTTTTTGACAATTCTTTGTAACCACCGTGTATTAGAACACCTCCGTGGATAATTTGGTACAGCTAACCAAATTTTTACTATTCACATGAATAGTAATTGCCCCAAAAAAAACAGCAAAAAACGCAACCAACGCTCTGATACCAGTTGTTGGGAAATAACGTCAATTTCCCTATAATCAGATTTATAAGAAAACGAAGAAAATGCGGAATAATAAGACACAAGTTGATAACGGAGTTCGGCCAATTATGCCTATGTCTCCGGACTACTGCAGATCTTTTAATAGAAAGAAGAGAAATTTACAAAGTGTTTACAAACACTCACAACCTCTCACTAAAGCTTCTCTCTCACTGTTGGATGGATTGCCTTACAAATAAATTCCTAATGCTATATATAGGCTTACACCTTCTCAATGGATGACCAAGATTAATTCTCATCTACTTTGATGAATGGTTGAGATCATTTCTCACCTACCATCTTACCAACCAAATAAATGGTCAAGATTAATCCTCACTCACCAATGAATGGTCAAAATTAATATTCACCTACCATCTTACCAACCAAATAAATGGTCAAGATTAATCCTCACTCACCAAATGAATGGTCAAAATTAATATTCACCTACCATCTTACCAACCAAATAAATGGTCAAGTTTAATCCTCACCCATCAAATGGATGATCAAGATTAATCTTCAACTACCATCTTACCTACTAAATATTTTGTCAACAAAAGATGCACCGTCCATCTTTATTGTCATTTATTTCTAATGCATGTGTAGTTCGACCAATAGTGGCAGCATCATAGATATAGATGCAGAAACAAAAGGCCGAGGAACTGGCACAGGAGTGAACTGAGATCTAGGTTAGGCGGCACAGGTATATTTGGTAATGATACGGATGGAGGCATTGGGGGTGGTCGATTCAGCATAACAGGTTGTTGTCCAGATGTTATGGGCATTGGAGTTTGTGGCGGATGAATTGATGAAATCATTGGCATACCTGGTGGCCTTGGTGAAGGTACAGAAAATGCACCGCTAGTTGAGTTGGAATATTGGACTGCATTTGGAGGCACACGAGGAATATTCAAGGGTAGTCCAGGTGGAGGAGGGAGAGGGCGAACTGAAGGCAAACCAGGTCGAAGAAGAGGAGTTGCAGGGCCAGGAAGGGTCCTTCCATCATTGCTAGCAGCTTCAATCTTATCCTCCCTATTAACATTTTGAGCCATAGCTTGGTTTGCAGTACGCCCAGTACTTCCAGTGTGACCATCCCATATGACCTGTTTTGGTTGCTCATCTTTCTTCTCAATCTCTACCTTAACTGCATTAGAAACTTCTTCCTCGGTGGTGCCAAAGATATCTGGACGAGTTCGTGCAAGCCCTACAATGTTTCTGGAAATTTCATCATCCTGGGCAAGAGTTGTTTCCCGAATTTTGGCAAACATTCTTTCTTTTTGTTTCTTGTACTTGGGATCAATTAGAGAAATCCTCATGTGCTCAGACATCTCATTAATTGAAATTAGTTCACCAGTATGACAAACTTTGTTGGGTCTCTTTCAGCAGGCATCCTCTCCTCAGGTCTCCTCCAATTCTTCACAATTCTCATTGGTTCTTCTGGCTCCTCTATCAACTTTTTGTCCTCAGCATCTTCCAGTCTAGCTACCCTCATTCCTTCTTCAACAAGCAGCACTTCCTCTTCATCCATTTCCATTTCAACCTCCTTCCCAGGCTCAATGATTTCATCTTCAACAATAGTAGATATCTCGCTTCTCCTTATAACTCCTTCAAGGGTCATTGGAGAGGGCAAGTCATCATCCTCATCATCTGCAAAATCTATTGTTTCTACCACAACAAAATCATGCCAATCAATCATGGCCATTTATATCCTCTCTTGCTCAATCTCATCCTCAGCTTTCTGCCTAGCCTGCTCTTGTGAGCGTTCCCACTCCAAACGATGCAAGAACCTTTCAAGAACAGTGGTCATATCAGCAACACTCTTTGTCAGGTTCTCATTCAACCCCTTTGGAGGCATCAAAACCTTTGAATATGCATCAGCAAGTCCAGTAAAAAATGTGAACATGCTATGAGTTGGCTTCAAAAAGTGGAATTGGGGATTGTTCATCTCTCTGTTTGTCAATCCGGTCAAGAATGTTTGCCCATTCCGTGCCACAAATTGAGCTGTGAGCTTAATTATATCAAGATTTTCCCCTGTGATCCCTTCAGGATGACGAACAGTATATTGCTCAGCTTCTGGAGGTTCAAGAACCTTACTAGGAGGCCGTCTAAAATGGGCTGCGTGGTCAGGCTTAGAGCTATTTCACTACCGTCAACAGCAGAAGCAGTTTGTGCAGACTCAGTAACAACAGAATCTGCAGACTGAGAAGAAGGTTGCAGAGCAGACAGATTCTGTGCACGAAATTCAGACAGACGATGCCGATAATACGCATGGTATGGATATGAGGAATTCAAAAAATTAAACTTTGCATTGTTAGCATTATTGGCAATGATCTTTTTTTCAAATTCAGGTCCATTTTTGGCAACAAACTGTGCTGTTTTGTCTACAATATTCCTGATATCAGGAGGAGGATGAATGATTCCAATAGTTCTTGTGTGGGTTGCAACTGGAGCTTTGTTCGGCTCCTCATTTGTCAGTTTATCTTCTTCGGTTGGCTTCTGTTCAAACACTTGAGTAGGGGACGCAGGGCCATCTCCATTAGAAGGAGGCGCTGGAAGAGGCAAGATCGCTGTGCCTGGCATTTTTTCCCAAAAAAGGACGAGGATTGAGATAGCAATTTAAGTCAACACATTTTTTCCAGAAGATAAAATGACAAGATACCTAAATTCCACCAAAGAAAATCCTGATAGGAAAAAGAAATCCTGCAAATAACAAGTGGCACAGAAAAAAATATTTAGCACAAGGAAAATAAACAGGCTATATAAATAAAAATTTATACAGCCATGGAATTGGTAGAGAACATGTAATTCAGAAGCAATAGTAACATACAACAATGTTTTGAGACAATGTCACCATAAGTATACGGATTACAAAAAAAAAAAAAAAAAAAAAAAAAAAGAGAGACAGGGCAAGTCAACAAAATTGATAGAATCCTAGGTCCTGAGTATACTTAGACATGGGGAACATATTAGGCAACCCCAACATGCTCTTCACTGACTGTGTATTTGTTAAGAACAAAATATAAAACAAAAAGCAACCGTGAACATAGTATAAAGGGAAATGGAAAGTTAGAAAATATAAATTTTAAAAAATGAAATAGATTAAAAATATTGTTATAGAGATGTAATATTGGAGTTCAAGATTAATAAATCAGTTAAATCGAAACCAACTACACAAGAAAAATATGGCAAATGAGAGTTAGAGAGGGCAAAGAAATCAAGTTACAAAATCACAACTGATTCTTAATTTCATTTAATTTTCTATTAGGTAAGCATAACATAATCAAAAAATTCAATAAAGATGTTCACTTTCTCTGTTGCTAAACACAAAACAATAATAAGAAGAAAAAAAAATTAAAATAGGCACAGTTTTAGCATGCACCAAAAACATCTTACCCCAAGTTTTAATTAGTTATTTTAAATGAGACAAATCACAAATGCATGCCTTTGTTTTTTAAAAACATATAGAAAATGTATCGAGGAAGCAAAGATATCTTAAATAAAAGGAGGAGCTGATGGCTTCAGTGTCTGTAGACACAACCAACCACATGTCTTCCATGCAAGAGCAGCCAACAGTTGTTCTGCCACCAGTGATGTTCGCCACCGGAAAAAATAATGCTTACCTTTTTTCTCTTCATCCTTGCCATCTTCCTGCTATTGCTCCTTCAAGCCTTAGGTTCTTAAACCTAACTTTCTCCTACATACAATCTAAACTGTTTTCCCCGCACCTGCAGGAGAACAACCACTGGATGGCTGGCTGCTCTTGCACGGTGTACGACCGCCCCTAAAGCGCATGATTTGTCCATAATCACCGCATCCATCATCTTCACCCCTTATGTAAGACGTCTTGTCTTCTCTTCCTGCATTTTCTGTATTTTTAGAAAAGCAAAAGCACGCATTTGTCTGATTTAAAATCAAAATTGTTGACGAATTAGATGCACGCACTAGTCCAATCACAAGACCCAAATGCAGAAGGTAGACACATCTGAGAGGAGGGTGAGCAACGGTCAGTTCAGTTAATTAACCAGCTGCACCAAAAACTGTAATTCAACTAATTATATTAACCAAAACCGAGCCTACTATAACTGATTAGCTGATCATTTTCACTGAATTAAATCAGTTGGTTAGGTCAATTTCACCAATTAAACCAAAATTTGCACATTCGATCCAAAATTTATTATTTTAACAATTTAATTTAAATTTTAATCTACATTCAATCCAATTAAAGTTCAACAACCTATAACTTAACACAATTCAACGTAATAAATTTGAAAATTACAACATAATTAAACATACTTTAAGAACAACTCTGATTATACAAAACCCATCTATGGTCTGGAAATTAGATTCAGAGGATATGAAGATTACCCCGCCATCACTATTGGGGTAATACCAATACCTTCAAATCAGCATGTCAAGTGGTCCGCATAAAATTCGCAGCTACATTTTACTCGTTCACAAGCCAAAACAACACCGAAATATGCTTGAATTTAGAAAACCTACATTAGATGGCCTTTATCCATGCAAAGCCAAGGTTTTCTTCGGTTAATTGGGATGTTATTCTGGACATATTTCACAGTTTTACACAGTTGAAATTTCAAACAGGTCTCCCAAGTCCGCGACGCTATTGCTATGTCAATTGGGGCATAAACCACAAAGTAAGGAATAGAGCAAGTGATGCATAAAGGGAGAAGTTGGAGAATCAGAAATTTTTAGGAATCATCAATTAGCCAATAAAAATTATCCCAAGTGTGTCACTGCAAATCTAAATTTTAGAAAAGAAGCAAAAAAGATGATACAAAAATAGAATTAGAAAGAAAACTACCTTTCGGTTTCAGAAGAGCCGGCGACGTTACTGGGAGGGGCGGCTCAGCGGATATTCACAGTCACCAGCGGCGACGTAACGGTTCGCCATTTTTATTTTAGAAAATAGAAGCGGGAACCAAGCTGGGCCTGCAAACAGAGAGAAAAATTAGTTAGATAATCCAAGGGTTATAAAACCGTAGATTGTTTATTCTCGGTTGGATCGATTGCATTGGGTTTTCACGTATAATGAATCAAATTGAACCAAAAACCGAATTCAACCTAACAGCTTATTTGTCTTATGGTCGAATGGCCGAAGATGGTTTAACATGGTATGGTATTAGCTATTTGTTTGCTTTGATTATTGAGACATGGCATTGTTTTGTGTGTATTTTGTGCGGTTATTTTATGGTTTAAAAATACAATGCAAGTTTATCCGTTTTTCAAACCACCAAAATGTTAATTTCTTATAGTTTAATATGGCTTCCGAAAATATTCTTTCCAAAAATTATCTTTTTTTTTTTAAATTACCAAAGAAAAATAAGTCGAAAGGAAATTATTTTTTTATTGAAAGAAAAATGTCTTAAAAATACAAAAAAAATAATAATTTATAATTCTAAAATCAGAAAGTTATTTTTTAAGACTTATTAGATATGAAAAAAATGAGCACATTATTTTTTTGTTTTTTTATTTTCCAACAATTAATGTAATCACTTTTGTTTTTTCTTCTTTTTTTTTAATTTTTAAGAATATAGTGGAATTGATTTTGTCAAGGAAACCATTAACTGCACTTTATTTTGTACTTTTATTTACTTAAAAAATATGAATGCCCACTTGATTGACGATATAAAATAAATAAATAAACAAAAACTAGTGTAAGTCTAATACTAAAATTTGAGCAAACAATGTAATTTCTAAAGTGCAAATAGCATTATTTTTCTTTTTTATATCAACAATAAAAATGTAGACAAGTAAAAAATACGTCAAAATCAATTTCGAATGTAAGTCATTTTCTATGTATAATTTTGCAATATTTTTTTTATACAATTCCAAATAATTATGTCATTTTCTATATATAATCATAAAAGTGCGACAATTATATAATTTTTATTAAATTATTTCATATAATTGTTAGCGGTTATATGTCATCATCTATATATAATCACATAATATCATTTTTTATAATTGTTGGTAATTATATTTCACTTTCGCAATTATATGATTTTTACTAAATTTTTTTATATAATTGTTAACAGTTATATGTCATTTTCTATACATAATCATATAAGTACTCGAAACTATATGTATAAAAGTTCTGATAAATACTTTCTAACTATTTTCCAATGTTGTAATCAAATATCAAAAAATATTATATTTTTTTGAAAAAATATTTTTTTAGAGAAAAATTATTTTCTACAAATAAACAGAACCTAAAATTGTATTTCAAAATTACTCTCACCATATATTCTAAATACTAACATTATCCTGAAACCAAAATACTCACTCTATTTTTAAGCAAATGTCGTTTAAAGTTTTCTCATAATAATTAAGAAATATGTTTAAGAAATAAGTAAAATATTATATTACCCTTACATAATTCATCTCTACCAATTAGTAAAATCAGTAGTTGTAGTAGGTTTAAATAGGGGTAGAATATGTAAAAAATAAATAATATTTATAAATAACTGAGAACCCATAAATATTTTGAAACAAAAATTCTAATCCAAAACAACATCTATTTATCCTATGTCTGGAAGCTTTCTCGTGGAGAGGAAAAATAAGAAAGAAAAATAATTTTTTCCCTCCTTATTTTCCTTTTTCATGTCTAAATTGAAGTAAAATAAGAAGAAGGAGAAAAAAAAAATATTACTTTTTTAATCTCGGTCAAAAGGCAACAACTAAGAATAAAAAAAATAATTTTATCATTTTTTTTCCAATCTCCATATTCTCTCTCCAGTTTTGAGAGAAATTGAATAGCGGAAAATACGTTTTATTTATTATTTCTTCCTTAGTTTCCTTTCTTTTGCAGACAGAGTAAAATTAAATTTTTTTCTTATTTTAGGCATTTATTTTTTCTTTCTCCGTATTTTTCTTCTTATCCAAATAAAAAGTTAGTACCGGAGAGAGTATTTGACATTGGATTTTCATTTGCAGCACAAAACTATTTTACAGTATATTATTTTTTACCCGACTATTTTTGTGTTTGAATTTTATGGTAGACTATATTGGATAACATTATGAACTGTATGAATTTAAATTTTAAATTTATTTATTTATTTTTTCATGTTATGATTATTTGCTTTTATATTAGTTCAAAAATATATCCCCTACTAAAAGATTTTTTTTAAGTATTTTCTTGATGAGGAAAATTAAATCATTAATTGTATTGTTGAATTTTTTTACATAATAATATTCTCATAATGTATAGTGTTGCTTAAAAAATAAATACCAAATTAAATTAATCTTTGCTGCACCTTATTGTTTTATGTTAATTTATATATCAAGATCAAGATTCAAGATAGATAGAGAGCTATGGAACTCAACTAGGCAAATGTATGGAAAAGCAATAGTTGCTTTCATCACAATAGAATATACATATATAAAGAAAGATAGAATGACAGATATGTCCTTTTAGAATGATAGGCAGCACAAGTAGTAAAACAAGAGGAGTGGAATTGAAGGAGTGAAGAAGTAGAAAGGTTGTTCTGGCTAACAAAATCTGACCCTTCAACTTAGAATGTTTGGTTGGTCGTTTATTGGTCTTCACAAAACCTGTAAGTCCTTCAACCCATTTAATTATACAAATCTACTAGTCAGAACACACTACTACAAGAACCTTCTCTTCTTAAACCTCTAACCTACACTTGTTTTTCTTTTTTTCCTCATAACAATCAAGAAAATTTCTGCAACTTTCTCTGCTCTTATGTCTTGCAAATTTTCCTCCCACTTCACATTTCTTTTCCTTATTGACCTATTTCAATATGAACTATTCATTTCTTTTGTTTTTGGTTATAAGAGGGATCGATTAAAGATAAAATTCGAGACTTTACAGTTTTATACACATCAGAATTGAAATTCAAATATGTACCATACGCAGCGGTTTTTTATTCGGTAAGTCATCATTTCTTTAACTTCCAAAACTTATTGTTGAATGGCATGTAATTTTTTGATAGAGTAACACATATTGGAAATGCTCTGTTTTTTATTGGTCATATGGTTTGTTTTTATGTTATAAGTTTTATGCATGTAATGTGTTTGTTAGTTTAATTGTTTATTATTTTTATTTTTATTTTCAAATGAGCTTAAATGTAGATGAAGATCAAATATTTTATTTAGTTGGTTTGGACGTATGAATCATTCCCTTATTTTTTACCATGCAATACATCTTGTTATAAATGTTTATTTGTCAATTTTTAGATTAATTTGTTGATATGATATTCACAAATTATCTCATGAAAGGATAAATTGATAGTAATTGCTGCATAAGGAGAATAACTCTCTGCCTTGTAAAATTCACCATTATAAAAAGTAATAAAACCTGTAGATACTCAAATTTCAGATTTTTCAGTTTACATAGTTTTAACTAATATCAGAGACTCTCTTTCAACAACAATAATAATAATAATAAGTTGAGGTTAAGAAATACTAAAAAAATGTCTTTGCATAAACGTTTTGCAAAATATTTATCTAAAATTTTAATACATGTAAAGTTATAAATATGCAAAAATCTCAATTAAATATATCTAGCATTATAAAAAAAAATTATTAAAGCCTCCAATATAATAATTTTATGATTGTACACAAAAATGGTAGCAAATTAAATATATACTTTAGTCTTTAAATAATATCAAAAAAAATTCTTATTTCTTAAATTCAATATGTCTTATATGTTTTGTATTGATATGATATCCTAATTTCAGTACTCACAATCATAAAATAGTTCAGAAAATAAAATTTTATTTTATTTTTTAACTAATTCACTTAATTTTGATTCTAATTTCAGAGTTTGAATCAAACAAATATTAAAAGACACAAATCTTATATTCATACTTCAATGTTAAGTACAATTAGAAATTTGGAATTTTCATCAAAGAACTATATAAAAGAATTTACAGATGAAAGTAATCCATGCAAATTTAATTATTTTTACTATTAATTGAATTGTTTTTGAAATTATTAAGATATCACATATTGACTAATTAAAAGATTTAAATTTTCTTTATAATAACTTAGATATCATTTTTTTTTCTTAAAATAGCTTTTGTAATGAATTATAAGCAAAATTCATTTATTCGACTGAAATATTCTGATGAGTCTATCAAAGAAGATTTTTATCACTAATTTTATATGAAAGTTATTGAATTTATTTATTTAAATATTATTTTTAAATTAGTTTAATTTATATTTATAAAATAAATAATTAATTAAATAATTAAAAAAGTTAATTAAATAATTTTTCAATTAAAAAGATTTAATTACATAAATTTACAAATAGCAATATATATATATATATATATAGAGAGAGAGAGAGAGAGAGAGAGAGAGAGAGAGAGAGGCGTGGGGTCAACCAAGAATTCGCGCAACGTACTTAGTAGTTGCGCAACAGGTGAGCCATCTACCAATCCGATATTAGAGAGGTAGACTGGTAGTTTGAGTATTGAGGCCTGAGGATCAGATATGAGTCTCGTGGAAAATAATTATATATGTTATGTTTTATTGTTACTTAAATTGTTATCAAATTAGTATATAATTTTATTTATGAAATTATTATTAATTATTATTTAGTAATGATCAAATTTATAATTTTCAAAATAATCTAAATTAAAATTTAAAAAGAAAAAATGTTTTATGTTCTTAATGAAACTGCCTAACACAAATACAAATTAATTTATAATCCAAGTAAAATAAAAAAGAGAAAATGAACACGAATTCAGATAATTCACAGTCGAAGTAAAATAAAAAAAGAAAATGTAAAAATTGAATGGAATTGTAAGGGATTAGAAGTAGATAATAGAGATGCACATGGGTCATGTTTGATTGTTATATCTTCAGTTTTTGGGGGCTGCCGTAGATGTTCAATTATATACACGCCAAAAGAAATCCAAATCTAAAATTTTATCTTGCAAGAAATGCTGATTATAATTTCTTTATTATTTTTTTCTTACTTTATTCATATTTTTAAATATTGGGATCCAAATAAGGAAAAAAAATAGTATATATATACCATTCTAATAATAAAAATTACTAAGTACTTCTACTCTAGAAGCATATGAAGTTTTGTCTCGGATAAAGAATCTCAGGTTCCAGACCCAACTCTATCTACATTAGGTGGACTAGCAACTCTCTCCTAAGATATATATATATATATATATATATATATATATATATATATATATATATATATATATATATATATATATATATATATAGCTAATTATAGGCTCAATATCTTTTAACTTTATATCGACAAAACCCATCTTTCCACTCTCCCATAAAAATACAAAATTAGTTCTCAAGCTTCATTTTGTCTGCTCTGAGTAATTTACCAACTTTTGTTGAAGCTTCTTTACTGTACCTGTAGCATTAATTAGTTCCATTGGAATTGAAAGCCTAATTATGCACATAAGAAATCTCAAAATTAAATTATTAAGAAATTTTTTTTTTTTTTTTAAAAAAAGTGTTTTATACTATTGCCTCAAATTTTAACTTTAATTATCAATGAAGAACGATTAGATTTTTAATTTGAATCTGAGTTTGAACTTTTTGTACCCAAAAATCTTAACTTTAAGTAGCCCAAATGTTGAATAAAAGAAATTGGCTTGTGTATTTATTTATTTGAAGTTGGTGGCTTGCAATTATTTGAATAGGAATTCTGCACATATTGATTGTCTTCATTTGTTTGAAATCTCAAATTTAGATTTCAATTTCATATATATCTATCTATTGTCAATATTCAGGGGGCATTCTAACTACATATGGTAACACAATGATGGAGCATTGGGCCCAAGATAATGTTGATTTCAAACTAATTAATATTTGTTTCAACTGCAAATCTTCTTCATATTGCAAGTAAGTACTTAACTCCAATAACCTCATATATATCAATATCTCATATTTTCCTATTTTCTAACAATATATATTTTAATGTGTAAATATAGAAACATGAATAATATAAATTTTTGAGGATTTTTATTTTGTCTTTTACATGATAGGTTGTGATTGAATTGGATGATGAATTCTTTTATGAACTCAGTCTTGTTAATTCTATTTTTATTTTTATGAAGTATTAAAAAATGTCAAATATTTATACATAGTAGATAGATTTTAATATTACAGCACATAATAACTCATATTTTATGTAATGACTATTGAAAATACAATAGATTAACGATTAATCTTCATTCTGTTACCCATTTGTGCTACATGATAACATATACCAATGATGCAACATCAAAATTTAGATGCCAGAATCCATAAAGAGAAAACTATGTATTAGAATTAGATAATCATAATTCAAAGGAAAAAATAGAAGTCATAAGCCAAAACTATTGAAAACATTCAGCAAGTTCACAAATAATAATAATAATAATAATAATAATAATAATAATAATAATAATAATAATAATAATAATAATAATAATAATAATAATAATAATAATTTCAGGACTGACTAAAGACGCGCAAGAAAATATCTTAATATGTGCACGAAAAGAAAAGCTTCCATGCAAAATAGCACCAATTTTTATATATTAATTAAAAAAAATAATGAAAAAAAAATTAAGAAAGAAAAATATATCTATTGAGGTTTTTGTTGATTCAGGTATATATAGTAAACCACCTATAGTTATTATTATTTTATATATGTGATGAATTGAGATGAAATTAGTTCATAAATATTTCATAACGATATATACACAAGGGAAAATCAGCTACTGCTTAATAACAATATTATCATTAGATATTGAATAACTACAAAGAACAAAGAACATTAAACAAAATTTATACAAGATATGTAGAAAAAGTAATAAATTCTCAAAGATAAGATAAATAGATAATGACTTTGAAATGTCATAATAACTATATTGAGTAAATTATATATATATATATGAGAAAGTTTTCAATGTTACAGTTTCATAGATAATTATTATAAAACTTAATAAAATTTAGTGTATTAAATAATATTAAATTATCATTATTATTGTCATAACTAATTAGGACTATTAAATTTTGATCTAATAGTTGAAAGAATAATACACATAGATAAATAAATAATAGAGTAACTATCAAAATCTCACGTATATATATACACACACGCTAGAGCATACACTAGAGGTTAAGCTGACTGAAAAACATTGTTTCATAGATCCAAGTTTTATGGATATTTTGGTTGTTTAGACTATGAACACTTGAGCTTATTTTTCTTTGGTGTGTGCCAAATTAAGCACTTCCATCCATAGAAAATTAGAAATTATGCTACATCTGAGCCTTAGACATCCATTGCAAGATATGCAGCTAATTAACTTGCTTCTTCATAGAACAACATTTGAATTTGGTGTTATACAATTTGGTAACTCCACAATCTTCATGAATAATTACCAATATGACTTCAACTGCAGCCCATTGTACACGTTTTCATCCTTTTCCACTTCCTTTGTATTAATTAACATCTCTAATACTATGTTTGGTGCAAGGGAAGTAATATTTTCTTTAATGAGGAGAATGGAAGGGAAATAATAAAGAAGAACGAAATGAAAGTAGAATTATATTTTCTTTATTGTGTTTGATTTGTTTAATTTAATTATGAAAAAAATGAAATATCCCTCATTAAAAAAATAAACATATAAAATGACATTTATACTCTCATTATTTTATATAATTTTATGTTATAGAGGCATTTTAGTAATTTCAATACATTTTCTCTCCTTTTCCTCCCGTTTCTCATCAAATTGGTGGAAAATATTTATTCAAAATTACTTGAAATTTTTAAATTTCGATGAATTATTGTGCAAACACAGTAGAACATGCATGAAATTAGTTAATCAATCCATTGTACAAAGGGATTTTCTTCAGATGTGTCAATTTGGTTCATATCATTACATAAAATGGTGTGATAGAAAGATGGGTTAGGACACTCTTTAACATATTGAGAGCTTGACTATGAATCACCACAATGATGAATATATATATATATATACATATAATATATAAAAAATCTGAATAAGTTTCATGAGTGATAATTATGTGAGATTGAAGAAATTAAGAAGTTCAAAATTGCATCTTATTAAGTTAAAAGCATTATAATATACTAAATTGACATACATACTTTCATATTCATAGATTCACAAACAAGCGTACATCATACAATCGTTTGCAAATTATATGCGTAGAACAGCAAATACAAAGCCCACGCTAGTTGAAATAATAAAGATGATTGATAAAAGTGGAATACAAGAACAAATAGCATACATAAAAACATTAAAAAAAAAAAAAACTAATCTCCTTCTTCATAAAAATTAAAGCTTCAATTCATTTCCATGCCCTTGTAATCACTCAACATGCTCATTTATCCTGGTGCTAGGTTCATTTTGGTTAAAAGTAGAGGATAAGAGAGCGGATTCCCAGCCAGTTCCAAGCCCAAATGTCGAAGAACTAATCGAGATCAATGGATCAGAATTCGGTAATATCCCATTAATCGCCTTCTGCTGCTGCTGCTGCATCTGATGTTGTTGGGCAGTAAAAGCTTCTTCATTGATTAATGAATTGAGAAATGATGAGAAAACATCATCGCCACAATAATTGATATCTTCATCTTCATCTTCATCATTGGCATAGCTTCTCATCTCCACTCCGCAACCATCATCACTAGAATTTAGCAAGCTTGTATATGCATGACTAGTGGGATTAACATTAACAGCATAATTAGTCTGATGCTGATCCCATGAAGTATTCTCGACACATATATTTTCTTTGTTGCTGATGATTGGAGTATCCCCACTGGTAGTTTCTTCGGCACCAGAAGAAGAAGATGGATGATTGTTGTTGTTGTTGTTATTATGATGGTTATTAGGGCTTGATGATTTGCGATTATTAGGCTTTGATGAAGAAGCTTTCTGCTGATCTACAGATTTTGGATTGAGTGGCTTGTGGGTTCTGGGATCAATCCCTTGGCTTATGAGTTTCTTACTCAGGTGAGTGTTCCAGTAATTCTTGATCTCATTATCAGTACGCCCTGGTATTCTCCCAGCTATAAGTGACCACCTGTTCAATTACAATCAGTGCAGTTAAGTTAAAAGATTCAATTAACATAAATTAGGTACATATATAGCTAAGATTTGTTGCTAGGCTTTCAACTGAATTGTTATTATTTGAATGATGAATCTACTTTTGAGCTAAAATGAAAAAAAAAAAAACACGCAGATCATACCCAATTGAGGAAAGATAGAAAGAGATATAGATTCTGTTGAAGATGGAACAAAAAAACCTATTTAGAGCGAAACCCTAGAGCTGCACAGCTGACACAATATTCTACAAAAGAAGAAACCCTAAAAAAAAGAGAGAGAAATTGGAAAATACCGATTGCCGAGAAGACGATGAAGACGAAGAATGAGATCTTCTTCATCGGGAGCGATGTGGCCACGTTTAACAGATGGACGGAGATAGTTCATCCATCGAAGACGACAGCTCTTACCACAGCGAAGAAGGCCAGCTCTTTTGGGCAAGGTACGCCATCTTCCTTCTCCTTCTTTCTTTATGTAATTAGCTAGAAGCTCATCTTCTTCTGGTGTCCAGGGTCCCCTCTTCAGCCCTATCTTACTGCAACATGGCGTCGACGTCGTTGCTACTGTTGCTGAACCAGGTGTAGATGTAGATGGCTTTCTCATCTTCTATCTTCTATCTTCTTTCTTCTTCTTCAAGAGATCCAATTAAGCTCAGCGTTTGATAGACTAAATGTTTATTCTCTTTGAGCTCAGCCTTTGATGGGTCTTTCGGTCTATACAAGAATTTCATTCTTTTCTTTTTTTATAGAACGTGTCAGTTTCCTTCTTGTAAATGAGATTTAGGCTGAAATCTCACGCTCCCTCATAGAGACTGAACACACGCTCGAGAAAAATAGTTGGTGTGAGTGAAGGTGAAATTGCTATGGTTAGTGAGCAGATAGCCAATGGCATGGGCACACGGCCATCATAAAGCAAATGAAGAATCGTCAGCTTCAGCGTCATCCTTTTTGTCGTTTTTGTTCACCCAGAGTTTTCTACATTCATGATCCCCTAACCGAACAATTGCTGTCCCATTTCTGTAGTTTCTATTAATTATCACTCTCATATATATATTGACAATTTTAAAAATATAATTAAAATTTATTCATAAATTGATTATGATGATTAACTATTAATAATCATATATTTATTTTAAAAATGTGTAAATATATATATAAACTGTAAAATTAAATTAAAAAAATAACCCATCAAATTAACTTGCCTCCTAATTCTAGCTGTAGAATTTTGCTTAAATTGACAATCAATAATCCCATTTTAACCCATTAAAAAAGAGCCTAATCTTATATTCATGCTAAATGATATGCTTTTAGATTTAGATTTTTGGTTTATAATTTGGCGTAAACCTTCCCGTAGTGCGAGTGGGGTTACTATTTCTCAAATTCTAGAGGACAGAAAAGGGTAGGACCCACACATGTAGGAGACTTTATAAGCTACATTATCTGCACCCCTATAGCTAAACAGCAGCCATTTGATTAATACACAGCGACGTCACCTACCTGGAAGGTGTGAACTGAAATAGTAGCCATTGGATTAACAAAAAGCAATCACAACCCTTCATTTCACTAACCTTGTCACTGACTGACCACTGCCCAGTGAATGGCAGCCTGAGTAGATATATGATTTTGTCCTCTCTAAGCTGACATTCCAAAATCAAATTTTATGCATTAGAAATTTTCTTTTACATTTTTTTATAAGCATATTTAAATATTATTATTAATATTTTTTATTTTTAATTCATAATATAAATATACTTTAAATTTTATTAATGTAATAAAAAAAAAGTTGCATTAGAAATTTACTATAGTGAATTTTATGGATTAAAATACTAGCTAGGCGCTATCATTGCAATAATAATAATAATAAAAAGATAGGTTTTGCGTTTGTTATGAATAATGAAAGAATTAATTTGCAACAAGCAAAACAAAAGTAAAATTTTAAATTTTATTTCTAAGGCATTTTAAAATGTGATATTCAATCTGCTTATTTTTCTAAAGGATAATGTAAACTTTAAAATTACCCAAATCAATAGTACATTATCATATCCATCATAAACTTTAGAAATAGTCAATAGAAAAAAACGAATAGTTAATAATTATATAGACAGACAAGGAATTAAGAAAAATATATTGTTCTATAATAATAATAATAATAATAATATTATTATTATTATTATTATTATTATTATTATTATTAAAAAGATGTCATTACAGTATCTAATTAATATTTTAATTTGTAAACCTGATTATAGCATATTAGAGAGATTTTTTTGTTACGTCAATAAAAACTGTAGTATTTTTGTGTTACAAATTAAAAATAAAACGATAGGTGAAATTTAACCTAATTACTCATCCACATCTATATTTGATAATCTGAAATAAGAAATGTTGTAAATGGGAATGGCCTCGATAACAGTGAGGAAATTCTCTCTACTTAAATTATTAAGAAATTACAGTTTACTATGAATAAATTTGTTTATATATATATATATATAATTAAAGACATTATTTCACAAAATATAGTGTAAACTACATTTTTTTCTAATAATATAAATATATATAGCGCCATATGAGATTAATAAGAGCATTTTCGCTATTTATTTTAAAAAGTCATTTCATAAATAGTATTTCCAATAAAATATTTATCTTTAAAATTTAGAGTAACTTTATACATATAGAGAGTCAAATTTCATTTTTTATTATAATTGTAATTAATGCACATTCACTTTCTATATATATTCTATTTTTTTATTCGTTTATTTCTCTAAAATATTTTTTTCTCTTTATAATAAAGTCATTTATTTTTTATTAAATATTAATTTCTATGGAGTAAAACAAAATGAAAAGAAAAATATAAAGAGTTAATTTGACTTATAAAAAAATTATTTTCTATATTTAAAGATTATCTAAGATACTCTTTAAAATAAAGAGTATTATTGAAGATATTCTAAGTCTCACAACTAAGTATCACAAAAAAATTCTCTTTTAATGACAAAAAAAAAAAACAAAGGAATTTAATTGTAAAATTTGCAAACATTTTGAGTTCAATTGACAAAAAAAATAAAGGCAGAATTGTAAAATAAATGTGTTAGCTAAGTGGTTGCACCTCTATTTTAATCTTGAAAATCAAATTGAAAATTACTAGTTGAGTGTTATTTTATAAGACTTAAGTTTTATAGTATTTGAAATCCAAACATATAGTGAAACTTAAAAATGATTGGAAAAATCTAAAAATCGCGACTGTCATGACTATATCTATTCACAAACATAATTTCATGACCAACCTAGTATATTCTTATATTAATAAAAAGTTTCTAATTGAGATTACTTTATGTTTTATTTATGTTTTACTTTACATAAGACATATTACTATTACTCTATTCCAAATTCCAAATCGGGTGAGAGGTCACTAGTCATTACTTAGATACATTCCAGAATCTATTCTATATTTAGGCTACATGATTTCATGACCATGTAAATTTTATAGCGACCATGAATCCAATAGAGCAAAAAGTACACTAAGAATAGTGGAGTTCATGACTACAAGCACGACCATGGTGTTCCTCACAAAAGAGAAAATGTGAGTACAAAATTCATTTTTCCAAAACTACTAGAGGGAATCCAAGCATAGCACATGTCCAAAAGGTTCTGACCAACACAAGTTTCACAACCAAGTCTCCAAAAAAGCATGTCTGCAATTGCAACTGAGAAAGAAATCTAGATTGAACAAAACAGTTTTGTGGTGGAAAGTGCAACGACGGTGATAGCCCATGAAGGTCAAAGTGCGATCACGATGTATGAAATGTGACTATGAGATTTATATGGAGTCGACTATTGGAGTTGACCATTCGTTATATCTAACCATGTGTCACTAACAGTTGTGAGATGAAGATATCTCGACCGCAAAAGGCGAAGCAAAACCGCAAATCTAAATTTGATAGAAGAATTAAATGTTGCACAAAATTAACTGCTCGGGGAATTCAATGGAATTAATTGTGACAATTCTTTAGATGTTTAAGACTATAAATATTCTTCTAAAAGCCATTAAATTCTAATAAAATTAACAATTTTTTTTATGTCCAAGCTTTGCCATTTCAATTTTTCAACTCTTTTGTAATTATTTTACAATTATGAGTGTCAAGAATTACCTAATTGAGGTTAAGATTTAGAATGAGTCTAGAAAAACTATAAAAAAGATTGGGAGTTGGCATTAGAAAAAACTCTTATAAAGGGTTTTGAGTGAGTTATTGGAAAAAACTCAAGTGAATGGTTTAAGAGTGAACCTATAAAATCTCTTATTGAAGTTAGAATGTGAGTCATTGGAAAAATATTTGAGTTAATCCCCATAAAGATTTTAGATAAGTTGGGAATGAGTTTGGAAACTCCAACATTGTAAGTCAATGAATGGTAATGAAAAATTCTAATTGCAATTGAAGAGTAAATGTAGAATTAGTTAGCACTCAAAGACTATAAAAAATTTTATGTCTTATGTTTGTACATATTTATCTTTGCTTTATTTGTTGTCTTCCCTCAATCTATCCAAAAATTGTCAAAGCAAATACAACTTTGTTCTAAATCTTAAATTTTTATAAACCATCAATTCATTGTGTTTCTTGGTGCACCTTCTTCAAACATTTATTATTATTATTATTATTATTATTATTATTATTATTATTATTATTATTATTATTATTAAGAAGATTTCTGAATTTAGATTAGACTCCTTCCCGAACATATTAGGGGAGGGAGAATTAGATGGGAAATGAGAAATTCACAATCCACGTGCTTCATTAACTTGCTTTCAGCTAAATTAGTTAATTCGTTCCAAATAAAGAGAAAAATTAGCTATGCCATCAATTTTTTTTTTTTTAAAAAAAGACATTTTAACTACCAATTTTTTTTTATGATTTTATATTTGAGTGTCTGGATTTTATTTTATTGTGTCTAACATGAATATATTTATATGCTTTATATTTATATGCTTTCTCAACGAATGAAAAACGTCAATACGAATTAAATTAATACAAATCTTATCTTTATTTGATACAATTTTTGAAGACTTTTATTTGATACATCATACATTAGTTGACTGTTGACATATACAATCTATTTTAACTTAAAAATAAATTCCTGCATATTTATTTCATTTTTTTGGTTAAAAATAAAAATAATTGAGATTTTTGATGACGTGGAGAAAGAGAAAAAATTCAATATATTTTGGTTATAATTTTTTCATTTTTTGGCATATTTAGGTTACATTCGATATAAATGAAATAGTGAAATTTATTTATAAATTCAAAATTTTGTATATTTGATATAAGTCAATCGTATGAATTTGATTATAACTAAATTAAAATTTATCAAATTTATTTATAAAAAATATCAAAATTAATAGAATTTAAAAATAAAAATTAAATTTAGGAATTTTTATTTTTTAAACGACTAAATCAATAAATTATCTTCACCTCTTGCAGCCTTGCTCTCAGTCTCAGTAAAGCTTGGTAAAGAAATTAAAAATAAAATAAAATAAAATAAAAAACAGATCTAAATAACTTGATAGACTGATTAAGTAATTTCAATGGACCGATTAATGATTAAAAATTTGGCCAATTGATCCATATAGACTGAATATCGAAAAATCTCCAATTGATTAATTAATTATGGCATACAAAATTAGATTGAAAATGATATGGCATAATACTCTTATGTCAAATGGGCTATGGAAATGACTATACAACCCCCATAATAATAATAATGCATATATTCCTGCTACCAGAATCAAACTAAGGTGCCTAAATTTCAACTCAAACCAAATACACTTTATAATTTCTCACGAAGATAATCAAAACTTTTATATAGATTTTCTCAACAATCAAATTGAGGTGGAACAAACATAATTCAAAATAAGAAATAATCAAGCATATAAGATGAAGCTCCATTTTCAAAACTTTTATATAGATTTTCTCAACTCAACCCGTCAAATTGAGGGGGAACAAACATGATTCAAAATAAGAAATAATCAAGCATATAAGATGAAGCTCCATTTTCAGAAAACTGGCACTATGAAAGTAAAAAAGCAAAGCAAAAGAATTGGGTGTTAAAGTTATTAAAAAAAAAAATTGAAGACAAAGAAATAGGCCATATCATGTTCTAAAACTATTTCCAAACAGCAATATTTAGTAATGATATGTGAGAAAACTAATACCTAGACTTGCTATGTCGGCATCGTCTGCACCCGTATATGCTTGTACTTCTGTTCTTGGTTGAAGCATCTTGCACTCTCTGTCAAGCCTTTAGACAAAATGGATTTTAATGCGGCAACTCCCTCTGGTATAGCAGTGTCAATCTTGTTTGACAAGAAAAACACACAAGCATCACTAGATTTAGGAGTGCATATTGCCCTTGCAACTATTGAACATATACAATAACAAAGCCAGGCTTAATTACTATTTAGGTTCCACTAGAGACTATTGTAGGATGTTATAACACAGTGAGCCAAATTTATCAAACTTATTATCAAATACCACTTACTCGTTCTCTAGCTGTTGCATTGAACTTCTGTAACAAAAATGCTTTGGGATCCATTTGACCTGGAGGCCTCCCAATTCCTAAGAATAAGATTAAAACTATTTAGTTATTAGAAGGTAATAAAGGACGCAAACAAATGAACTGAGGTTTCAGACAAACCAATCCTCAGCCGAGCAAATTCCCTGTTTCCTCGAAAATGATAGATGACACTCTTCAGACTGGTAAGAGAGAAAAATAAAATGAAATGATCAATTACGAAATGTTTTATAAAAGCATAAGCAGCTTATTCATAAATTAAAAGAAAAATGCAACAAATAATTGTAAGCCATAAACTCAAGAATAGCTTTAAGCCATAAAAGGCTATTATTGATAATGGAACCTAGTGCTAGTTGTATCCACAGAAAACTTAAGGTTGCCTGAACAATCAAACTAATGTCCACAAATTAAGACATAAAACTACCCCATGAGAGCAAAAAACCCTGAAAATGTGGAAAATAAAAAAAATTAAAAAAAACTGTTATATTAGGATGGTTTCATGAATTGATGATGCACTGCAAATACATTGCTTATTTTCTTTGCCTGCCTGAGAATATTGTCATAAGCATATTCTACAGGTAAGAAGACCATCTTAATTCCACACAACCATTTGCCTACATATCCATACCCGTTGTGCCTCCCATGACCTCCTTTGGGTTGAAGTCGAAGTACTCCACATGGCAAGTCCATATCATCATGCAACTAGAATTATATAACATCAGGAACTCAAAAATTCAAAATGGCATATCAAGAGTTAAGAGAGGGAAATATACTAGAAGCGAATAGATTACCACAATCACACGATTAAGAGGTAGCTTATAGTAAGCTGCAAGTGGTCCAATCTGCAATTGTAAGAAAGAGACAAATTGTTCATTAATCCAATCTTTATATATATTTTTATGCATCTTGAACCTGCAGATAAAGCAGCCAAGCAAAAGGATTTAATTTTATATAGTGAACTCCAATTTTCAGGCACCACGTAAGAAGCGTGTTTAATAAGTTTATTTTTTCTAATCCATACTAAGCAACAGAAATAAATCACCAAATTGCATGAAAGTCACAACAGAGAACTACACATTTCCAAAGGTTATTCAAGAGCATAATCAACATAATAATGAAGAAACCAAGCATTCTTTTCTATAAAGTGCAGCATAACAAGCAAAGCTGCCTTCTTTTTCATGAACTGTTCTTGCAGTCTCCTCCCCTATGATGATAGATACTGATTCTAATCATAGAAAGAGCAGCAGAAAAATCTTCTAAAGCACTCTGTTAAACACATATATCACTCAAAGCTCATAACCTATACATCTTAAGCAAATCCATTTGTCTCACCTTTTTCACAAATTTTCCCCTAAAACATCATCATAACATCTAATTAGTGGCTAATATTTAGTTGATTCAGAAAAATCCTTCCAAATTATTGGTTGCTTGCTAAACTATTATTCTCTGGAATAAATAGCGGCCTAGTTTAATTCATTATTTCTCCCACCCCACCTAAGAACATACATTAGGATGCTCTGTGTCACAAGCATGAAAAGAAAAATGAAACACCATATGCTATTTGTATATAGATAACGAATTGAGGCATAAAGGCCCTCCTAACAGATCAAAAGCAAAAGTCATGATTCAGAAACATAAAATGCACAGCCCCAAAGTAGAAAAAAAATTGGATATGAAGCTCATAAGAAAACAAAGTGTTGGAACAGAAGGCATGAAACGAGTTCAAAGAATGGTGTTTCTCATGTTGCCCCCATCTCTTGCATCTTTGAAGCTTTCTAAATGTGTACAACAAATGTAGTAGCAATATGACATCTAACTACGATAAACTCTTTTTGGTATGATTTGCAAACCTCAATCTTTTTATTACATAAGCAAATTACATTCCAAGGAAACAATTTTCATTGATACTCTGGAAGAGCCACTGAGACACTCCAACAGGACCATGAAACCCAAATGATTAATAACTGAAGATGAACCAAACCGGATCATCTAGGCAGGTCAGACTGACTATTAATATCCGAGTATAAGAACTGCCCCATTCCTGACCAGAGGCAGCTTATTCAACAGTTCCCTCTCTTATCTCTCCATGTAGAATTCACGCTACTGATCAGTTGACAAACCAATCTGCTAAACAGGTCACCTCTCAGTATGTATAAATTATCCAAATGAGCAAATCCCTACATAAAAGAAAATTTCTGTACTTGAGTACAGCACCAAAAAGGATTGCCCAAGTCCATGCAATTAGACATCAGTTATCAACGCCTGAGAATCTACATTCATGCTAACCTTTTGATGCCCTCTAACCCAACCCATGCCAATACCTTTATAAAGTGCCCAGATTGTGTGCACTCAAGTTAAGAGCAAAACCACCAAGCCAATGACCAGTACTGTGATCAAATAACCCCCACCATGTCTCACGAATCCCAAGTTCCCATCAGAGGCTCTGTCCGTAGTAAGTTTAAATAGCGAAGGAACTCAGTCTCATGCTCAGCTGAGAAGTATCAAAAGCTAGCTTGTTGCATCAGTTTCAAAACCATCTAAGACTCAAAGTAAATATTATCTGACCAAGTTAATCTTAAATGATATGTTCAGGCTGGTTTGGCAGGACAGGCAGAGTATCACTTGCAGTATGCCCAAGAAACTGCAACATAGATTCAGTACATATTCATGTCATTTTGAGTTCAAACACAAATTTACTCAATAACTTCTGAGAATACAGAAAAATTACTTTGCAGTTGCACAGCAAATCAGAAATTAAAGGAAAACTATAATAAGCCTTAACTAAGTTGATTGCATTTATAACAATGTTGTCCAAACAACTTACTGATTCACCACTCAAATTCATATAAGTTTGAGGCTTAGCAACAAGAACTGGAGCATCACCAACAAAGCCTGAGGCAGAAAAAAAAAACATTTGATGACCTTCACATAGTTGTCCATGGTTGTGTGCGTGAGTGCAAATGTACACTTATGTACAGAGTTTAACAAGAAATAAGTTCACAGACCTTCTCCAAAGATAGCTTTGCAATGGACAGAATTCATTGGAATACCTAGTGATTCAGCAAACGCATCAACCATCTCAAACCCCACCTGCTTGAAATCAAGTAGAAGAATTTGGAAGATAAATAAAGGTGAGGAAACCCAAAATTAGAGTGTCAAGTTGAATGACGTAACATTATATAATACATTGTGTCGGGTTCCTTTGAATTTCTCGCCAGGATTTCCCAAGCCAGCAAAAAGCCATGGCCGAGCAGCAGCAGTGGAGAAGCAACACCTAGAAATTCTGTTTAGCATCTCATTTCAGGTCCTCCAATTCCTCCCACTTACCTCTTTACAACAATATTTTTCATACCTCGGATGATTTACAGTAGAATTAAACAGATAAAATTCATGTTCAATCACACCTGAAAACATGTAGCAATGAAAAAGAAAGCAATTGTAGCTTAGAATAAGGATTGTAAGCCGGGCATAAAACTATAAATGCAATCACTATAATCATGGTTCCCTTGCAAAAAACCAGTACTCTAAAGAATAAGGAGAGAGGATGGATTAAATAATTATTTACAAATGGGAAATTAAAAAAAAATAAAAAATAAAAAATAAAAAAGCTACAATATTTCTTCTGTGAAATTTCAAGGAATGGTTTGCATGCGACTGTTAAGAGTGTGAAGGAGAGGAGAAGGAATTATAATTTAAACAAAATTAACAAACTTACCTTTCAGTGAACCGGAGAGAAGGAGTGAAGGAGAGCCAGCGACAACGCGAAGTGGGTAGTAGCGAAGCCGGCGGGGCAATTACCGTGAGTCCGTGACCGTGCTGACCCAGAGAACAGATGGCTAGCTAGGGCTCTTCAGGAAGGTAAAATTTGGGGAAGAAAAGAATTAACGATGGACGGAAACAGAGGTAATTTCTGTAGGTCAAAACGACCGTGCTTCGGTTTGTTTTTTTTTTTTCAGCAAACAAAATGAAAAACCATTTTAGTACTATCTGTTCACCCTGACTACCAAACCGAAATAACATATGATAAATTGATTAAAAGGGTATATCAGTCTAAATGAAAAAAAAATTCAATTAGTCACTGCCCAATGAAAAAAAAAAACTTAAAAATGAAACTTTCAAAATCAGCCGGCTGATTAAAACTATAATTAGCTATTAGTTTAAACAAACACTTTAAGAGGTATTCGGTTTATGAAAAAATAGAGTGAGGATGAGTATAAGAATGAGTGATTTGAATTATTTATATTTGGTTAGCAAAAAAATAACAGGTAATAGGAATGAAATTTCTCCATCAATGAAAATCATTCATTTCTTTTTCTAGGGAATGAATATTTCATTCTCATAAAAATCAAATCAAATTAGCTAAAAAATAGTGAAATTTTCTATTTTTTTATAAATCATGAATTATATACATAAATACACATATTTTTAAATATATTTGAAATTCAATTTTTATTTATAAACAAATTACCTTATTTTATCTTTATAAATATTTTTTTGTATTTATTTTATTTTTGTTTTAAATGTAGTATTAAATTGCAAAAGAAATACTTAGATTAGATAAGGATTTTTCAGAAAAAAATAAAAAAATGTACTTTTTTATTGTAGTTTTTAATTTTTAATTATTAATACATATAAAATTTATTAACATCTGTAATTTTATATTTGCAATTATTTTTTTTATAAATTATAATTTTTTCAATTATTATAATCTTTAAAAATATACATATTAATAATAAATATAAAATATGAAATTGATTATCATTCTAATTCTAATATTTAACCAATTATATGTAAGTGGAATTCTATTTTTATTTCTTAATAAATAAAAATAAATTAAACAATATGCAAAAATCAATAATTCTCATTCTCATTTTCATTCTTGAACCAAACAGATCCTTAATATATTCACTAGATATGAAAAAACTATCTAACAATCTTACAATATGTAAATCACATGCACTCTAAATTTTAAAATGTTATGGATTAAACTATTATACAATTCTACAATATTGAGTGATTGACAACTAAAGTTTCTTGTAAATTGTATATATTTATAATTTATAGTTTAAATGGCTAGACATCTTAAAAAATACATTTGATAATTTTGCAAGTTTCAAATTCAGATTTTCAAAGGAATTTTTGGAATTATCCCTTTTCTTCTATGTGGCATGGAGAGTCGAATACGTTGCAATTACCATACAAGTTTCATTGTTATAGGTCAGCCAAATTTCAACTAAATTTATCAGTGCAAGATCAAATGTTGTTTTTAGACTAGTATTTAACCAAACATAAAGAGGTGGAATTTAATAGACCAACACAAAATTTTCAATCAAATTTGTTCTTTTATCTTCATTAACCAGAAACGGATTCATTCACTTTGTGTCAACTACTTCAACTGAAAAGAAAAAAAAAACAAAAGCAAAATTCTACGGATTGTGTTAGAAAAACATGCAATCATTTTACATATTTAACAGGAAAAAGATGAGTAAAGGTATTCAATCAACCTTTATAGACAGAAATATATGGATTTAATCAGCTTGTTAGATTGTAACTGGTGTCTTCAATAGAAGGAGACAGTGTACAGAAGCTTCGGCCTATGCTTTGACCCAAATGCAGCTATGATCTCATCAGTTGAATCCTCCCATGATTCAGTTGAAGCAAACAATCCCACCTCTTGGCACAGATCTAAAGCAAGTCGGGCTCCCTCGGCAGCCTCCTCATGCTTATCTTTTACTTCCAAGTTGATCTCCAGCACACTTTTCATAAGAACATGATCCCGATTGTGGAGATCTGCACATTTCACAAAAATAATCAACCAAACATACAAACTGTTCAAAGTTTCAAACACTTCTCACCAAATGACCCTGGCAGAAATCTATCTAGGCAACAAGAAAAAATTCTAGATACCGAAACTCCCACAACAATGCTTCCTAGGCGCAAAAACTCAGCAATTGTCTGTTCCAACGATATTCTATAACGCATTATATATAATGGCAAAAAAATCCTACAGAAGTTTCAATCCTAACTGCAGAAAATATTAATGATTTCAAACAGAGTAGACAAGCACAATGGCATAAATGGTGCCCAGGCGACACTATTCGAATTACATCTACAATAACTTGACCACTTTTTCCTTTTCAAAAGGAAAATGCAATAGAGGAGGTATTTTATATTATATAATTATCATAATAGTTACTTTCACAACATAAAATATGTCTATATCCCTATCTTTTTGGGATGACAATCCTTCCAGCTATGTTTGAATATCAGTGAAAAGTTGAATTACTCTCCCTTCAAACAATTGCTTGGCAATTCATTGATCTAACCCTCTGTATATCTCTAGGAAATAATTATTCATTGCTCATCATCTTTATCCATGCTGTTGGAATTGAAGCAAACTCCAGACCAGTCACTAGATCAATGGGAGAGAAAACTTTTTATGGTTCTTTTCATTAAAAACCCAAAATAGGAACAAGTGGCTGCTGATTGCAATCAATTAACTTTCAGATAAGAAATCAAAGGGAGTTCACAAAAACAGGTAAAAAGACACATTTGAAAACAAAACTGGAGGAGAAGCTGTTGGTCAAACTACACATGCATCAGAAATAAATGACAATAAAGATGAACGATGCATCTTTTGTTGACAAAATATTTGATAGGTAAGATGGTAGTTGAAGATTAATCTTGATCATCCATTTGGTGGGTGGGGATTAATCTTGACCATTTATTTGGTTGGTAAGATGGTAGGTGAAGATTAATCTTGACCATTCATTTGGTGGATGGAGATTAATCTTGACCATCCATTTGCTAGGTAAGATGGTAGGTGAGAAATAATCTCAATCATTCATCAAAGTAGGTAAGAATTAATCTTGGTCGTCCATTGAGAAGGTGTAAGCCTATATGACTTGTGAGTGTTTGTAAACACTTTGTAAATTTCTCTTCTTTCAGTAAAAGATCTGCAGCAGTCCGGAGACGTAGGCATAATTGGTCGAACTCCGTTATCAACTTGTGTCTTATTATTCCGCATTTTCTTCACTTTCTTATAAATATGATTATAGTGAAATTGACGTTATTTCCCAACAGAAGCATTGTGGCAAGTCACATACCAAAACTCTCAAGAAGAATAGTTTATGCAACTTCATTTACAATTAAATAAGTTTTCAAGAATCATTACCTAAGATTATACAGTTAACTCAAGCATTAATGCAGCCAAAATCCCTAACCATGAGCATACATTCATGGTGAGCAAATAAGATTAGTTGTCGCACCAATGGGAATGAAGAAAAACTCTGTGATCTTGCAAAACCCTGATGTTAGTCTGCAAAATACACTCAGCCGTTTGAAGATTTAGATTAGGCCCACAAGACCTTCCTATACAGGGTTTCATAGTGTTCTTTGTATCACGATTTTTTTTTATCTTTTATCCCTGAGACTTGAAGGAAAACCATAAAAACACTTCAAAAAAGAACATTCAAAGGACCCCCATGACTCATCCAAGAGCATGTTGAAAACATGATAAATCATGCAGTCATCTTATTTTGTGAAAACAGAATACAAAAGTCAGCACATTTCTCCAAATGCACTTCATGCATTCCGGGCAACATTTTCTGTCTGACAAGGGTAGTCATCCCTTTCTCACTCATGTGGCCAAGTCGTATGTGTCATAATTCAATAGCATCATCCTTCTCCAAAGCATTCATAGTGTCGTTGGAGAGCTTCGCATGCATCATATACAAGGTAGCATGTCATGTGCCTCTAGCCACCACCATGGAACCTTTGGTAAGCTTCCATTGGTTATTTGAGAAGTTACTGCAGAAACTTGCATCATCGAGTTTTCTGCAAAGATTAAATTCAGACGAATATCTGGAATATGTCTGACATCTCTCAGGACTAATCTGGTACCATTCACAATCTATAGACAAACATTTTTTCTGCCAACAACTTTTGACAGATTATCATTTTCCATTTTCACAGCGCCAAAATCTTCTGTTGTATAGAATGAGAAGAATTTCTTCTGAGACGTGGCATGAATGGTAGCGTCACTATCAATTACCCAACTGGTCTCATGGGATGTGAAATTGATAGTATCATTACAAACGATATTGAATTCGTTCATGGTATTTGTTATGTCATCATCACTACTGTCATCTCGTTTTATTTCCTTGTCTTTCTAGTCCGTTTTGAACTTTCGGCAGTATTTCTTGATATGACCCTTCTTTTTGCAGTAATGTCATTCAATATTACCATATTTGTTTGATTTGCCTCTGCTCTTTCCTCTAGACATTTATTGTCTATGCTGGCTCCTTCCTCTATAGTCAGTAACCAGAATATCTGATTGTGATGAGGAATATGAGTTTTATGATCTCCTTCTCATTTCTTCATTCAGGATACTGTTTTTTACAGACTTCATATTGACTATATTGTTAGGTGCAGTGTTAGTGATTGAAATCTTCAAAGTCTTATGACTCTGATAGAGAGCCCAATACTAGTAGAGCAAATACTTCATCATCCAGCTTTATGCTCATTCTGAATAACTGGTTCATGATCCCTTGCATCTCATTCAGATAATCTACTATGAAAGTTCCTTCCTTGTATTTCAACTGCGTCAATTTTGTCAAATAAAACAATTTATTGTTACCTATCTTTAGTGCGTAAAGTTGTTCAGGCTTGTTCCATAGTGTCTGAGCATGAGTCTCATTGCAGATGTGGTTGTACACATTATCTTCAACAAATTGTCGAATGTAACCGCACACCTGCTCGTGCTTAAACTCCCACTCCTCATCTGTCTTGCCTTCGGATTTAGTTGTAGTAAACACCAACAGATGCATTTTCATCACAAATAGGAGATCCTTCATTTTGTTTTTCCATATGTGGTAATTTGTACCATTTAAGTTGATTATCTTGGTGCCCTTTGTCTCCATTTTAAAAAAAGTTGAGACTCTTTCAGCTGACAGTAAACTAATAAAAAAAATTTTGATGTAGAAGATCAGTCGATACTGCAATCACAGAGCATACTAAGAATTTTATAAGACTGACAGGCTGGTTTTGATACCACTTGTTGAGTACAACGGGTAAAATAACACAAATAAATGTGAAATAAAATAATCAGCAAAAAATAACACTGACAATTTAACGTGGTTCACTCTTTAAGTTGGGCTACATCCACAGACAACACTCTGAATATTTTTCTTACACTAATAAAAATTAATTGGTACAAAAAGATAGTCTTCCTTAGACACAGGCTAAAGGTAATACAACAATTTTGAGATAAACCCAAAAATAGTGGCACACAAGTGTTTTCCAAAAATACTCCTAAAATATTTTTCTCACTATTTTTATCACTCCCTAATTTTTGAAAATATTCCAAAAGTCTAACTTTCTCTCAAATTCTCTCAAATGAATTGATATTATTATAATTCAAATGAAAGGAGATCTGCTTATTTATAGACAAAATATTCAGTGTGAATACAAATCAAAAAAGTCAAAAATATTGGTTGAAGGAATTTAATTCAAAATTGAATTGCCGCAACTTTTGACTTTTTTAATACGTGGTGGAACCAACATGTGGAGAGATCCACACCAAATTTTTTAAAAAAATTGGCTGCCTACCAACATAAATAACTAAGATGACAAAAGTAATGGAACAGAAAGAGAATGTGCCATTACCCTCAACAACCATATCAAAGACCTTTTCTTCAAAGGTGAACACCACATCAAACGATCCATCAGCAGCATTATCTTGCCATCGTTGAGGTGCCGATTCCATAGATAAATTCCTTTTAAGCGTAGGCAGTATGCCATTATGCTTGTAACTGCAATCATGAAATCATATGGTTAACAAAAATTTCGAGTCTTTTTTTTGGTTACCATGTAAGTCTCTTTTCAATTTCCCAAAACAAACAAAGATAAAATTCAACCACCACATAAATTAATTTTAAGAATTGCATGTTCTTTTCAGATTCTATAAAAGATTGAATTAGTAAAAACGAACTTAGTTGTGAAATTATATACGGAAAAAGAGAAAAATTGATGCTATAGACTCGTTCACAAAAAGGCATTGCATACAAAAAGAACAAGAGAAAAGTGAAGAGCAAATAAGGAGGAGGAGAGTACAGTCTTCGCGCCTGAGATCATCGAACATTTGCTTGTAAGGAGTTCCAAATCGTAAACGTTGGGTTCTCTAAGGGAGAGTCCAGGGAGTTTAACGTGAGCTCTGGTTCCATAGGAAGAATCATCAAAGCCCTGTCTCTTGAGCAGAGAGTGAGCCTCCATGCTTCGGTTCTGATTCGAGGAACAAACCGTGGCATACAGGAACTTTATATTTTGGTACAGAGAACCAGAAATTGCAAACCCAGTTATTGCAAATTTGAAACAAGCAGGAGATGATGCAGTAGTTCCTTGCTAGAGTGAAGCTTGTGAATTGAGGAGGTGAAGCAGGCTGCTTAACAATGTGGGTTAAGCAGGTGCCGTAAATTCGCATTCTCTTCAATGATTCTGCTGGTCTTTAGCTGGTTTTTGTTTTTTCCTCTAGTTAATTTCCCATTTGGCGACCTCAGTTTGATTCCAACTGCTTGGGTTTCACCATTCATGGCTGGCTTTTTTTTATCTTTAATTATATTCAAGATTTGTTAATCTTATAATTAACTTCGCGTTGTAATGTACTGCACTGCACATTGAACCTTTGAAAACTAAGTTTCTTCAATAATGAAACTTGTCAGCTGTTGTCTTAATTCTCTTAAAAATTACATATTGTACTTTCTTCACTTTCCTGTTGGAGTTCAAAGCCATGGAGTAATATGTTGAACATATGCAACGGTTCAGTGCCTCTAACTGTGACGATTTTTTTCTAGGATATATCAAGAATTTTCAGGTTTTTAGGGTGGGTAGGATAACAGTTGAACTGAAAGGAAGGATCAAAGATGCCCGGGCTCTCACTTACAGGCAAGATATCAAAGCAAAGGATTTAGAAGCGTACAGATTGCGGAAACTTCCTAAACATCAGGTTACTTTTGGATCCCTTTATTTATATTTGCTTTATTTTTCTTTATGCAGCAGCAGTATGGTTATGTGGTAGTAACTACGCCGGATGGAGTACTGGACCATGAAGAGGCAAGTGCTGGGAATGTCGGTGGTCAGGTTCTTGGTTACTTTCATTAGATGTCTATCATGCCCTTCAGCAGTCAGCACTAGAAAATCAAGTATTAAGGCTAAAAGATTTGTATCAAACCGTGATTTGGTGCCAATTAATCCTTCTTCAGTAATAGGAATTGATTGAATAACCTATTCGGTGATTATACTTTCTAAATTTCAATTTATACTAAAATTTTCCCCATTTTGTTGTCTGTGACTCTTATCTGCAATTTCTTCGATATTAGTGTTGACATTTGATAATTTTGATTTTATCAGTTTTTTTGTCCTGATTATTGACGCGAGGACAAGCTAAAAGTCGATCCGTTAAATCTTCTTTCAGACGATGCTGACTCCATTTAGTAGGTTTGATTGTGTGCTTGGCCGCCATGTGAGTTTTGATTAGGAACTTTTTTTTATATATATAAAAATAGTTAAATTGATCCCTAAGTTTTCAAATATTCCTTCTGTCCCAGAAAAAAAAAATAGTTCCACTTTCTTTTCTTATCTGCTTCAAAATATAGTTTTTGCATTTACCTTTATTGACTGGTTGTTCCAAACTTCCAATGCAGAATTGTCATGCAGCAACGTAACATAGATTACCCTTTGCTAGAACTAGAAGTACTATACATACCAATATTACATTTGACCTTTTACATGTTGATTTGTGGGGGTCGTATAAAAATTGTAAAAAAAAAAAAGAAAAAGAAAAGGCTGACAGCTATTTGGTTTAGCTGTATGATTTCTTGTACTTCATTCATTTTTTTTCCCCTTGGACTTCCCAAATTGGTTAATTTAGGCCGAGTAGACCACTTACTATTCTAATATAAATGCTGAGACACAAATGGAATTTATCTTTATTTACAATATATAATGTCGACAATCAATTCAATATACATGTCATAGTACATTAGAATTTATAGTTCTGCATTGCATTTTTGTCGACACACTAACGATATTGATTATTTACTTGAACAATTTTATTTGAGAGAAGCTAAAATGGAATTCATAGTTTTGCATACTTCTTGAGGTTGTCTGCAGCATCTTTTGCATGCTCAAGCACAGGCATATTGCATACAAGAGTAACCCTAGATGATGCGACTAAGGATTTGCTCTCCGCATTTGAAGGATCAACCTTCCATAGCTTCACCTCCCATACCTATTCAGAATTGCCATTCCCAGTGAATAATGAGTAAAACCTTATAAATATACCTCATCAGGTAATGTGGACTGGCATTGTACTGCAGTTATGAATAAACAAATACATCCTATGAAACAATAGATTGCCACTTTTACGATTGATAATGTTGGCATATTTGTCGACTTATGAACCTATTATGAATTGTAAAGCTTTTTAACTATGTTTATTTGATTTCGGAGGAATGTTAAAAATATAACTAAGCCATTATAAGAAGGTAAGAAATTCACTGGAGCAAAAAGTAGGTGAGGCAGAAACTAAGAAGATTTTGATGAGATCCTTCTACTTGTTTAGCCATGGAGATGATGACTGCTTCTTCAGCTTTGATAAAAATTAACACTGTACTACCAAAACTAAGAGAAAGAGATGCATGCATATGGTGACTGAGAATGTAAGAAAAATAATCAAGGAGCATTTTTTTCTGATTTTGATGGAGTCAAAACATGCTTTGAATTGCGTATTTTTGTAATTTATGGAATAAAACATGCATTAATTGTGTAATTCTGAAATGTTGGCCCCTTTGGTTGCTGTGCACCAACTAAAGCAATGCACCCCAAATTGAGCAATACCTTTGTTAGGCGCTTCTTTCCAGGAGTTGCAAATAGAAGAAATAACAATGATAGAAAAAGCAACCTAAATGTATTGCTTGGTGACGAATTGAGCTACTGATAAAAATTACTCATGAAAGTAGCTAAAAAATAAATTACATGAAGTGTGGGTTACCTGAATGGTTTTGCCAAGATTGAGAGGAGTGGCCTCAGCAAGTACAAGGTCACCAAGCTCAGCGTGCTTCAGATGACTGATGCTAAGGTGAATCCCGGCCACCCTTTGAAATCCTGATGCCATGTGGGCCCCCATGCTGGCCAGTGACTCTGATATCAGGGCTGATACTCCACCATGCAACACTTTGAATGGCTGCTCTCACGATTCGTCGATTCATAACCGATAACAAAAACGTTATACATGGGAGTTTAAGTACTGACAGTGAATTTCATCAATGCTACGTTTGGGAAAAAGAAGGGTGAGAAAAGAAAAAGTGAGTGAGGGGGTAGAAAATAGGGAGGTGATTACCCGTTTTCTATTCCTTTTTGGGAAAAGGAGAAACTGAGGGTAGAGAAAGTAAAGAGAGACATTTTTTATAAAAAAAATAGAGAGTAAGAAAATTAGAAAACATTAATATAAAAAGAGTGATTACTAAATTGTGCAATATCTAAATTTAAGACAAAAATTCACGAAGAGCATGTAAAGAATCTTATAAGGAATTCCAAGCCTCCAAGGCAAGTTTCTCCACTTTTTCTGTCCAAAATTGGAGAGATTGGGCCTGCACCCTTTCTATTCCCACCAATTCTCTCCTCTTTTTCCCAAACACAGGATAAGTGTGTGTGTGTGTGTGTATGTGCTTGTGTGAATACGATGGCAAGAAGTGAAAATAAGAAAATGGGAGAGAAGAAAACCTGAATACACTTGTGGGAAACAGGAAGGCGGCCAGTGACTTTATGGGGGGATAATTCTTCAATTTCCAAGCCAATTGCATCCAGTAAAGTATCCAGACTTTTCGTCTTGGATGATGATGATTGATCCATGATTAATAGCACCAAAAGTCAGCTCCCCGTTTCTAGATCAGACTACAAATTTGTCACACCTAATCTTCATAGGATGTGGCAACTATAAGACACGGGCAATTGTTCAACCACAGCCCTACAAACCTATGTAAAAACCAACCTCGCAAATTATATCAATAAGACATTCTAAATCCATGTACAAAAATAATATTCCCTACGTTACTAAATAAATGTCATTTAAAGTTTTTGCACAATAATTAAGGAATTTAATTTAAGACACAAGCAAAATACTATATTATCCTTAAATCTCCACCAATAATTAAGGAGTATTATTACTGTACATTCCTAAAAAGAAATAGATTTCTCTTTTTTCAATTACTAAATAAGGGTAGAAAAGGTAAAAAATAATTAATATTCATAAAAAACTGTTAAACGTCAATTATTTTAGAACAAAAATAAAGAGCTTAAATGACATCTATTTAGGAATGGAGAGAGTATGATATAATCAGATGTTAAATGCATTAAACTAATAAGATATAACCAAATGTTATTTTGTTGTGTACCTTAGAAGGTTTATTCTATTGATAGTAAGATATATAGCAAGAGATTTAAATGACATTGCTATCGGCCAAGGTGTCATGAAATCGAACTATATTGGACAGATAATATCAACACTATATGAATTTTTAAAAAGTTAAAAAAATATCAAAATGGCTTTTAACTATTTTAGATATCTTTGACTATCAGTAGAACATATTCTATATATATATATATATATATATATATATATATATATATATATATATATATATATATATAATTGACATGAATTTTATGATCATAATAATTTTTCTAGTAGCATTGCAAAGAGAGCATATAAAATTAAAATTAAGCTTGCTTTGTAACTTGTAAAAATTAGTATCGAACTCAAGAATTTACTTTTAAATTAAATAGTGTAAAATTTTTATTTTATAAAAATGGACTAATGATCCTAAGAAAAAATTAAAAGTAATAAGCATTAAATTAATTTTTGTGTTTAAAATGTGACATTTATCGTATAACTGATCTAGCTAGAAAACCCATTAATGAAACAATAAGAAGCCATTTGGAATAGGGTTAAACTTAAATAAAACAAAAGAAGAAAGAATTTGGTCCAGCCTAGGTAGGTTTTCCCCCTCTCTTTCCCCTTTTTTTTCCTGCTGTCATCCTCATCTCCTTCTCTTGTATATACTCGTACAAATATATGTAATAATAATAATGATAATAAGGCTTTGCCATTTAGCCCCTTGTACTCATTTTTGGACCTAATAGACACATGTACTTAGATTTTAGGAATGACTAAATACTCGTATTTGCCTAACATTTTAACAGCTGGTTTTTTCACCACCAAGAATGTCAATTGGCATAAACTGCAAAAGTAATAAGCTGGCATAAAGGGGAGAAATAGTGAATAATAAGGCAACGGGCCTCCAATAAGTCTAGCTCATCATCTTTCCTTGCCCTTTCCGTTTCTCGGTTTTTCCCTCAAATTGAGACTCAGCATTAGAAACTAGAATGCTGAGTATTATGGAATGGATTCAAGCATTGCATTCCTTAATAAAACCTCGTTGCTGCCTCATGAGGCAACATTTGAGGGTTGTCTTGTTTCTTGAGATTGAGCTCCAGTAAGGGCAAATTATGACATTGGCCACTACGTACTTGTGTGCTTTTGCATTTGAACTATCAATCTGCATTTTATCTCAATTCATCTTCCGCATTGAACCCAAAAGATTTAATTAGTCAAAAACCCTAGAAAAAAGTTTATCTCAAAACATGATTGAGTTACATTGTGTAAAATTTTATAAAGTTGGAAGTTGAACAGGGAAAAGATTCTCTTTTGAATTAAACGAAGCATCAAACAGGCAACCAAGAGACAATCACCTAACAAACTGAAGAAAAAAGAGAGAACTAAGACACAAATGAAATTCCAAAGCAGCCCCTCACCCCCCCCCCCCCCCCCCCTCCTCTTCTGCTTCAAGGGAAAGAGAGGAAGCAAAATGATGCATTTCCAATATAAAACAATAGCAAATGCACCCTTAGTTAGTTCAAACTTAAGATTCAATAAATTTATCTCAAGTTTTCTACATATTCTTTGAATTTGAGAATCGAAATCACATAGTTATTCAATCCAAAATAAAGTTATCTAAACTAATTCATATAATCCCATCAAAATTTACACAAAATCTCTTCTAAAAACTAGATGTTAGCCTTCTTCAGAAACAACAAATTGCAGCACAAATAGGCACATAACAAAATAAGCACTTACCTACGCCACGTATATAGCGAGTGCGCAGTTGGACGGCGCACCGCCACCAGCTGCAGCTCGTTTGTGAAGGATTTTACGAGTGCGGATAAGGTCGGGGTTTGGGTGGATAGAGCCAATTTCTCTTGGGTTTTTATCTCCTCGATCTCTCCATAATGCGATCACCAAATTGCATAATTTCGTTCTTTATGGGAAGTTGGTGTAATGTTGATGATGATGCCTGACTCCGTTATCGCCTTTCTTAGCTAGATTTACCGGGAAAAGGGAAATTTTGTTTTCTCTCTGACTCTGAAATTACCTTCACGATCAGATCACTGAAGACAATGAAACTGTACGGTGATGATGATTTATTTAATAGCTGTTTAATAATTTATTATTAGCCCTATCTATTTGTTTAATTTAGTGATTCGGCATAATATATTCGTTAATAGCCATGAATTTTAATTGTTTGATTAAAAATTATAAATAAAAAATTAATATATATATTATTTTTAAAATGAATTTTGTTATATATGTCATGTCATTAGTTTATTTTTGAAGGCTAGTATAGTATATCTTTCCCAAGCTCTAGTCGTTTTGTGAATGAAGATACTGTTTAAAAAAATTCAAATTATATCATAAAAATAATGGAAAAAATTAGAAATTGAACATAAATTTGAAAAGAAAATATACTTTGATTAATTTCAAATTTTCTAATTTTTTTTACTATTGAGAATCTATCATATTGATTTTTTAATTATTAATTTTGAATATATTTAATTTCTCAATTGAAATTTATTTAATAAATCATAATTGATTATATATTATATCGACAGAAATTAATTAAAATTCTATCTAATTAAGTACTAAACTTTTATAAATAAAGACTAAATTAGAAAAATTCAACTGAATAAATTAATAATCTAAATGGGTCAATTAAATTAATTAAATAATTAATGACATAAATTTTCAATCAAAACATTTAATCATATAAAATGTATAAAAGTTAAGATCAATATATATATGTTGCAGTTTCCAATAGTAGATTATATAGACAAGACAGGGCAACCAATAAGAATTTTTTTGTTAAATTTTCAGGGGTGAAGGATGTTAAATAGAGAGACGAGAAAAATATATGGCCAAGTGTGATCCTAGGCATGGAAAATATATGGCTTGTTGTTTGATGTACCGAGGAGATGTTTTCCCCAAGGGTGCCAATGCTGCTGTTTCCACTGTTAAAACTATTAAGGACTATGCTAAGTTTGTTGACTGGTAAGAAAAAGACTTTGCAACTTGCAAAAGGAACTTCTCTTTCGATGACAAACTATGTTTTTGATATATGTAGTCTATCATGATTGGTTTGGAAATTTCCCTTTTGGCTTTGATCCCTCATACCATGAAAGTTTGAGCCAACTGTTATATTCTCATAAATGTCTGATCTGGAAGATTATTTTACCCCACAGGCTTCAAATGCGGCATCATTTATCAGCCTCCATCTGTTGTACCCGGCGGTGATCTAGCAAGGGTGCAGCAAGTTGTTTGCATGATCAGCAACAACATAGCTGTGGCTGAGGTGTTCTCTCGATTGACCTCAAATTTGATCTCATGTATGCCAAGAGGGCATTTGTTCACTGTTATGTTGGTGAAGGCATGGAAGAAGGGGAATTCTCAGAAGCTCGTGAAGATCTGGCTGCCCTTGAGAAAGATTACGAGGAAGTCGGTGCTGAAGGTGGAGATGATGAAGAGAAAGGTGAAGAGTATTGATAACTTGTTGTAGGAGAAATTTTATATGGAGATTGAAATCATCAGTATGCAAAGGTTAACCACCTTCCTTCCTCTTGTGTTTCAGTTGTGAAGTTTGTGATATTTAGCATTACTACCATTTCACAAGCTGTAACATTGTCAACATTGTCTCTGTGTTGGATTTAAAATGTGTTCTGTGATATTAAGTTGCAAGTAATCTTTATGAGAAACATTACATCTCTTTTCCTATTAATGCATGTTCTATTCTTTTTAAAGCAGTGAATATAATAATGTTAGAGGTCGTTTGTTCTTCAAAGCATTCATGTTTAGTTTTTCCCACAACCCACATAAATGAAGGCTATCTATAATCTGCCGTCCCTAAGTGCTGGAGGTTTGTGCTTGTAAGGTTATTAGGTGATCAAAATGACATTCAATGGCTTCTTTGTATAATTTTTGTGATGTAAATGACGAAGTATTAAAGCAGGAATAAATTGTAAGGGATTGGGATTGCATTAATATAGATAGCATATCTCTGAACACTGAAACTATCATATCGCAGGGTTCAATACATATTAGGATTTGGGTTATATCATCTGCCATTTGGATCAAGAGCTGGTTAGAGCACTTGAGGAGTTGAAGGAACTTAAGAATGATGAGAACTGTAGATTGTTCTTTTTTATTTATTTCTTTGACGAAATATCAGACACGGGGCCTAAGCTTCATATACTTTTGTTATATCAAGATATACGGCTGACTAACATATACACGTAAGAAAGCTATAAAAAAAATATGCTTTTCTACCTTTATCCATTCGAATTCGGCCAATTCTAACCCTTGACTTGAATCAGGCAGCACACAGACATTCTTCGGCAACTCCATCATCCCTTCTTGCATTGATGGAAGCTGATCAAACCCATTCGGAAATGGCCATGAGGAATAATACAATTGAGACAAACCTTGTTCAATACCCTCATTGCAACCACTCAAGTCCAGTCGATATACATCATCAAACATCCGGTGATTTTCTTGTGTGACACCAATGCATACTGAAGTAACATTGGTATTACCGGCATAGAAAATATGATCGAAACTGTTGGATAGAAGAGCATCATTTCTGTGTTGCATGTCACTCTTACTAGTAATTATAGTAGTGGCTTTGACAGTGGCTTTTGAGGGTGTAGCTGTAGCTGCAGCAGGGCAGTTCTGTTTCAAATTTCTTTTGTGATTAAGAAGGTTTCTGATTTTCATGGAGATAGGAGAACTGGAGGGGAAGTGAGCGGTGAAGTTGGTTGGAGTGTTGGAACCCCGAAGCAAGTAAGCATCTTCATCATAAGCACGAGCAGCCTCTTCTGCAGTTTCAAAGTGGAGTCTTTGATCTCTGCTACCCATTTTCCTGAAGGCCTTTGTCTAACACCAACAAACTTGTTTCTGCAATTGTTATTTGTGCTTGTCTCTTTGAACTTGCTATTTGTTTGTTGGCTGAGACTCCTTTCGGCTGTTTTTGGGATTGATATTCCATTTTTCGAACGTTGAAAACGAGTGAGTTAGTGCACTGAAAAGAGGAGGTTTTATTTAAACAAATGAAAGTCAAAGTGGTGTACCAATTCTCATGTTAGTGGGGTGCCTTCTCTTTAATTTCTTGTCAGCATGCTGGTTTGAATTTGTTCCCCTTTAAGGAAGACTCATTTCTCAAAGTTGAGATAAAATCTTAACTCTAATTTACAACTTGAGAGGCCAGTGGTGAATGGTGGGAGATGCAAGCCATTATCACAAACGAGAAACAAGAGTCAAACTTAACAATTTAATTGATGTTAGAAATGAGTAGGCCTTAGTTGTTGTCCTCTACTTCAAAAGGTCAACCAAAAAACAAAAGAAAACAAATTGTCGAAGGAACCGTCGAAAGACACTTGGAAGTCTGGCCTTCAAAGAATGACATGATTGGGCCCTTCCAAAAACCTAAAATATCATCCAAATTTTTAATTTTTATGGTATCTAACAGTGCACCACTAAGACTTTCTTATGAAATCTCCTCTATCATTATCAAACAAAGCTATGTGGTTATAACTATTGTCTTGTAAGAGAATTTCATGTAAATAAATAAAAATAGAACCTTTTACCCTAGATGAGAGGCCGATGTTATTACCCTATCAGCTTGAACTTCAAACACAAAGTCACTCCAAAATAACTAAAGTTTATCAGAACCTTAAGCTTCTCAAATAGGATAACTGCAATTGATTGTATTATTTGTTCTCCAATCACCAAAACATTCACCGATTCATAAATTGGCAAAAGCATGTGCTTCCTCTGCAGATAATCCAGTACAAGCAGTTGCTTAGAATTTTCATTTAGAAACCGTCACCAGTTCACATGGAGAAAAAAAAGTGTTCATCCGCATTTCAAAATTACAAAGTTACAAACCCAGGGGTAGTAAGATCCGATATAGCCAAAAATAGGAAAGCCTAATCAGAATTTTTTTTTTTTTTGGTCAATCATACCCCCAAACTTTCAAAACGCACACAAACTTGGGCTAATTTTATACTATAACCCTATTTTTATCCCCACATGATACATTCATATATTTTTACTACAACAACCACATTGACCGTCATAATATGGCTTGAAAATCTAATAGAATAAAAAAAGAATTAAGATTTTTTAAGGAACTTAATGGATTACAATCAAAACATACAAGTTTACCTCGCAAATATAATGAAAGAATCACATTCAAAATTTTAAATCCATATATGTTCACAATCAAAGAGTTCGTATGAAATCTTCATACGGCAACATAATACGACCAAAACTGCGACAAGAGTTGCCTTCACAGACAACCCCTCAAGCCTCACGCACTGCCCCCAAACCAAAAAATAAAAATAAGGGAAAATATAACCCAAACCCCAAATGCCTAAACATTTCTTTTCTTCCTCAATGACTTGATTCGAACTATAAATTAAAACATATAAATAATATACACATTCTACAAAAAGGATTTTCACTTCAATCACAATGATAGGCTTTCACACTCAATCCAACTGGATGCCAGATTGCTGCAGAATATCATGCAAAAACAAATGATGGAAACCATCTTATGCAAAAGAATGGGTAATAAATATACTTCCACACATACAGACTGAAGATTCCATTAGTTTGCCCAGAGCCATGCACTATGATGAAAGAATGGATTGCAAAGCCATTTGCTGCTGTGGGTGCAACAGTGACCAAGTTGAAGCCAATGTTGCTGGTGGTAAAGTCTGCTGGAGGTGCCTCAATAAGTTCACCATTCGGCTTGCAGTTTGTTCTGTTGCCAGATCCTTGCCACAAAGAACCTACCAATAACAATGTCTCTCTGTAAGAAACAAATTGAAGGCAGCCTTCAAACACTACAAATCAGCATTACACATTTCAAGAGCATGCGTACAGTTGCATGTGTACTGTATCAAACTTTTTTTTGAACATAGTAGTAGGTTAGTATAAGCCGTCTCTCATGTAGTCTACATAAACTAAAATATAAATAACAATGATCTGAGAGTACACCTTCCCAGTGATTAAAATGGAGAAATAGCTAAAGTTTATGACTTGTGCCAAATTTACATAAACAAGCAACTAACCTCAGCAAATACTGAAACTATCTTAGGAAGATACTGATTATTTGGACCCAAAAGTTCACTGTCTGACCTGTAGATGGATCCCAAGATGAATGTTGATTACTCATTCACAGTAAAGGAATAATGAAGAATAAACAAACTGAAAAAAGAAATCAGAGAGGATAGCATATCAAACACAAGTCCTTACCTCTCTACCATCAGACAAAGCTGTTCATGAACAACTTTTGCTTCAATTAAATCACCTGTTATAGGCAAACAATTTAACCATGCTGGGACAACCTGCAAAACACACAGTGGGCCAGTTACAAACTGCAAGAGATACCAAACAGTAGTGGTAATGCTATTGACACTGTGATACCATTCCCACTTTCTGCTACAAGAAACATTGCTCTTCAAGGTTGATCTTTTATATATGGCAGGATACCCTCTAATGATATTTATATAATTTACTAAAATATATCCAACATAAATACAGAAGTACCTGAGCTGAGTCAATACTGTCACGATGAAATTCACAAATTTTCCCTAAAGCAGAAACAGCATTATCATACGCCATAATATTTTCAGGTTGCTTAGCATTAGGATGTCGTATCACAACATTTAGTCTTGAAAGTGCCTCTGAACAAAACCAAAAACAAATGTTAAACTGCATACAACATGGAACAGGTTCAAAACTCTCTCCCAAAAATTTTTAAGGGAATCAATAATCGGCTCTAAACAAATATCATAACAAGGAATTGACAACTTTAACATGTGGGCAATTTACCTCCCACTAGAGGTTTAAATACAGATCCACCAAACTCTGCACAAACTCCAAGTCCATATACTGCAGCCTGAACAACAATCATACAACTCGATGAGGATATCATCACCTGAGATGTATAATTACCAAAACTTTTATCAGTACAGACCTGCCGAACATCTGGATTATCGTCATTGCAAGCCTCTAATAGGAACGGAAGGAATGTATCATAGTATCTGTACCAACATCATTGGAACAATTTGCATCAAACAACTGTTTCAGAGATAAACAATCACTATTTATATAGTACAAATTCTAAAGAAACTTACTTAAGAGCTGCCTTACGGCATTGCTCTGCAACATCATCAAAAATACAAATTGCAATTCTCCTCTCTTCAGCTGTCTTGTCCTTTCCCTACATAATGAAAAATGTCAGAATATAAACCGACACATTCAGCTTCTAACCATTATCACTTTACAATGATAAATTTCAATGTCACAGTTCAGATTCTGTTCATTAACAAAAATGTAGAAGAATGCAGTAAGCATAAACTTAAGAAATTATTCCACCTTTAACTTTCAAGTATTAATTAAGGGCACTTAGGTTTTAGATAGGTACACTCTCAGCAAATAACCGACTTGGACTGTAAAACACAACCAAACTAAAAAGACTAGATGTAAGAAAAATTCATAAACCATGACTATCAGCAACAAAGTTATACCAATAATTTATACACATAACAAAGCAAAGAAGCAGAAAAAATTTTGGTTTTCTGATGAATTGAAACAAAAGCCAAGCACATGATACAGCAACAATCAGCCCTTCATAATAACCATAACATGTAATTAACTCCAAAGCAATAGCATGGGAAGGTTATTTAGTCATCAACTTTTACTGAAGAAAAGTAACTAATAAATATTTTTTTTAAAGCAAAAAAAAAAGATGAACAATTCAAAAAGGAATTTGCATAACCGCTTGTATTTCTGTGGTGAAACTTACCCACATAGGAGTCAGATAGGTTGCTAGCCCATCAAAGAAAGGTAAGAAAGAGGCTTTGAATGTTTTGATCAAAGTTCCCAATATTTCACCCACCTGGAAACAGAATAGGGTGCTAAGTTAAGAAAAACCAAATCTTATGGATTTTCAACAAAATATGCATTCAATTACTAACTTGGTCGAAAACTTCCTCCTCTTGCTCATTTTCCTCTTTAATCAATTCTCCCTCCTCAGCATCAAAGTCTTCAGCCTTGGCTCTCTCGGCTCTCTCTCTCTTCCTGCTAGAACTAGCTGTGATCACTTGTTTTATCTCATCCACAATGGATCGCACCTGAGCTTCATCAACAAGTGGTCCAGAAATCTGAAAGAACAGATACAAGTTTTAAAACACACTTCCAGATTTCACACAACAAGAAAGGCCATAAAGTACATAGTTCCCATAAAAAAAATTATGAACTTCATTTCTTTGTGAAAAAACAGTTTTTTGTCCTGGAAGATCTCAACTTAGTTACTTATAAAACACTGACATTCATGTTTTGTATCTTTTGCAGAACATTTTGAAGGTTATACTACAATGGAAACCCCATGAGCCACACAAAAGAACTGACATTATTTAACCTTGCGAATAAAAATGGCAAACCTGTAAGCATTCATTTAGTGCATCCAACATATTTGCACAAATCTCAGTATCAGGTTCCTGCGATCAAGTTGCAAATAAAGGTCTCATAATCCAACAAAATCATCACTTTAGCTGCAAAATTATGCATTATGCCAACAGTGGACAAATAGAAACTATGTTGACCTTATGTAGTGATTCAACCAAAGCTGGGATGATGTAGTCAGACAACTGCTTTACATAAGACTCATTGCGACCTTGAGACAGCCCCTTCTCTACAGCTAATTTTGCTGAGCGCAGTAGCTCCGGCATGGCTACAAACAGATTCCAACGAGGATTCATAAAGCCTAATGGAGGATAAAAAGGGAAAAAGGAAGGAAAATAAATGCAATGAATTTACTGGATACCTGAAACAGCTGCTTTCCTAACTTCTTCATGGAAATAAAATTTCAGAAGAGGAACTAGGGTTGGTGCAACCTGCAAGGCAAATGTCATTCTAACATCACCATATCGCTGGAATAATGTCAAATAAAAAATAAAATATGTTTAATTGAACAATACCTGGTCAATCCATGGGAAGAAGCCTTCCTTAAGCTCATCAGCATAGCAACATAGCATGTTACAAGCAGTTGCTTTTTCTTCCAGTACGCTGGTCTTGATCCCTATCCTTTTGTCTCCAAGGGTAATAGTCTCCATACTGTCACATGGCAACAACTCTCAGTGGAATGCCAAACGTTCAGGCAATACAACCATGAGAGCGTGCATATTAGTATGCACATGTGCATAATAAGTTTGCAATAGTACATTCTCATGCATATAAGTGAGCTGACATGTGCTTGTGTGCATGCATGTGCCAGAGAGACAAAAAGAGAGAGATGTGGAAGAACCAACGAAATGGTATTTATACCACAGGATCAGGAAAAAATTACACAAGTGTTTTATAAACGTTAGACAAGGAAAACAAACAAAGAGAGAGATCTATAAGCTAAATGAGTTCCACCAAAAAATCAGGAAACCCATACTTTAGAGTGTGATTTATCAGTTTATTCATTTAATAAGATGTAACATATTAGGTATAACAAAAAACAAAATGAATAAAATAAAAATAACAATTCACTTTCTGAAACAAATTAAAACAATATTATTGCATATACATTTTCTATAAAAGGTAAATAAAAAAAGTACCTTTCATCATCTGAATCATCAATATCATTATCAGAATCTGCAGATGTAATGGTCACATCTGGCTTGAGTTGGGCGGACTGAAGCAGAGGTGGCATGACAACACTCATATAAGGAAGAAAATCTTGTCCCAAACACTTGCAAAGTCTAGCCCACGCCTATACAATTGTAAAATAACTGTTATAAAACAGCAAAAATCAACAAGCAGAAGATATATTAATCCCCTGCACAATTATTCCAGATACAGAAACACACTTGTAACATGTAACTTGTTGTTGGATCATCTGCCTCCAATTGAGATCCTTGTAAAGACATAAGGACTTCCATAACCTTGCAAAAGCAGAACAATTGAGAAATCAAGTGACGTCAAAAGTTAAGGGAAAACAACAATTCCTCATCCAAAGATGGGTGACAATATCAGACTATGATGGTAAGAATTAAAATGATAGAATGAAAACTCAAGAAGTCATTGAGACCTTCTCACTTGAACAGGAGTTACAGGACGCAATATAGATGTTTTTCTCAAGTGAAAAAAAACAAAAAACAAAGAAACATCTGTCATGTAACTTCCTACGTAAAATCACTTCAAGGAAGATGGCTAATGAGAAAGACTACCATGTAAATTTGGTAGATACCTGCTTGGCATCCTCTCTAAACTTATCCTTTCCAACAGCCATCCCAACCAGACTGATGCACTCCATAGATTTTGCACGAAGCATGCGATTAGACTTGTCTGTTGCATTCACTAAGATAGCCTTCAGGTATGGCATAACTGCATCATAATATTTCTGGAAGTGCTCCTGCAATATCAGATTTTCTTGGATAAAATTTTCCATAACACAAATAACTATAATGATGATGAAAATTAATTACAAATTACCTGAGATGAATCAGCAACTGACGCCAAGGCAGTCAATGCTCCCTCTTGCACCATTTGCCTTCCATTCTGCAGTGCATACAAACATTATTAAGATAGAGAAATTATTGCTTCAACCAAATTTTATGGTTGTAGATGATTAGAAAAACAAACTTTTCTTCATATACCTGTAACAGTACAAGCAATTTGCTGACAATTCCATCCAAGTAAGGAGTTAAAATCTCTGGAGTACAGTTCTCACTGAAGTTGAGCACTGCAGATGCAGCATGTGCCTGTCACAAAAGAATACAATGAGTAATCCATTAATGCATCACTATAACAGAACCTTCACCATTTACCAGCTATCCAAAATTAAAATGTCAAATGGGCTAGTGTGATGAAGTGAGCATTATTATGGTAATAAAGAAAAAAATGAAAAAGGCAATGCAGAATAGTAAGCAATCAATCACGATACCCAGAGATCATGAAATCCAAATAAATCCACAATTCTTGTTGTAATGGTACAGTTAAAAAAAATTTATTGCCACAAGATAGCAATATCTAAACCTCAAAACTTGTCTTTATCTTCTCTCGTTTCCACAACCTCAAACTCTTGGCCTAAAAGTGGAAAGTTTAATCAACCATTATGGTCTCCCAAGCTAATTTCAGGGGAAACTGTTTTTGTTTCATTCACATTTTTTTGACTTGCTCTTTCAGGCTGAATATATTCAACTCGTGGACTCTATCAAATGAAGTAGACACACAAGGGGTAGTGATCACCTCACTATGCACAGCACAGAATTCTTGCACTAGAATGCGGGTCACATCTATCAAACAAGCAATCCTTGATTACAATAATACAAAAATAACAACTGCACACAGATCTGACTAGAAAATGTAATATAACACAACTCCACTCAAGTGTCAATTTCAAAGTCACGTGGAACTGAAGGATAAATGCTTCTAAAGATTGAATATCTGTTCCATATGTATACCCAATGCTGAAGCTCTCCAGACATTTCAATTATGCATGAATGCATTGGAAAATGGTTTCCAAATTTTGGGCCACCAAGAGTCACAAATACTTCTTAGACATAACTTACCATGTATCTAGGTAAATCTTCATTATCACAATAAGTGTGAATGGTCTTTATATGATGTAAATCTCTCGCATACAAATACTTGAAAATTTTAGGCATAAATTAGAAATGCTTACACAATAAAAAGCTAGGAGGATTAACTATAAAAGAATTAGAAATTCAATAATCAAAGTAAAGATGAAATCACACAGAGAGAACATAAATCATAAACATTCCATTCCGAAAAAAAAAGTTAAATCGTGTAGACTCAACCTAATTATAGTTTTTTTTATAGATATCACAAGAATTTTTGTACCAATAACTGTCCGGCTTGGAATAATTTGATTTAAAACCTCAGTCTTTGTAAAATAAGCAATATATAGTTGGAAAGATTAGCGATAAAAAATTTCCACATAAAATCACAGCAATATTTAAAAAGAGGACATCTTCTTCCCTATTTAAGCCTCCACTAATTTATAATAAAAGAAGAAAATAAGGTAAAATTATCGCAAATACAAAAAAAAAAAGGTCATAGGTAAATATTGTGTTATATGTACAAGTATCATATATCATATCTATATTTTTGAAAATTGTTTTATCAGCCAATGCCTCATAAAAACCCAGTACAAATAATAATTGATATCCAATTGTTCGCACACATGACCAGTTAAATTTGAAAAACAATGAAGACTCATTTACTTTACATCACTTGTTAAGCATTTTAAATTGCCAAGATGTCTACACTGATAACAGGTCAAGATTGCACCCAAACATAATTGACTCACAAAAGTATATCCAATCAGATGAATGCATTATAAGCCTAAAAGACCTATAGAAAAGACAGATACATAAAAACCTAAAATACCTTCAGACATAAAGGAAGACTAAAGACAATTGGAAAATCTACAAGTAGATATGATATGGAATTTAGAATCACATATTCAATCATAGAGACATAATAATGAATCCAGCAATTAAAATATACAATGATCAGAAGTTCACCTAGTAAGTGTATGAATAGATCGGATGATTTAGGTCATACGGGCACCAAGAATATATGATTTAGGTCATATGAGCACTAAGAAGATGCAACCACAGCTATGGTAAAAAAAACTGAATCGTAATGATACTTGCAACAGATAGCAGCAAACCTGTACTCGTGGATTTTGGAAATCGTCCATTGCAGAAGCCAATGCTGGCAACACCCTTTGATGGTATTGGTTTTGCAAATCTGGACCCAAATCCGTGGATAACTGTCCGATTGCATTAATAGCTGCCCATCTTACACGGGGATGGGGATCATGGAATGAGTTCAGAACCATTGACACTACATGTTCCAGATTTTTTATCATTACCTACAGCAACAGTACAAAGAAGAAATTTGTGAATATCAAAGTTGGATAACATTACACTTAGAGACATCATGTAGACAAGCTCCCCATCATTTTAAAGATTTAAGAAACAATAATTATGGTAATTTATTTCTATATTTTACCTAAGTAGTTCTAGATAATATCCAAAATCCTTTAGTATTGCAAAGAGAAATGAACTGTCTCATACGAGCAACAAAAATCAAATGCATACAGTAGAACACCCCATTACCATACTTTGCACTACCAAACATGATAATAAGCAAAGAGATTCAGTTACCATTCTCAAGCTTCCAGCATGTCTTGTTTAAAGAAAAATGAAACAAATTATCAATGAAAATCATGCAAGTTTGCAACTAGTTTTCATGAATATATCAATCTACAGTTTATGATGCAAATAAAAAGATATAAACATTAAACAATAAGCAAAATACAGTTACAATTGAGAATATAACTAAAAATTAATCTTCACAGTATGATTAAAATAATATGTCCCAACAAAGAATATTACCACAAATGAACAACATTTTCTTGTACCTTGGAGCAACCCTCAGCAATTTGAGCAAGAGCAATCAGAGCAGCATGGTGCTTCTGCCACTCTGGAGCAGCCAAATATGCAGGCAACTGCTCAGAAGCCACGGGAACAATCGTATTACCACCCAATGAAATGGCCAGCCTATCCAAACACTCCTGTCCAACACTGTAATTACTGGTCTCTCCTGCGTCTTCGTCCTCATTTTCTGCACTATGCCATGCAGGATCATCCTCGATATCCAACAACATCCTCATCAATATCGCAAACAACCTGCTTATAAACTGTGGCAACTTCCTCATCATTCCAGGAGCCCTCTCCCTTGCCTCGGCTAAAGTGATAACAAACTCAATGGCCAAGTGCCGAGTCCCTTCTTCCAAACTATCTGCTTCCGCAATCTGCAGCATGGAACCAACGAAATCAACCAACTGCCGCCGCAGAAACCTGGGCTCTGTACCAGCCAACTCGATAAGGAGCTCCAAAGCTTCCTGTGCCGTGGCCTCATTTCCATTATTTAGAGCTTCAGTCAACGTCCTCATCATCGCAGGCAACAAATCCTGAAACCTATCCCGATCCGACGAGCTATTCAAACACTGAATAAAATTAATCACAGCATTCAAAGCTGCTATTTTAACATCAAAATTCGGCGAAGATCCCAAACACTGCAAAAACACAGTATGCAACTCCTTTATAAAAGGAATTAACGTATCACCGATATACTGTGACAATTGAGCGAAAATTAAGAAGGACGATTCCTGTAGCTTGGGCGAATCAGACGAGACGCACTGAAACATAAACGGCAAGAGCTCGGGCCATCCATTATCGGGCAAAATACCAGAAGCAAGCTCGGAAACGGTGTCGCATAACTTCTTAACAATAGATTTGGTCTGCTCGTGCTGGATACAAGTCAGAAGAATAGATTTGATGGAAGACTGAGCAGCAAGGGAGAGGCGAGGCCAGAGATAAGCATCATCCCTGGTGAGAAGCTTACGGAGGAGGACGGCGGACATGGCCCGAGCCTCAGTGTGAGGGGAGAACTGGAGAAGGTGAGCAAGTTTGAGAGAAAGAGAATCGGGATCGGTTTGCTTACAGAGATTAAAAGCGAGCTCAGCCTGCGATCGTTGCTCGTTAGATGAGGACATAAGAGAGGAAATTAGGGTTTCGAATGGGGCAGGGTCTTGGCCGAGTAAGGCGGCGAGTTGAGCTTGTTGGAGCTGCTGAGTTGACTCGGCCATGGCTAGGCTGCGAAGAGAGAATTAGGGTTTGGAGGCTGGCCGCGGAGATGGTGACTCTTTTGGGTTTTTAATTTATTCTTTTTTTCTTTTCAAGTTTCTCTCTCTATTTATGTTTTCTTAAAGAGAGAGAATGATGGAGAGAGAGAGAGCGAAGGGGAAGGGGAAGGGGAAGGGGAAGAAGGATTATAAGAATTTTTATAATTAGGGCAAAGTAGGAGAGAGAAATTTGGAAGATGGGATTTAAATGGATTGATTAGCTGGAATTTGCATGTCATGATCAACGTGGGTTCGCTCTTCTTTTTTTTTCATTTTTTCTTATGAATTAAAAATAAAATAGTGTGACTTTGAAAATTTTTCTTTATTTTATTTTTATTGATCACAATAATATCATATATTATTGTATTGACAATTCATGACTGTGAAGTATGGATACAATTTATGATATCAAAATACAATTTACTCTTGATTCTTGCAATTACTAGGAATGATATCTCATTTCTTGATTGTGAATTTGTTTTTTTTTTTCCTCTTTTTTCTTCCTTTACTCGTGCTATTATTATTGTATCATTATATGTTTAATTTCAAGTGATTAAACTTCACATGTGCTAACAAATTTTTGTGTACCTTTATCATATTTAAAAGTTTAAAATTATGTATGAGTTTTAGAATTTATTTTTATTTATCTAAATTTTGTGTAATTGCATATCTACTAAATTTTTGATAAAATTTTGTTTAAATTCTATTTCTATTTATATTTATTCTTTATGTTTATATATTTTTATGTTATCATAATTTATTCAAATTGATATGATTTAAGTTGACAAAAGTGTTTTTGGAGGAAAAAATTTTATTTTCAAATTTTTTTGACTTTTAAAAACTGTTTTTGGAGAGAAATATGTAAATAAATGTTTTTTCCAAAAAAAATTTTGAAAAAATTAATTTATAAAAAATTAAAAAAAATAAATCAATTAAATCAAAAAAATTATAAATCTAATCTTTAAACACTTAACAATAATCTAAAACACACTCTTATAATCTCATGTTGGCCAATGGGCCTTTAGGCTCCAATACATCAAATCAAAGACCATAATATGTGGCTACGTTGTTATACGGTTAACATTGGGATATGTAGTATTTTGGTTGCAGGGAAGTTGGTGTCGTGACTTTAAGCAAATATTATTTGAAGTAGATAGCAAGCTACTAGCAGGTATGATTAATAGAAAAACTCTTATTCCTTAGCAGCCACAAAATTTTATTTCAAAAGGTTCATTTCATGATAGCTTGGAATTGGGAGGTTCAGCTGAATCACATTTATACAAAAATTAATCCTTGTGCTTATAGTTTGTTTAAAATTGGCTTTGTTATGCCTATGGAATACCATGAACTTTATAATGCTACTATTGTGATTAGAGATATTTTTTTTATACAATGCATAATGAACATTTTTTTTTCTAAAGCTTGTATTGTCTGATGTTATGGGCTTGTTACCACCCATGTATAGCTAGAACTCCACCCTCACATTATTATGTGTTTTCTTTTTATTTTTTCATTAAGGGTTTGTCTTCTTTTTTTTTTACAACATAAATTTTGTTAGAATTGATATATAATAATAAAAAACTACTAAAGGATGCATAAATGTTTGGTGTATCAGATTGACCATGATAAATGTAATTACAAGTATTATCTAATATGAAGTTGTATAAATAATTTGATATTGGCTTAAATTATTCAAAAATAAAAACGAAACAACAATTATTAAGTCCACTCTAGGGCCTATATAATTCTAGAATGATATTATGACTAACCATCATATGACTATAAAATTTTCGGATAAAAAATTTAAGACATAAAAAACTAAAAAAAATAGAAATATAGAAAATTTTCGTGAGTAATTCTTTCAATTTCATTTAGATGTCGAGATTAGATATTGTAAGGGCTCTCAAAGTAAAAGAAAACCCAAAATAATTAAAGATTGAATAATCTAGTAGTTCAATTAAGAAAAATAGTTTAAGCAGACAATAAAAGTAAATATATACTATTGACAATTGGATCAAAACTAATTGCACTTGAAAACGAATGTCGGAGAGAATTCCACATCAAAAAAAAAGTTGAATAAAAACTTAGAATCAAAGTGAAACTAATTTCCTATTATTATTAAACTCAAGTGCCACGATTTCATTCTCTTTTTTTTTATCTATTTTGTGTACTGCTATAAACCATGTTTGCTCTTATTCATTTGTGTGTGGTTTGATATTATTAATTATTGTGTTTATATTAGTTTTGCTATATATATTGAAATGGTGTAACTTATTTTAGCTAATTCAAATGCTCTATTGATTGTTTATGAACTTTTTTCTCTATATATTTTATCTATATTACTCCGACACTTCATTTTTGCAGAAGTACTCGTACTCTTTAGGTATGACACTGGTATGGGTATGACATACTTACCCAATACTTCATTTTAAAAGTGGGTACTGTTGATTTCTCCTAACTCCATACCTGCAGATTTTAGACAGCTACTGAATTCCTCTCTCATTCTTTAAACCGGACATATCTTTAAAGAATCTACACAGTTGGCCACAACCAAAACTCAGTCAGTATTCGAAAAAGGAAGGTAAATAAGCTAAGTCTTGAGAGAGACGCACAAAGGAAAAAGAGATAAAGAGAGACAGAGATGAAGGTGGACATTTCACTGCTGAGCTTTGGAGAGGTATTAGAGGAAAAGATAAGATGAGAAGAATAGTAAGAATTGTGCCATAAAACCTCATCTTTTTCTGTGACATCCCGCCTATATAATAGGAATAATCTCATTACATAAGCAGAATGACATAGATAATCTGAATGAAACTAGCTTGAATTTAAAATTTTCATTTAATAACTAAATTGACATTTTTTTTAATATTCGAATATACATATGGATTCAATTATCGAATACATCATCATGTTACATAAATATTATACTTCATTATAACTATCAAAATTAATGGCTTTTACCTTACATCTAACTATATAGATATAATAGCAAAATACAAAATATGTTATTAACTATATATAAAACATGTCTAACAAACTCATATGCATGATAATGAAGAAAATTCAAAAATAATATGCATTCGACCCTCAACCAGTTTTGACGCGTCTCCTCTAATATGAGCTTGTACTTCATCCATCAACTTCACAGTTTACTATTTGCAAGCTCTAGTTTCTGAGCGGAAAAAATCCACGCTAAGTCATTTATAGCTTAGTGGTATATATAAGCATTTAAGTTTTTTCATGCAGTCACACAAACGTGAGTCATAATAATCATGATATAATTTAAATAAATTATTGCATAAAATTTTAAAAATATTATAATAAAATAAAATTTATGTTCCATTATATTATCATTATATTTGTATCAGGACATGAACTGTATATATTCAAACATATATAATATATAAAATATTAAACATTCTACCTCCTCTCATATTTTCATAACTCATTTTAATTTAATTGATTTCCCTAAAATTATGATTGTTTAGTTAACTCAAATCTCAATTCATATAAGCATAAATATTTTAACATACAATTACCAAAATACATGGTAGATAATTCATAATACAGTACACAATATTCTAACATACATTATACAGGGACAACTACATGATTATACAATAGTACCAAATTCATTGATAATATATATAAAACTCAATTATAAATTTAGCTTACCTTAATAAATATTTATAATTCATGCTATTTCACACATTTTATATTTCAACAAGTACATGTATGTCTTTTAATTATTTTATATATAATATTTTAATATAAATAGCCCAAATCTCATTCTCGGACTGTCCGAATATAGGGCGTGTAGTAAGGCCGCTCGCCGAGTTTAAGCACCATACTCACTATAGTCTCAAGTCAAGAGTGTTCGCAGAGCTTAAGCCTCATGACCGAGTATAATCACATCATTTGTGTACAATTAGGACATGGGTGCTCTCGGAGCTAATACCACCCTGTTTCTAAACCATATCAATATCGGTACCGTAATGCCCCCGCAATGATGACCATTTATCCCTAATTAGTCCACAGGTTGAGAACTGGACAATTAATGTTATTACTTATTTATTTTTTTATATATTAATTTGGTGGAATCAATATTCCCATTGCATTTATAATGAAAATATGATTATAAAATTTTAAAATCATATAATCATATGATATTCCATTATATAACCATTTAAGTAATATTGACATACTTTAATTAGTTCTCTATACAATCAAATCCAGCAAATCTTTTAATACAAAACTAAAATTTATATTGACCTTATGAGTACAAGTATATCATATGACCTCTCTTTTCATATCAAATACAAATATCATACATGACTTACTAACTTCACTCTTTATTATCCTAATTATTCAATAATTACCATTAATAATTATCACATTTTTAATAAATCATATACTAATCCCAATTGAAAAATATATTATGCTACATATTCTACATTTTATTAATCAATTATTCATCCATATGTCAATACATGCATTAACATGAAGTTTCATTAATTAAGCATCTTAATTCATTTCATATATACACATTTTAATATATTATTTAAATATGCAACTCATTCAAATAATACACAAGCATGCAATAAGACAAACTAAAATGCATATATGTACAAATCTCAATAAAGTTTTTTTCTAAAATCTAAAATTTGGAGCTTGTATACTTTTATTGCTCTTCTTCTTTTTGAGATCCTAATTTGAAAATATAAATAATTAATATATTGATAAAATATTTATTCTTAATATAGTTTAAATAAATAACTGCAATTTCTTTTAAGCTGGAATAGGACATTTTAGGACTGTTGAATAAATAACTTTTTCTACAATTATTCAATTTATATGATTCTTAATCCTGATTAAATATAACATCTAAAACTAAAACATACTAAAATTTCAGAATTTTTGAACCATTACACAAATTTTGGTATATTTTTAAATATTGTTCTGTTTTCTGCCTTTAGGCAGTTTCGGGGTACCATATTTAAAAATTTATATCTTTCAATGTGTAGTTTCAATTATTATGAAAATTTTTATATGGTTATATAAGTTAATTTGGAATATTTTTCATGTTTACCTCATTTCTAGATTCGGTCTCTATGGCTTTCAAATACTATAGCATCTATAACTGGTTTAATATGAAGTATCAACCCGACCAGTTCAATTGTTCAGCTCATAACTCACAAAATACATGAAATTTTAAGGTAAGACTTTCACAGAAATTTAGATAAGACATAGGAGTAAAAATTGCATATTTTGAACTTTGGCTAATTCGATCTAAAAAGATGTCAAATATAAGGATGAAATTACTGGAGCTGTACAGGTATATGAAACCAACTCAATCAAGGAACACTCATAGTTCATTTCAGAATAACTCAACCTACATAAAATAAATTTATACGAAATTTGGCAGAGACCTCAAAAACACATATACCTATAACTTTCATTTACAAAACCTCATATTAAGCCATTAAGATGATCAATTTAAATAAAAATCGTAGGTTATTTAGTTGATACGTCTCCCTAAACCAGTTTCACTCCAATGACTATTTATCTTCATATACTCAAAATCATTCAATAAACTTTGGCAGAAAGATACACAAGACATAGATGAACAACTTTTATGTTTAATACTTCCCCAAATTCGATTCACAATATAATAAAAAATAGAGTGCAATATCCTATAAAAACATAACATAAAGAGTTCTAATAACACAATAATCATGGAAAAAATATTTCTTATCAAGATCAGATTTATTTGGACTGATTTTTGATACAAATTTTGAAGAAGATGATGAATAATTTGAGTTGTGATATGGAGGAAGGAAAAAGGATGATGAAGAAGAAGAAGGAGAAGAGAGATGGAGTTGGAAGAAATGGGGCAAAGTCAATTGACTTTCCCCTCCTCCCCTTCTCACGATTTTAGTCTTTTTTTATGCTATGTTTTTTTACTGTTTACTTTTTAAAAAATAATAATAATAATAATAATAATATTATTATTATTATTATTATTATTATTATCATCATCATCTTCACATATTTCCTTATATCTAATATCTTTAATTTTTTATACCAAAAATACAATTTAATTATGTGGTATAATTTAATCAACTTTATCGACACAAATTTATCATGTCAATAAATTTAATTTATTTTAATTTCTAATTTAGTCATTTATTCAATTTATTTAAATTTTTATGTCTATCATGTATTTTCTATGTATACCACATACTTATTTTAATTTAGACTAATTTGTGGGTGTTACATTTTCCTCATAAAGAGTATGCTCATTCCTATTCGACGTGTAAGAGTTAGGACCAAACTGCAAAAATGAAAGCATGATCAGAAAATTACCAATTTCCATTTGGGCTGAGAGACCAAACGATTTTGTCTTCAACAGGGACCTGCAGGAGTTCATACAGGGCAGTCTCTTGCATTAGACACTTTCCAGCCATTCTATGGCTAGGAGGAAGGTTCCAATGCTCATTATTAAATTGCTTACTAAAGTATGGTCTCTCGGTTGTCATTTATTCTTTTGAGAAGAGAATATGAGAAGATGGTCTTTTTAGTTTCCTAAGTTTTCTCTTTCACGATGCAATAAATTATCACAATTATTTTTTAATTTTTATTTTTTAAAAAAAAATTGAACATTGTATTGGTAAATTCATTTTTGAAAATGAAAAGCATTCAATATATATTTATGTTTCCTTATATTTTATATAGTAATTATTGTGATAATGAAATGTGAAGCAAATTTTATTTCATTTAATTAATTGGTGTCTAGTTATTAGTTTCAATAAAATCTATTTTTTTTGCAATTAAATTGCATGGAATGGATTTTATATAGTTTATTCAATAAGTTTCTATATTATAACATGACTTTGTGTAAAAGAATTTAGAGATAAAATTAACATTCAATTTGACACTTCATACTTCTTCCTAAAAAAAATTGACACCTCATACCTTATACATTTTTTAAAATTTTTTATTCATTTTTAAATAAATTTTTGCTTAAAAAGTGCAAGGTTTAGATAACATTAAGCCATACATAATAAACCTAATATAACATCAGCCTAAAAATTTCATACCTATCAATTAATAGTAAAGATTATAATTTTTTAAATATCATACAATATATAAAATTGATGTCATTGTTATAATATAGAATGATATATTTCATGCTAAAATGAACTATTATGGGACATAAGTATGTAAAAGAAGTGTAAGTTCAAAATTTATATTTAATTAGGTTATTTGAGCCAAGTCAAAACATTATTAGATTGAAACTCGACTAAAATATAAAAATTGAATTTAAAATCAATGCGATTTTTAATCAAAATTTATAATTTTTTATATTGAATGAAAAATAAAAGAATATAATGTCATTTATAACATCTACAATTAGGGATTTAAATATGTAACTAAATCAAGTAGAAATTATGTTAAACTCAAAATTTATTTGATTACAAAAAGAAAAATTCAAAATCAAATCAATGCTGATCAAAATCTATATTGTACTAATAAATCAAAAGGAGAAAGATTGATCAAAATCTATTATCTACAATTAGGAATGTAATTGAATCAAAGACTCAAAATCTATTAGATTATGAAATGTAAAATCCAAAATCAAATCGATGTTGATTAAAATCTACCTTGACTATTAAATTAAAAGGGAAAGATTATAATATTTATATAATATATAATTAGGGATATAATTGAATCAAGTACAAATATCGTTAGATTCAAAATCTATTAGGAAATATTATAATATCTATATCATCTATAACACATGATATAATTATCATTATTAGACTCAAAATCTATTAAATTACAAAATTTAAAATTTAAAATCAAATCGATATTGACCAATATCTATCTTATCTATTAAATTGAAAGAGAAAAGAATATAATTATCAATATTATTAGGTCAAGTTTGAGTATATATGATTTGCTAAGGAGAATAATAGATAAATGTTTACATAAAATAAGTGAAACTTATAAGAATATAATACTTATAGAAAATTTTTATTTAAAAGTTAATAAACCTAAATTTTATAATAGATATTTAGTATTTTATTTTTTTATAATTGGAAATCATTATATCAAATTCAAAGTTAATTATTGAAGATTATAATTTCTCTATCATATGACATATGTCATATTTTGTAGGAGAAGTCATGCATCTTTAACAAGGTGGAAACTAAATACACCATCCTACACGGCTAACATATGTAAATGATAATAGATTTCATTAAAATAAAATTAAAATGAGAGAGAGAAAACATCATCAGCTTGGTACAACTCTCTCTCTCCACCGTGTCATTTCAACTTTATGTCTCTCTCTTTTCAATGACTCTATCTCTTAGACTTCTGCATTTGTTCCATTTTTCTAATTAAATTATACCGTTTCTCATATATTAACTCTTAGATTTCTGTATCTACTCCTTTTTTTTCTAATTAAACTCTATTATTTTTCATTTATTCACTCATTCATCTAAACCCATTCAATAGAAAGATCTAAGGCTGGTGTTTTTTGTCTCTTCAACTCAAACAATGAGTTCTTCCAATTCAAAAGAGAAAGAAGGAACCGTAAAGACTGCTGGACGCCCTTTAGCTGTGCGAGGTCCCAAATTTGACGAGAAGCCTCTCTGGAATCATGTAACTGTTCTTAGCTTTTTCTACTGGTGGATGTGGGAATAGGTGTTGGGTTTGTAACTATTGTAGCAAAAAGGTTGCTGGATCTTATTCAAAAGTAAAAGCTTATTTGTTAAAGCTTATGAATCATGAAGTTGAAGGTTGCAGGCAGTGACAAATGAAATTCTTCAAGTTATTAGACGAGCATGATCAAGCTGAATGGAAAAAATCGCAGGTGGAGTACCAAGATAGAAAAAAAGCTGAATATATTTCTCTACCAGAGGTTTTCGATTTACTGCAACATAAGAAAAGAAAGGGAGCAGAGGTAAGAACTCTGGAAAATTCATTTAACATCATGCAAAAGGACAAGACAGATAAGGAAGCTGCTAGGATGTTCACTTTAGGGAATATTCAAGAACTTTAGCCAACAACAATCTGGCAGGATACACACCACCCACATATAATAGACTAAGAACAACTTTACTTGCACAAGAAAAGAAGCATGCGAATAGGAAACTCCAGCCAATTAGAGACTCATGGAGAAAAAAAGAAGTCTTTATAGTTTCTAATGGATGGTCAGATCGATAAAGAAGACCTTTTATCAACCTAATGGCTGCATCTGCTGAAGAAGCAATATTTCTTAAATCAATTGATGCAAATGGTCATATAAAGGATGGAGATTATGTGAGCAATTTATTTGTGCAAGCAATCAAAGATGTTGGAGAATCAAATGTTGTCCAAATTATCACAGACAATGCAAGTAATTGCAAGGCTGCTGGTTTAATTATTAAATCCATATATCCTCATATCTTTTGGACTCCATGTGTGGTGCATTGTTTGAATTTAACCTTAAAAAGTATATGTGATCCTACATAAAAATCACCTCAATATGCTCAGTGTAAGTGGATTTCTGATTTAGTGGATGATGTGCAAAATATTCATAATTTTATTGTCAATCATAGCATGACATTGTCGATTTATAATAACTACTCTAAGTTGAGCTTGTTGAAGGTGGCTGAAACTAGATTTGCATCTAGCATTATCATGACAAAAACGTTAAGAGATGTTAGGACAGCCCTAGAGAAAATGGTTATGGATTCAAATTGGAAAATGTATAAGGATGGGAGCAATGAAGGTAAAGCACATGAGGTGAAACAATGTATTGTGGATGATAATTGATGGGTAAGTTGGATTTTTTTTGGCTTATAGTGAGCCTATTCTTGATATGTTAAGATTAGCAGATACAGATTCTCCTGTTTTGCATTTGATATATGATATGTGGGATACAATGGAATAAAATTATATTTGAGCATGAAAGAAATGACTTGATTTCTGGTCATTCGGAATTTTTTGATGCTATTCATCAAGTGTTGGAGAGTCGATGGAATAAAAGTAATACTCTTTTACATTGCATGGCACATTCTTTAGTTCCTAAATATTATTGTGAAGCATGGCTTCGAAGTGAAAACAATGGAATTCCAAGAATTGCACCACATGAGGATTGTGAAGTTTCTATGAACAGAAGTAAATGCTTTAAGAGGTTGTTTCAAAATCAAAACGATTTGCAGAAAATTTATGCTGAATATGAAGCTTTTTCTACTAGTTCTGAATATTTTAGTAAGCTCTATGTAATTGATGCAAGAATGTTTGAAGAGTCAATCTCATGGGGGGCTAATCATGGTGCTTCTACACCACTTTTGCAAGCTTTAGCTTTTAAGCTACGTAATCAGCCAACCTCTTCTTCTTGTTGTGAGAGAAATTGGAGTACCTATTCATTCATTCAAAACATCAAAAGGAATAAATTGTCAACAAATAGGGCTGAAGATCTTGTGTTTGTGCATTGCAATCTATGCTTGTTGTCACGTAAGCAAGAGGAGTATAAAGAGGGGCCCGCAAAATATTGGGATTTAGGTGTATTCACGTTATACTTTTTATTGTTAATCTATTAGTAATTTTAGCTTCTTGTGTGGTATTAATAACAATAGTGACAAGTTTTTCATTTAAATTGCAGGTGCAGATTAAATAGATTTGGAATAAAATGATTTTGTAGAATTAGAAAAATTATCTCTTAATCACCCAAAATTAGAGACTATGATTTGTGATGGTGATAAAAACTAATATAAAATATATAGCAAATTTTGGTTGTTTACAATTTAAATGGACTTATAATTATTATTTTATTATTTATTTGTAATTTGAATTTTAGACTTATAAATTTGTAATTTGAAATATTTTATCTAATTTTATTTTATTTAACAATTTAATGTTATAATTTAACCTATTTTTTAACTTAAATTATTAAGTATAAAAATTAATATATTTATATTTATATATATAGGCGTATTTCCATACTCGTATCTTAATTTTGGGTACTTTTTAACCGTATTCACGTATTCTAAAATTTTAAAAATAAGAAATCAGATTTCTGAATATATAACAGTATTAGGTACCCGTACCCGAGTCCAAACAACATAATATTTTATCACCTAACACTTTCTTTACAAACTCCTCTTATCCACTCTGGCTACCATACTGCCATAGATTCTGTCAATGATTCCAGTTACTGGTGGTGGCAGTTCTTCCTTTTTTTTCTATTTTATTCATTTTTCTTTTTATCTATTTATCTCTTACTCTATATAGTTTTTTTACTTGAAATGGGAATGATGCAGGGTTTTTGTTCTTCTAACTCAGATCTAGATCAATCCTTCCCCTATGATCTAAATGAATTTAGGCTTTTATTATTCTAAATCTATAGAGTTTGACATTTTTCAGATTTAGAATGCATTTCAGAAACCAAATAATTTTCTGCAAATCTTATTTTAACAACTGGTGGTTTTCAATAATTTTGAGCTATAAGTGTCAAGGAAGTTCTTTCCATTTCTCTGCCTGAAACGACTACCCTATTTATTTATTTTTATCTATAAGGCAAATTGCTAGATCTATTCAATTTCCTTTGTCATTTTTATTTTTTTACAGTCTTATAGATTTTATAATATTAAGGACCTTGTTGTGGAAAATCTCATATTTGTCGTGTTTTGGCTTAAACATGCAACATGAAGATCATCACCTCCATCCATTGAGATTCTTGTAATCCTTGTAGGTTTGTTATCTAATGAATATTTTCTCTTATTGTTTAAAAAAGAATCAAATGCTCGTTTGGTTTTTACTTGTTGGTTCCTGTGGCAAGCAACTATCATACTACAATTTTCTATGTTTGTTAGTCCTTGAAATGCTTTGATTGGATGTTCTTGCCATGAGGGTGTTTTTTAATTAACTTATTCTTTAAAATTTATAGTCATTAATCAATCCATTAAATTTGATTAATTTGTCCATTACTTTAGTTTTAATAGTTTGATAACCAATTAATTAATAAGTAATAAACAATAAAGTAAAGATTTCAATAATATACAAATTTTAATTGTAATATTAAAGCAGATTAATTAACTATAAAATTTGTATATGAAATTAAATTTTATATACTTGTTACTTTGAGTATTATATTTTTATTATTCAATTATAATTATATATGTTGCTTTTATAATTAAATTTATATACCCAAATAAGTAACATAAATAACATTTTTATATGCCTACGCGCGTGCGCGCACACATACATACATACATACATACATATATATATACATACATACATATATATATAAAATCAAAATTTCATTTAATTTCAGACTAAGTTTTTGGATATATTTACTCAAAAGTCAAATTTTTGAGTGATTGTTCAACACTAATCGGCTAGTTAAAAAATGACTATTGGTAACATGACTCATAATTGATATATCAATATGAGTTTTATGTCCTATTTTTATGCAAATTTAATTAGGTGGATTCTGTATTTTTGTTTATTTTTCTATATATTTCTTTTTATGGCGTATGTGAACTAAACTGAGTTTTCAAGCAAGGATAAATATTTTTGTAAATAATACTTTTATATATAAAATATGTAGTTATTTTTTATTATAATATTATGATATGTTTGATTTTAGATAAATAAATAAATATATTACCATATAAGTTATATATATCCAATTTATTTTGATTTATAAATATTTTATCTTAAAAGTTAACGTAACATCCCTTTATCCGAACACTAGCTACTGGAGTAAGGGTGTAATACCTCTTACCATTCCGTACACTCATTCATAGACTGAACGGATAAGAGGTGCTACAGGAAATAAATTTTTTTTCCAAAATATTCTTTTAATTTTAAAACATATATGATATAAGAAATTTAAAATATATAAAATAAAATATTATGCATACATCCCTTAATTACAACCTATTATATATATATATATATATATTTATATATATAATGAAATCTGAAAAGCTTGTATATATATCAAAATACAATAAGAAAACCAACCTGCTCGGGGTGACTATCACTACCACTGTTATGTTCCATCATACAGGTTCCCAAATCAGTGTCTCTTATCTATTAGTTTATATGCTATCTGCTACTCTTGTAACCTACGTGAGAGAAAATAAACTCTCACGCTGAATATATAACTCAGTGGTGCAAAATTATTATAATAATAGTCATTAAAATAGAACATACATTTAAAGTGAAATCAATTTAAAATTTAAATATCTTTTTGTAAATGCAAGAATATAATAATTTTATAATTCATTTAATTCATAATTCAGTGTATTTCTGATTTCTTAATAATATCTTTTTCATATATTCACATATTATAACATTTTAAACTTGCTTCTAAGAAATTAGAGGGATATCATATCACATATCAACTTATGATCAACAGAATGCACATGATCCAAATATAATATTATTCAGTTCACAAAAATACACAGGATTGAAAAATATGTCAGGTGATCCACAGAAATACACATGATCACATATTTCATTGGTTCACAAAAATGCACAAGGCCGTATTTTTTACCCTATTGATATGCCAACGATACCCTAATTCACGTCTAGGCTAATGTGTGGGCAAAATTTCTCATATTCGTAATTTAACTCATTTTTTCATAAAATTGATAAATAATATTTTCATGCAAAAAAAATATCATAAATCATTTGAATATAAATTTTTTCTTAATACTTCATACTTTTCCAATTTTCTTTAATTACTTACTTATATATATATATATGACTAATATTATAAGGACAATTTCACTGATCTTTTTATATTTTGTCGGTATCCGTCGGCTCTTTTCTCTTATCTCGATGTGGCGCTTACCCCGACGTCGCACCTAGAGATAGACAATTTTCAATTAGTTACTGAACCTCACACGATATAAAATTTAAATATATTTAAATTTTTCTACGATTCCTTGCTCTCACGTATATTGAGATTTTATAATTAAATACATAAATCATAATTTTAGTCGTCATCACGCTTTTCAATGCGATAAAAAATTCAATTATTAATTTCTTTAATAATATTTTATTTTCTTTATTTTTCCACCTCCAAAACTATTTTTCTCCATTTATTTCTTTTATTTTTATAATGTCCATTTCCAATTCAAAAATTCTCATTACTCTAAAAATTCTAAATAAATTCCTATAATCACTTTAACTCATTTTATTTCATTTTTCATCATCAATTTTATCAAAATAATATTAAATAGCTCTCAAATAAATTTTTCCATAATTAGGCTAAAAATCTAAAATTTCACAAAAAATTTTATTAAATATTTCTTCTATTCCAAAATTTATTTTCCACTTCGAAACACTTCAATTGACTTTATTATCTTCAATTTAAGGCAAATTTCCTCCAAAATAATTTTTTTTAGAATTTAACCATAATTATGAAAATTCTCTAAAAATTCCACAAAATTTTCTAAAAACTATTTCTATCAATTCTTCACTATATCCATCATCCTCAAACATTGTTATTTTCATTTCCTATTTTCATCTAATTATTCAATATTTTTTTCCATAAACTCTAACTTTCCATCAACAAAATTCAAACAATATCATACCACAACTTAAAAGAATAAATATGACAATAATCAACCCAATAAATTTAAATGGAGAAAGGAACAAAATTATTATAATTTTCAAATGGGTATTAAGTTAAGTTTTGATTTTCTTTGCCAAAACTTCACTCTTTTACTCTCTTTTTTCACACTAATACTACTTTAATCCTTTTGATTGTTGAATAAATGTGATTTAAAGAAGAAAAATTGAAGGAGTCAAGGGATTTGAGCTTTGCGTGGTTCGGCCATGGTGGAGAAAAATGAAGAAGATGGAGATTTGTTATTTGTGTAGAGAATTCTAATTAACTTTCTATTTATACCCCCATTTACTTAATTAATTTTAGTTAATTCCTTAATCAATTCCCTCATTGGCTAATAGCACAATTAGTTATTCCCTAATATTGACACATGACCCAATCATAATTAAATAAATTCTGACTTAATATTTTTTTTCTACCAATCACAAATTTTCCTTCATTTTAATTCATAATTAAATTGAATTCTCCAAAATTCAATCTCCAAACAACTTAATTCCATCAAATTAAATATTCAAAATATTATAAAATAATTTTCTCTTCGACACGGTTTCTTCGATTTTGCGAAACGACTACCGGTGGAAAAATCGCGTTTTTACGGTTTAATTATTTTTCTTAATTTGACCCATAAAAATTTATCTATCGTCTAATTTATCAGTTTTAAAAATTTTAAAATTAAATTTCGATCACATCGACTTTATTGTAATAGTGAACATATCTCTTTAGCTGCTGATCCGAAAAATCAGGCTATAAACCTGCACTGAGGATCATTTTTCCACAATTCAAGTTTTTAACCTCAAAATTTTACCTTATAATTCCACGTATGACGTTAAAATAATATTTTTCATATTTCGGTATGCTTAAATTATAATTTTACTATCAAAGAAAAAACTCAAATTTCAACTCGATCTGTCATCTCGATTGACATGCATAACACAAAATTGTATTGTTTCATTTGATAAAATTTTCATTCATATTATCATATTAATATAATTTTTTATTTATATTTATTTATCCGTATTTAGACTTTGATTATACACCTCTATACTGCAGTATAAATGAATACATATATACGGTTAGAGTCTAACTTATGGATGTAACAAATGTGGTGTTATGAAAAATAATTTTTGATAGTAATATTTAAAGTTTTAAATTAATCATGATAGGATAACAATTAAAATATTTGAGATGAAACCCTTAAAGTTAAGCCAAAAAGATATAAATTTACATTAAAAAATTAAAAAAATACAACCACAATTAAGAAAAAGGAGGTATATCTTAAGAAACCAAAAATGCATTTTGCCAAGAAAAAGCAAGGCATGATTTTAGTAGAGATCGCCATCGTGGGGATAGTTTCATTTCTTTGGATGACTACAAAGAGCTCCTAAAATGCATTAAATGGCATTAAAAGCGGGAAAAAAAAAAAGAAAGAATCGAATTCACAACAAAAGGGTAATATCGTCCATCAAATAAAATCCACGAAATCCCCAAAAATTTGATGGCCAGTCAAATTTAGTTGGTGTGGTATTATAAATGCAACAAATTTCATGCCATATAATTTTTTTCCTTTTTATTTCAAAGAGAAAAAATTCCATACCAAACATATTCCATTATTTCTGGAGATAAAATGAAAAATATCACTAAAAAAGAATAATGGAAGTAAAAAGGTTGCGAGTTTTTCTAAAATTTTTTATTTGGCTCATGTATTTTTTAATTTTTATTAATTTGGCTCACATATTTTTATTTTGATAATTTGAGATTTTATATGATTATTTTATTAACAATTGAGTATTTTTAATAGTATTTTTAAAAATTATATTAATACCGTTGATTTATTAATATAAATTGATTTTTTTCTAATTTAGATTAATTATGATTTAAATTGAAAGATATAATTTATATATTATTTTTAAATAGATTGTAAATACAATTCAGTTATACATTTCAATTCATATTACACCGCACTCTAAAACGGACAAAAAGATAATTTTATATTTATAAATTAACAATATTAATCTAATTTTTGAAGAATGTTAAAAAAAACTTAATTGTTAAAAAAATAATAATATAGAAACCAAAATCATCACATAAACGTATAGGAGCCAAAACGAAAAAAATAAAAAGTATTGGGGCCAAATGTTAAGTTTTTTTAATTATTTTTAAAAATAAAATGAAGGTTAAGAGTTTTCTGTGTTGTGTACTTTATATTGTTAGTTTCTTTCCCTCAGGTTTTTCTTCGCCTCCCTCCTCCCATTTCCCAAGAACAATAACACCTTTTCGCTCTCGTCTCTCTTTCACTCTTTGCTCTTTGGGATCCTAGCGAAAGAAGAAAAATGGGAGAGGAGAAGAAGCCTCAATCAGCTGGTGTTTGGCCTACTGTTAAGCCCTTCGTTAATGGTGGTGCTTCAGGCATGCTTGCCACCTGCGTCATCCAGCCCATCGATATGATTAAGGTATATGCATGTCTGTTAATGTATTATTTGTTTCTGCATCCGTGTGAAATATTTTGCACATATTATAGATCAGTTGCTTGTTTTACTGTTATATAGGATTTAAATTCTGAATCCTTTTTGAGCTGTAATGGGTTTTCTTCATGGGACTTAGATCTGGGATTTGACGTTCCTTTTGTTGAGGTTTTGTTTGGTTTGGTTTGGTTTACAAAATGGATGAGTGTGGATTTTATTTTGATAGGTTGTTCTCTTTTGGGTCTGGTACAGGTGAGAATTCAATTGGGTCAGGGTTCAGCGGCTCAAGTGACAAAGACCATGTTAAAGGAGGAGGGTTTTGGTGCCTTTTACAAGGTTTGCTTCTACTACATTAACTGAATTTTGATAGTACAAACTGTTGATTTATTTAATCATTCAATTTTGGATTTTGTAGGTATGAGATCTTTCTTTAAAGTTGTGATCTCTGTTACTGCTTGATTTGGGTTTTTCATATGTTTCAAGTGGAAAGTTTGAAAATTGTTATTCTCTTGGCTTTAGAATGGTGTGTAATTTGGTTATGCTATTTCAATTTAATTTTGAGGCTAAGATCATTTAGAATGGTGTACAATTTGGTTATTTGATTTCAACTTGAGATTTGTTGTATGAGCCAAGGTCAACTCTTTGAACTTCACACTTTTTCAAAGAATTTTTTAGCAATGACACCAGTTGAAGAATTAATATGCAAATTTCTGATCTTGGTATGTATTAGGTGGAACTGAGTCAATTAAATTCTTCCCTTTTTGACTGAGAATTTTTGCTTATAAATGTATGGTGTCTAAATGCAATATTTTGAGCAGGGGCTATCTGCTGGGCTACTAAGGCAAGCTACATATACTACTGCTCGTCTTGGATCATTCAAGTAAGCGTTTGACGTAATTTGATACTGCTTTATGAAATAATTGTGTGTTGTTTAAATTATCTGTTCAGCAGAGTCTTAAGTTTAATCTAGTCATTGTCAAATTGGTTTGAGTATATGTGCATTCATCATTCCCCTTTTGACCATTGTCTCGATTCTTTTCAAGTTAGTTCACCTTTCAAACATCATGATAACACGTTTCTCAATCTAACATTTACTGATCCTGTGGGATTGTATCCTTTGTTTGTCTTAGGATTTTGACGAACAAAGCTATTGAAGCCAATGATGGGAAGCCTCTTCCTCTGTATCAGAAGGCTTTGTGTGGGCTAACTGCTGGTGCTATTGGAGCATCTGTTGGAAGTCCAGCTGATTTAGCACTTATCCGTATGCAGGCTGATGCTACTTTGCCTGCTGCTCAACGCCGACATTACAAAAATGCATTCCATGCCCTTTACCGTATTGTTGGTGATGAAGGAGTTTTGGCACTCTGGAAAGGGGCAGGTCCTACTGTTGTGAGAGCAATGGCATTGAACATGGGGATGCTTGCTTCTTATGATCAAAGTGTTGAGTTTTTCAGGGATTCCCTTGGTTTTGGTGAAGCTGCTACGGTGCTTGGTAAGATTCACTGCAAATATGCATGTGTTAATTGATGCCAATTATCTATTAACGTATTCATATTGATTTTTTGGAATAGCAGTATATGGGAAGTTTTAGAGATTCCAAGTGTTATTTTTATTATGGGACTAAAAGAACACTCAGCAATCAATTGGAGCAGAAAAATTTGACCTTCTGTTGATGTCTATTATCATCATATGTAGGACATTAGTTTTGTGGAACTCATCTTTTCATTAATTCATTTGATAGAGGTCATTTCTGCCAGCATCAAATAGATAGGTCTCAGTTGATTATTGTCCGATTTAATATTCTGGAGCAAAATAATGTGAGTTACATTTGCTATGTTGAATATAAATCCACATAATCATAGTATTTCTCCTTCTAAATTCTAATACTAATATCCTGACATATTCATGCCATACCTTGCATATATTCCTTCTTTTTTTTTTTCTCTGTTTTTGTTTTTTTTTTTCAGTTTTTTGCAGCAATATGATAAGTGACTAGTATCTTTTGTTGTTTTTCCTTCTTAGGTGCAAGTACTGTCTCAGGGTTCTTCGCATCAGCTTGCAGTCTTCCATTTGATTATGTTAAAACTCAAATTCAGAAAATGCAACCTGATGCTGAGGGAAAGTTCCCCTACACAGGTTCTTTAGACTGTGCCATGAAGACTTTCAAGTCTGGTGGGCCATTCAAATTCTATACAGGATTCCCTGTATACTGTGTTAGAATTGCTCCTCATGTCATGGTATTTACTCATATCTCTCTGTCTTTTCATAAGTCTCTTTGTGCTTTTGTTTGTTGTATTAGAGTGCATGTGAATGTCATGAACTTAGAACTGAGTGTCTACTTTCTGACTTCTGATTGTTGGATTTTTCATGCGCAGATGACCTGGATTTTCCTGAACCAGATTCAAAAGTTTGAGAAGAAAGTGGGATTGTAGTTTTCAGCAGTAGAGACGAGATTTCAGTTGATTAAAGCTAAAAATATTTTTGCCTGTGCTGTAGTTTCTGGCTGGATTTTGGTGGGTGACACCTTTTTTAAGTCCAAATTATTTTGAAAAATTTCCGGTGAAATTTGAGGTAGCATTCCTGAAAACTTGATTGAACTTAGATATTATTATTAGGAAAATGACAGATTTTGGGTTTTACGAGAACCATTTTGGACTTCAAGAGGGTTTGTCATTGAAAGCCTCCCTTGAGAATAGAATATTTGAAACAAATAAGTTTTGTACTTGATCATAAACAGGTACTTTGCTTTCATTTTTGTTGTTACATAAACGAGAAAAATTGCCAAATGTTTTTTCTTTAATTTCATAGTCTTGTATTTAGTTTGTTCCCATTCATTTAAAAATAGCCATGGATTGCATGGGGGCAAGCAATGGCTGTGCTTTGGCTAGCCCAGCTTATATTTTCATTAAGTTACAACTCTCCCTTGTTTTTTACTTGTAGCAGTAGATGAGTATACTTATCATTAGATGGGCTAATTATTGATGTTTTGATTCTAATTGATTTATTTTGTCATACTTTTTGCAGAGAAAATAGGATCTTAACAATCAAATATTACTATTTTTTTTTATCACTGTTAGTAGATTGTTCAATTTGCGGGTGCGAGATTTTAAGCTGTTGGAAATAAGCAAGTATAAAATAACGCAGAATATGCTAACTTATAAGTGTGTAAATTAAAATAAGTTTTTTTTTTTTAAAAGAAAAGTTAGTTGAATATCCGTTAGCCCTTTTGGATTCTATGGAACTGATTCTCATGATCAATTTTCTAAATTAACTTTGATTGGCTTTGGATAGTGGATACTAGCGAGTATCATAGATTCCAAAAAAAAAAAACAGGCATAAGATGCTATGCTAGTCTGTATCAGTACCCTTTGATATTTTATTTTATTTTATTTTTGGTTGAATGAAGGTGGGAAAAATTCACGACAAAACAAAGCCTATCTAAAGTAGCCAACACCTACAGTATCATGGAAAATTCAATAGTTTACATTCGTAGGAGGAGAAATAAGTAGATAGAGGGATAACCATAAGCCTAGTGCAAAAGATGATCAACAACAAAAGTTTAACGGAGTTGAAATGAATTAGGAGATTTTTAATGGCTCTAACAATGGAATAACAAGGGGCATTAACATGGTGCAGACTTGTAACCATATTAACAGCCACCAAGTTGTCACATTCCACCAAAAGATGTTTGATTCTTTGATCAATAACCAATTGAATACCTTGGTGCATAACCCAAAGTTCTGTTCGGAGAATAGGGCAACGACCTATGTTTGAGACAAAACCAGCAACCCAATTCCCATTACTATCTCTAATTAGACTTCCTCCAAAGGAGATACCAACATCGTGTGAAAGGGAAGCATCAATATTTAAATTCCAATAGCCAACCAGAGGATATTTGCAATGAATTGAAATAGGAAATATCTATTAGCCAGAAGGGAGAGGAATGGGCTACGTTCAACTTGTTGAAAGCTTCTACAAAAGATTCAGCATACCGAACCACATCTTCACACAGTTGATAAATCGAAGGACCATAGCCTCCAAAAACAGCAAAATTTCTCTTCTTCCAAAGACTCCAGCAACCCAAACTGAAGACAATTGGCCATCTGATACCTTCAATCATAAAAGCTGAAAGTTTCATATTGGTAGAGATCCACACCTCTAGCGGCATATTAAGGTCAAAGAAATTGGACATAAAATCGAAAGGGCTAAAATGATTCCAGAATCGAGTAGCAATTTGACAATCTTGGAGGAGGTGAATATTAGTTTCAAAAATCCTATTACAAAACTAACAAGAATTATAGCTGCTAAAGTGTCTTTTACATCTCTCCACATTAGTCATCAGTCCATTGTTGAGTAACAACCAAAAGAACATACACACCCTTTGTTGCCCCGACCAATGCCAAATATATTTTCAAGGGAAGCAATTGTCAACTGAACCATCCCTAAGAAGCATATTATATGCAAATTTTAAAGTAAAATCACCTAAGGATAAATGACCCTAGAAAGTTGTATCTGCACCTAATTCATCATGAGGGGGCAAAGTGGCCGCAATATTCAATAAAACAGATTGGGAAGATATTTAACAAACTCATCCCACTTCCACGCACCGAAGGTATTAACAAAATAGGAGACTGGTTGAGATTCAAGTTCAAAAGGCAATTCCCCTTGAACAAAGGAGAACAAATTATTTTCAAGTCCAGGAACCCAATTATCCAGCCAAAAACTGGCTTTCCTACTGTTACTAGTGACCCAAAAAATATTAGCACGAATCAACTCCCAATTGGCACACATAAATCTCTAAAGAGGAGAGCAATTCGAAGGGGCATCCAGATTAACAGGAAAAACCTTATCAATTTTGTATTTGGCTCTCAAAATATTTACCCACAGACTATCAAAATTATGAAAAAATTCCCAACCCAACTTCATAAAGAAAGTCACATTCAATTTATGCAAACTTCTCAAACCTCACCCCCCATCAAGCTTAGCACATTGAATATCATTCCATGCCACTAAGGGGATGCCTCTAGATCCCTCATCATTTACCCACGAGAAGAATTTGACAACTTTCTCCATATCATTGCAAGTAGTAATAGGAATTTTAGTGATTTGCAAAGTATAATTAGGCATGGTAAGGAAGATAAACTGAGCAAAAGTAACCTTTCCTGCCCAAGAAATTTGCCCTTCATTCCAGTTAGAGATTATTGACTTCATCTTGTCCAATAAGTACCCATACGTATTTTAGTAATTTTAGAATGAATAATGGGAGCTGCTAAATATTTGCCAAAGTTTTGAGTCTCCTTAAATCCTAGCTACTTACATATGTCATTTTTCATACCGATAGATACATTGCGAGAGAAGAAAACCTTGGTCTTATGCACATTGACTTTTAAAGCACGAAGAACTACAAAACACATCAAGAGCTGCATTAAAAATGGTGGCTTGACTAAACTAGCTTTAATACAGAGGATAAAATCATTTGCAAAGAACAAATGGGAGACTAAAGGACCTTCTCTGCTAATCACAATAGGACTCCAAAGATTATCTCCAATAGCTCTTTGAATCAAATATGAAAGCATTTCCATACAAAGTACAAAGAGAGAGGGAGAGTGGGCAACCTTGTCTCAGACCTCTGGACGAACATAAATATTCAGTTAACGTGCCGTTAAAAAGGATATGCATTTGGAAATTCGACACATAGTTCATAATAACATCAATCATATTAGAAGGGAAACCCACATCTAGAAGAATATCTTTGAGAAAATTCCATTGAATTAAAACAAAAAAAAATGATATGGGGAAATACTTTTGTCTCTTAGTTGATGCGTGTACAGTCTTCAACCATTCCTACCATTTGATTAGTTCCATTGCTCATTTTTTTTCTTCATTCACATTGATACAAATCTTTTAATAGCATTCACATTTAGAAAGCGGAAGCTAAAAAACTAAGGTATTTGCAATTTGATTATGGGTCCGTTTGACATTGCATTTACCAAAAATGCTTCTGGAGAAAAAAAAATTATTTTTAAAATTTTTGAGTTTTGAAAACTGCTTTTAGAGAAAAATAGGCAAATAGATATTTTTCCCCAAAATAGGTTTGAGAAAAACAATTTATAAAAAATTAAAAAAATCAATCTATTAAATCAAAAAAATTATAAACCTGTTTTTTGAACATCTAACAGCAATCCCAAACACCTCTATATGAGATCGTTTTAGAAAGGTCGAGTTATAGGTCAAACTAGTTTCCTACATCACGATAGCACAATAAACAAGATAGCTGAATTGAATCATCTTAGTTGGATGACAGTGGCCGAACCAAGGCCCTAAGTCAAGGGTGCAAAAATTTATAAACTAATTTTTTTCATAATACAATGCATGATTCAATTAAATAGTTGATGCATAAATAAATTTTGAAAGAAATGACAAATATTATCCATCAAAAAATACAATACTAAATTCAATAATTATGCAAAAATAAAAATATTTTAAAATATTATAAATAAAACTATATAAAAAAATAAACTAATGTTATAATTGTCTAAAACAATTATTCAAGTTCTGCAAATGTTGTATGATTAACTTATTGTCAATATTGCTGCAAATATCTTTTGCAATTATGCAATCAAGCAGTTATTCATCCAACCATCTTCTATTTGATTATGCAAATGGCTTTTCATAAATTTGATTGCAGAAAATACTCTCTCCACATTGGCAGTAGCAACAAGTAAGACAAATGCTAATTTCATGAGTAAATAGATCAAGTGATACACAATGTCTTTTTGTCTCAACTAATTTCTTAGCTAGACTTAAACATTTGAGAATAAAATTTTGATTATTGTATAAAGATTCCTAATATCTCAAATTTATTGATATTTGTAATTTTTTATTTTTTTTAAAATAAAATATTTTATATTTCTGAAAATACTCTCAACAAAATTAAATCAAATATAAAAATAAGATTTTAGTTAATTTTATATGAACATACTAAAAAAAATATTGGAATTTCAAAACACCAATCTAATAATGTGATTCTATTTTTCATGAATTTCTATCATTTTATTATACTAAACATGCCATAAGGGTGAAGGTTTTTGAACTATTAAAAAAATATAATTAGAAGAATACTACTCCAACTAGCTAGGAGAGTGAGCTTGCCTCCCGCAAATCTGGTCCATTTGATTTTAGTTCCCTGATGTCTCGGCATATTCCACTCCTTTTGGGCTAGTTAGAAAAAAAAAAAGGGTTAAGTACTAAAATCAAACTCTTCCAAAAATAACTTTTTCAAAAAAATAAGTTGAGAGGAAAAGTGCAAAATTATCTCAGAACCAAAAAGCTTGCTATAATTACTGATTTAGTTTAGTGTTTATTTCAAATAAAACATATGACAATATTGAAAAATTCCTTAATTTGATTATGATCCTGAGGCCACTTTCACTCTATATTTCTTTCCTCTGCCATCTCTCTAAAATTTCTTTTGTTTTAGGCTACCGCTGGTGACAAAAGTCTTCTTCTTCTTCTTCTCCTTCTTCCTTTTTGTGAGTAACCTCTGCACTTTGTTACAGTTTGGTGCCCAAAATAAAATTTATAAGGACCTTTTTGCCTTTCTGAGTTGGATCTAGTAATTACTATGGAGTTGCAAAGGTTTTCATCTCTGCATATGGAGCTTTTAGGTAAGTTAAAGAGAGTCAGATTTTGCCTCTGCTTGTATCTTTATCAACTAGAGGAATCAAAGCCAAATGTGTCAAGGAAATAATTTCTGTATATAAGTTGCAGTTGATGGAGTGAAAGAGGAAGATGCATTTTGAGTATGAATTGCTATTTGCTAATGGTTACAGATTTTATTTTGTTTAACCATTAGGTCCTTATTAGACTTAGCAAGTGATTTCTTTATGGTATTTATGCATTTCTTATACTTTTTAATTTAATACTTGACCAAAAAGAAAGGAAAATTTCCTTAATTTGCATAAAGAACATAAGGATGAGGAGAATAACGACTTAGATTGAATAAGGGATGCTTGACGATTTCACATGTAGTGGGCTCTAATTCTTCGTCTTATTTGGCAATTGTTGGTCCCATCGCTCTTGCCATATCCTCTTTCCATTTGCTTCAAAAGGTTTAGAGTGAAATAAAACATTAATTTAGGGTTAAAATTGTTATAAGAAGTTATTTCGGGTTTGATTTGTAAAACATGTAACAGGTTAGGGTTTGTATTTTTAGTTATCCCAATAAGTTAATATGAATTTTTATTTTTTGTTATTGGTTTTTTACTTTCTAGTTAATTAGGAATGACAATGGGATGAATGAAGTCGGAATTTCACCATCCCATTTTCATTATTAATTACGAATTTATATTTCTTTTGAAAATATAATTAATCCTCATATTCACCTTAAAGATTAAGTATTCTTGATATATTTATTTTTTAAACTTATATATGATATTATCAAATTCATTAAGCATAAGAATTATAAGAGTTCAAGCATCTTCAATTTTTTTGTTGAAAACATACCAGTATATATTAATTCTTGAATAAAAATTATAATATATTAATATTTTATAATCCATACTTAACTAACTAATAAAAATGATAATATTAATCAATTAATATAAAACTATCAAATATCTACTAAAAAAATCATTAAACTATTATAAATATTATATCTAAAAATTTAAATAAATTATATATTTATATAATTTTAAAAAATATTTTATCAAATACTATTATAATTAATAAATAAATAAATTACTAAAAAATTAATAAGTAAATAAATAAAATATATGAGATACATAAATACCGTCCCATTCTCATTAAATAATATTTTAGGTTTTTTAAAAATCCGAACCGATTCGGGTCAAAAATTTAAAAAATTCATCCTGTTTGAAGTGGGTGCGAGACGGACACTGACGGATACGGCTCAAATGCCATCCTTAATGTATAGCCAATTCATAAATCAAATAGGAATTCTCATTATTTTGAGAAGATAATATTAATATAAAATAAAACCCTAGCTTCTGAACTCGCGGGCACTCCAATTGGATGGTCATAATTTCTTGACGTCTCTTCCGTTGTTGCGTCCTTCCTCAGCAATTGCGTCGTTGATTTACAAGAATCAATCTTTGACGGGCTTTCTTATTTACTCTGATTATTGGATCAGAAGATTGGGTTTTTGATTCGGAGCGTCATTTTCATCGTTCCAATCCGATGTTGGTAAGCGATTTCTAGTAACCCCTAGTTCAGCAATTTTGATTGGCTTTTTCTTCGGCAGTGATCTGTTAGAGCATCGAAAAAGTCTAGGGTCTTTGTTTTCCCAACCTCTTTGTTATTTAAATGGTTATCAATCATCTCCATTTCTGTTGCAGTGGATCTAGTAAAAAAAAATTATAGCAAGGAGAAAGAAAAATCAGAAATGGCACACAGATTGTTAAGAGATGTAGAGGCTGATGGTTGGGAACGCTCAGACTTCCCAATCATCTGTGAGTCTTGCCTTGGTGACAATCCATATGTTCGTATGGTACGTATGGCTCTTCTTATACTTAATTTTGTGTCATGTGATGAAGGAATTTTTCGTTTGATTTTATTCATTTGGATGCAGACTAGAGCTGAATTTGATAAAGAATGCAAGATTTGTACGCGGCCGTTTACAGTGTTTAGGTGGAGGCCTGGTAGGGATGCTAGATTTAAGAAGTCGGAGATTTGCCAAACGTGCAGTAAGTTGAAAAATGTTTGTCAAGTCTGTCTTTTGGATCTTGAATATGGGTTGCCCGTTCAGGTTCGAGATACTGCTCTCCATATTAATTCTAATGATGCCATTCCAAAGAGTGATGTCAATAGGGAGTACTTTGCTGAAGAGCATGACCGCAAGGTTTGTTTCTTTTTATGTTTTTAAACCATGTTAGTTTTATGTAGACCTCAGAGTATCAATTTAAATTGAAAATGATAAAACACAGTTTCAAATGATGTTTCAACTTTCAACCAAATTGTCACTCTTTTTTTTTTTGTGTGTAATTTGCAACTCTAATATTATGTGCAGCACTCTTGTTTTGTGGTTTACCACTGTTGCTTGCCTTTGATCATGTCAATCAGTCCAGAATTTTATAAATTCTAAGGAGAAATTGATGCTGTTGGGTTTATGCTTTTGCTTACAGAAATTATTATATTAAACCATTATTTCTTTACATATTCTAAAGTCTATTATGACCATTTCTTAATATAGGCTAGAGCTGGTATCGATTATGAATCTTCATATGGAAAAGCACGGCCAAATGACACTATTCTGAAGCTTCAAAGAACAACACCATACTACAAAAGGAACCAAGCGCATGTTTGTAGTTTCTACATACGGGGTGAATGTACAAGAGGTGCTGAGTGCCCTTATAGGCATGAAATGCCTATAACTGGGGAGCTGTCACAGCAGAATATAAAGGATCGATACTATGGGTATGCACAAGTTGTTAATGTCTTTTATATAAATATGATTGGTTTTACATAGATCTCTCCTGCAAATGCAAATGTGTTCATTTTTTTTAATAAATTTCAGTTTCCAATCATCATTTTCTTGTTTAACTTGTGTAATTTGTTTATTTTTCGCATCATACCATGTATTACTTTACTTCACTGGCGGTCACTCCATTTATAAGATACTTTTTATTTATGTATGAAATGAAAAGTTTACATCATACAACAACAATGAATTGCGTATATGATGGTGGGTTTTTCTTAACTCAGTTTAGCTGACACCCCCATTGTGCCCCATGCAAATGAGAGTCAGAAATCAGAGCTTCCATTCCTTAAGAAATGCCGCATTAGATTACAGAATTTTGATCATATGCCCTATAAAATTTCAGTTTGTGAATATGAAATGACATTCTTGTTGTGGCAAAACCAATTCAGAAAGCACAAGCACATTCATACCCCTTTTCTCCTGCTTACCTGGCTGAGCTAATAGGCATGTGATATGTGAACCTTAGATGTTTGCACACTCTATTTCTTGTTCTCATCTTTTTCTTCTTATATATTTGCAGAGTGAATGATCCAGTGGCATTGAAGCTACTTAACAAGGCTGGTGATATGCCCTCTTTGGAGCCACCTGAGGATGAAAGCATTAAAACCCTCTATGTGGGTGGGCTTGATGCAAGAATATCTGAGCAGGATCTGAGGGATAATTTTTATGCACATGGTGAGATTGAATCTGTTAAAATGGTGCCTCAACGTGCAATTGCTTTTGTAACCTACACCACCAGAGAGGGAGCAGAGAAGGCTGCAGAAGAGCTCTCAAACAAGCTAGTTGTTAAGGGTTTGAGGTTGAAGTTAATGTGGGGTAGACCTCAAGCACCAAAACCAGAGTCAGAAGGTACAGAAGAAGCTAAGCAGCAGGCAGCAATGGCTCATAGTGGGTTGTTGCCTCGTGCGCTTATATCTCAGCAGCAGAACCAATTACAACCACCTGGCACTCATGACCAACCTCCACCACCAATGCACTACTTCAATATTCCACCACCACCTCAGCAGGAAAGAACCTTTTATCCATCAATGGATCCTCAAAGAATGGGTGCCCTTGTCCCATCCCAAGATGGGACTTCTGGTGGGCCAGCAGGATCTGGGGAAAACAAAAATCAACTGGAGAGGCCACAAGGGCAGCACTATGCTTATCAGGGTATGCCACCGCCACCGCTGCCTCCACCTGGGCAATATCAGCAACATCCTTATCCTCCTTATGGATATATGCCACCAATGCCTCCTTATCAGCAGTATCCTCCACCGTTTCACTCGGGAATTGCTCCACCCCATGCCCCACTAGCCACCCAGCAGCATCAGCATTCTGCACCCCCACCACCATCAAGGCCTGCACCTGTAGCATCTTCAAGCTCCGGACCTCCACCTCCAGGGTCTGGTGCATCAACTTCATCAAAGCCATGAACTTGGGTATCTGATCACATAATGTTACATTTTGGCAAGTTCATCCAATATTGGTTGCTTAGCTGTAAAGCCGAATCACACTTTGGTGTACCTGTGGATGTGGGCGTAGGCTATCAAGCTGAATTGTGTTAAACCTTTGATATTTTTCTCATCTTATTTTTATCTCTGATCCTATGCTAAACCCAATATATTTTCCTTAATTATGTCATTTTGTTGCGTATAATATTTCATGACTACCTCCCAAATAACATTGTTCAGTAATTCAATTGACAGCGGAAAATTTTCTATTTCGGATTTCGCAATGTTTATCAGCATTTGCTGCACATATATTTATATTAAAACCTTTGTTCATGATGGAACTTAGGTCATGTGTATCTAAATAACTGTTGAGTCTAATATCTTCACACATTTTAGATCAACCTTTGGCATTGGGTTTGATCTTCATTTCAATGTTTTCAACATTTATTAATCTCTTTATACAGTAAATTGTCATGCATTGTTTGTTGGAGCTATTGGTAATTTCTGTTATTTGAATTATTCGAGTATGTCCTCTTATACCTTGATTATAAAGACAATAAATTTTCATTATTCTTTGCAGCGATGACTTCTTCTATTTTACTTGCCAGGAATTCGCGAATTTCTTTTTAAGCGTCCATATATATGGGGTTTCTTTTGGCCTTTTTCTCTTTATTGATATATTTTAATATGTTCATTTGACTTTGAGCAATTTAGGTTTTTTCTTTTGGTTTTGTTAGGATTTTGACTTTCTACCAGGAAATTGGTTGTGGACACAAACTTATTCAGGTTGATTCACATCTACCAGTCAAAAATGTGTTAATTACAGAAACACATATTCTCTGTACCCAGTTGGTGCAAGACAGTTCTGGATTGTGAACAAGACAACGTAGTTGGGCTCAATCATCAAAATTATATATAAAACGACCATTTTTGTGCATATCAACAAAGTCTCGATTATTTGCTTCAGAAGAATCTATAGCATGTCTCAGCAGCTATTATTCTTTTTAGGTAAAATACGCAAAAATTCTGAGCAGATGTTATGAATTTGTCGCATGACAGAAACCTGGCAGATTATTGTCATAATAGTGCTGATAGAGAGTTTTCATTTTGTTGCTTTTCATGTTTCTTAAGGGAAGAGAGATCATTGAACATATCAACTTGTGTTGGATTTTAGGAGATCCATGAACTTGAAGAGATTAATGGAATTTAGTTGTCAGATTTCCAAGCAGGAGTTGTGCTGAATTCATTAGTCTATCTCATAGTTTTCCACATCCTAACCATAAAAGATATTATGTAATTGTTAACAATATGTTTATATCTTTAACTTCTTGTCATGTTGTTTTAAGCATTTCTTGCCAGCCTTATAATTTTTCTGATGGTTATATCATTCTCAATATTCTCAATATCCTCAAAGGTAAATTTTGCTTGGAGGACGTATGCTACTTAGTGGATTTTTGTTTTGGCCTCACCCTTTAGTGATATTGATAAGAAATATCTGGTACATTGGGACTGTTTTCGTTTGCTTGCTGTAGATAATATCATGGGCATGCCCGAAAAAAGCTACTAGGCCAGGGACAGAGGAGAGGAACTATTTCAAGCAAGGGTTCAAAGAGTTCTCCAAGTCCCTTAATAAGAAAGCTTTCTGTTGGTTTAAGAACCCCATAGAACTCAAACTTCCAGAAGTCGAAAACAAATGCAGATCAACACCGGTTGATCAATCATGGAACTACATTCTGCTTTACACTACTTACCGAGACCCTAACAAGATGTGTTTGCCGATATGCTACTCTACATAGACTATGCTAACATTAAAATCGACCTACTTAGATTATCCAGCCACCTATTCCATGGGAAGAAGATGAAAGATCGTTGAAGTCACCTATCACATCCAGCAGACTTTGACTAATTTCAAGCACAAATAAAACATCTGATATATGCTTCATTCCTATTGGAGTCTGTATAGCAACAATTCCTTTGCATTTAACATGTATTTCTCCGTTTCTGACCTCCACCTTAGATTTGTATGACTGAGTTGCTTAGATAAGATGTCATGGGGTTTGTAAGACCAGGGTCGATGAGTTAAAGTGTCAATACTGTTGCTTGATGGATAGCATGAAGCAAGGAACAAACGTCAGCCTCTTGTAGTTGTTGTAACTTGCGAGTAAAGCTCCACATTTTTCTTCTCATCTAATTGATCTCCTTTGTTCTTAAGCTTGCAAGGCTTGAACAAGTTCAGACGGGGAAACCTGTTGTAAATCCTTTGGGACTTGGAGAGAAAAAATCTTGGACTCCAACCTTTTAAGCAAGCTCCCTAGGATCTTTTTTTAACGATCCTTCTTTGTGGTGTATTCAAAATTTTAAGTGAGTGGAGACTAAATTTTATACAATGAACAAAATATTTAATACCTATTGATTTTTAATATCAAGTGGAGTCATTATTTTTTATTTTCAAATTTTACCGGAACCATTTATAATTTTTCATCGGGATTAAAATTACATATACATATATATATATATATATATATATATATATATATATATATATATATATATATATATATATATATATAGCTGAAAATGACATTTGCCAGAGTGAGTGGGGTTACTTCCAGAGATGTGCCCTGATCCTCATCTATTACTCCTCATCCGGAAGCCTTATCTGGTTGACAATTGGCACGAATCTGTCTGCATATTCCTTGATAGATTCATTATCTTGAATTCTTAAAACATAAAATTCTATCCTCAAATTCAAAACCTGCATCTCCCTAATTCCTTCACTCTTATGTAAATTGGATTTCACCTTGACATTCCACACATTTGATCGATATCGCTATTAAAAACTGAAGGTGAAAGTGAACCGCTGAACCCGTGAAAGCTTAAAATTTGAGTTTTTCTTCCAAGTGTATTTGGAGGAAGAGCCTTGCTGGTTTTGTCTCTTATTTCATTTCACAAGTCTTTCTACTGCTCACTGCAAAAGCATCACAGCCTCAACAGAACTTGTAGCCTGTTCCATGATCTCCTAGTCCTATCCCCTTTAATTCAACAAAAGATTACACAGCTCCAATCTTCCAATAGGAATGATGCAGCAGGCTCCTATTATTTTTTAGCCCTGAGAAGTATCAGATTTATGAGGAATATAACAAAATAATGTCTAAAACAATTTGTTTCTCGGAGCAATATCTAATGGATGAAGAGTAATTAGAGCCACAAAATTTGGACAATAATATATTAAGATATGAACTAAATGCGATTCTCGAGTTAAAATATGATGCACTGACCTGCTAACAAAGGAATGTTCTGTAATAATTTCTTCACCAACATCAAGATAAGCAGGTACCTGGATGTCTCAGAAAATATATAAGATATAAAGCTTCTATTTAGAATATGCATGTAAAAGCAATAATCAGCACACTTGTGCTGCCATGAGTCATGGAAGGGTATAAGAAGATGTCATCAGGCAACATCAGCAAGTCTAACTCAACTTCAATGAGTTTCCATAAGAAAAATTCATCAGTCCAAATGCCTTAAAACTTCGTAGCATTTCCTCTGAAATTTGTAACCGACATGGCACATTTTATTTGGCACAAATTACCTCATGTATACACTAAATCTTTGACTTTGTCTGCTCATTACATATATTTATTTTACGGTTACTTGAACTGAATTGAAAAGGAAGCAGCAATTTCCAAAGCCAATTTGGCTGTGGTTGCAGCATGATGAAATTGTTTTTCTTGCATCATTAGTATCTAATTTTTGTCCCTCATCATTTTTTTGGTGAGAAAATTTGCTTCTTGTTTCCAGAAGCAATGCGCTACATATTCATATTGCTAGTGGTGATATGCCATTTCACCGTCTCCTAGTTTTGAATCACATGTAAACAAATTCACAGATATGTTTGCAATTACTATTACAGGCAAATGCATGAATTCATGTGGTCTAAGGAGTTCCCATAAGCCTGACATTAGGGATTGGAGAGAGAGAGAGAGAAAGAGAGAGAGAGATAAAAGAGGCTAGCAATCAGGATAGCCGGCATAAAAATATCAGTGAAAGATAAGAATGTTCTCTCTCTTTTTGCTGTTTACCAGAATTTTCAAATGTCACTTCAATTTGAGATACAAGAATTCGATATTTTTTTCTTGTTTTTATTTGTCTCCTAAGAAAAATAAATTACCAAAATGGAAAAAGAAAGAGCAGACCAGCATGAAAATATGCAGATATTAGCAACAGTAGTTGGACCTTTTTTTCTCGAGATAAAGCAGCAGTGCCAAACTGCTTAGATTTCAAATTGTGATGACAATACAGCACAAAGGAATAGTGATTTCAAATTTAACTACAGAACGAGATGGAGACAGATTCCAAAACTGGGCAGAAGTCTAAAGATGGAAATTTGCAAGCAATGAGCCAAGGGCGTTTGTATAAAACATTTCTAAAATGTCTTTTTGGGCAAATATGTCCATATAGAACAATTTAGAAAAAACTGAATTTGGATAGATTTGGCTGTAATCCAATCTATTGAAAACAGTTTTCTATTTGCTGCTTTAAAAATTCCTTATGGGCTTTCCAAAAGAGATCTAGAAATAGTTTTGCATTAACAATGGTACTATAAGCTCCATATTCATGAAAGTTACAGGCTTAATGGGTCTTTTATACTTATATGTAAACAGTTGAATAGAGCAGTATGAAACTACTTGTTTTTGAACTGTTGCAATATTCTGGATTGAATTTAGGCTGATTTCTACAATAGAGAAACATTTCTCATCAGAATTTGAGAAGAGAGACAGAGCTTCAATTCCCATGAGTGAATCTTCATTTGGTTCATTATCCACCAAAAAAAGTGATTCTATAGTAGCATTATCTAAATTGATATCAAACTGTTATTCCAATTATTGAACAACTGAATTGCTTGTTTTGGTCTATTAGGATATCGTTTTGCAAAATGTCATTTTTTTCCGACATAGATAGTATCGATATGACCTTTTGAACCTTTAATTTTTTCTTTTGAAGTAATTGAATTTCTTGTATTTCTTACGGAAAGAACCACTCATATATTTGTGCTTCTTGTAGTGTTTATCTTTCTTGTAATGTTTGTAATCACAATTTTGCTTGACAGAACATTTGATTGTCAGATCTGGCCGAGAATAGATTAGCTCCAAACTTTTGTTATTCGTCATTCTTAAGTATTTTTTTATTTGTTTTCTACTGGAACATAGCTCATTGAGAACAATCATCATTTTCTGATAGATTTATGTCTGTGAATAATTCTTTGGATCAATTTCATATTTCTTGAAATATCTGAAAATAGATTTACTTAATTCCGCTGGAACATAATTTATGAATTGTTGTTTGAGATTAATTTTATCAAAACCAATCTGGTAATATCTTTCAGCTACTTACATATAATATTTTTCAAGATATTTCATTTTAAGAGAACAACATTTTAATTGAAAATATTCACTTCTAGTCGTTTCCGAAGAATCTTGAGGAGTTCCAATGAACTCTACTTCAATGTATGCCAATGCTGCAACAATTGTAATAAGTTGGTAGAAAATCATCTTCTCATATTCACTTATTATTATCCACCATTCTCGCAAGCTACCAGTGAATCTGATAGTAAATTCCTGTAAGACTTCTTGCAAAGATACTTATGCTTGAATTATAGTTTCTATCCAAGCATACATTTTAAGAAGCTTGACTCTCCGTTGATTAGGAGTAATATTATCCATATAAAATCATAGACTATTTGAAGTCTTTGGATGATGAGATGCAGATTCATCCATAAATTCCTCATATGGTTCTTCTACAATTGGTGTAGGTTATGGAGATGTGGCTTGTATTTGTGCTAAATGAGCATAAGATTCTGCTGGATTAGCCATTTTTATTGTTGAAAAAGACTTTTCAATGTTGATAGATTCATTTTTTAACATAGTTTCAGAAGTGTCAGATTGTAAATAAGCGTGATGGATATGCTGAGGTTGATCTTGCTCCATACAAGTTTGAAGAAGATAAGTGATTTTATTATGAGGAGTTTGAACCATATATTAATAAGAATCTTGAAAAGGATCTGAAACAGGTTGTTTATCATGTCTTTTTGGAATGGACGGAGTTTCAGATGATGAGGTAGTTAATAATAGAGAAACAGTTATTTTAAGATAAATTTATCATCAAACTAATCAACTATCTTTATTATTAATATGTAAATAAAAAAATATTTATAATATACTGTATACATTATTTTTGTTACTAATGATATTTTTTAGAATTTATAATTTATTTTAATTATATTATATAATAAATCTAAATTATATTAATTATTTGAAAAATTAATTTAAGTGAATCAATTATAAAGTAACCTAATTTATAATAAATGTACTATAATTATATGATAAATCAATATAAATTATGATTTTTCTAATTATATTATATGATTTTTTTGTGAAAATAATCATATTATTTTAAATTTAAATACTAATCTATATTATATTATTAAATAAAAATTATATAATTGATATATTTAATAAACTTATATACTTTATATAATTTATAATTAGTGAAAATATTATATATATATATATATATATTAAATTAAATAGTTATAAACTTACATATTTTATAATTATATACTTATATATTTATTTTTATACATATGAATTTATATATCTAATAATTTAAGATTTTTAAATGATATTATATACACACCAAGTTATTTATAAAAGTCAATTGATTTTCTTCTCTAGAGTTTTAGATGAGTGAACCTTAGGAGAGCCGCTGACTCCAACTATCGTTCATATATGATTTATATTAGATTTGATCAATTGTCTATTTTATCTATTTTATGTTCTTGACAACTCATTTTTATTTTAGTAAAGTCTTTGAGTAATATTTTGGTAAATTTTTCCATTATTTAGAAAAAAGTGAGTCATTGGTTATATTTTTTATCAAAATAATTGTATTATATTAAATTTTTATACTAATCAAAATTATATTAATAAAGAAAAAATATATAATAAATCATATACTTAATAAACTTATATATTTATATACTATTTTGTAATTAATATGAACACTATATATATATATATATATTATATTAAATAATCACAAATATATATACTTATACTTTATAATTATATATTTATAGTTATATACTTATATTTTTGAGTTATATACCTAATAATTTAAAATTTAAATATTACTATATGAATAGCTTACTATATATATTATATTATATTTTTTTATAAAAACAATTATATTATATTAAACTTAGATTACTATATTTAATAAATTAATGCAAACACTATAGTTATATACATAATTTAAATACTCACAAATTTATATACTTATATTTTATAATTAAATATTTTAATTTAAAAACCTTTATATTAGAAAATATTGTATTTTTTAATTTTAATTTAATGCTTTAAAAAAAATATTCTCATAAAAATTTTTTGCTCTTCAAAAATTGATCGTTTATTAGATGCATTATTATAACACTATTCAATATCAATTTTAAATTTTATAAACTTTTTATTTAGTTCAAAAAAATATTTGAGTACTAAATTATTTTGTACAATATTAATTAATACTGAAAAATATGAGAAATTGTATCAAATTGTTAAAATAATATAAATATGAATATTTTTTTAATAAAATATAAAATATAAAATTTAAATTTGTAATTTCTCGAATTTTTAATACAATACTAAGAAAATTTCAATAGAACGGTGTACACCCTTAGCTACGGCAAGTGAAATGTAAAATATTTCTATTTAAGTCTGTCAGATGGTCTGCCAACAGAGTCGCTCATCTTATAGCTAGAGACTGGCTTTGTGTCAGCTGCTGTCTATTGGGCGACAACCTCCCTGACTATTTGTCCGCAACACTTGCTGCTAATATTCATTTATGAATGAAAATTTCACTTTATAGTAAAAGAAAAAGGTACGCTGGAAAATTTTAATTATTTGAATTTAAATTTGTTTAATAACTACTATTTATCAAAGTTTTGTTTTATGTCTAAGGATGGAGTTGGAATTTTATGATTGGGAGCCTCAAATTAATTTTGTAATAGATATAAATGAATTATTGATAATACTATAAAAATAGTATCAATATATATATATATATATATATATATATATATATATATATATATATATATAAATTAAGGGTTCAAAGTAAAATCTAAAAAAAAAAAGATAAAAAATATAAAAGATGTTGAGGGGACTAAAAGTTTATTTTAAAAAAAAAATCTTAAAGCTTACAAATAAATTTGTAATTTTACTAAATTTTAGGGTAGGGGCTCATTTTAGGAAAAAGAAAAAGAAAATATTAAATTACATGAGTAAATTTATAATTTCAATAAATTCAGGAGGTCATGGACCTCCAAGGGGCCATGTAGTCACAAATACAATTCTGTATATATCCACTTAAAATTTATCCCAAATCTGATTAATAATACATATTAGTAGTATTATTTCTATTTTTTTAAAAAAATACATAATATTATTTAAAGCCATTTAATTTATAAAAATATTGAACTCATAATTTATATAAAATTACATTTTATATTTTTAATGCGAAATAATATTTTTTTGTATATCTAAAAAATCATATGAATATGTGTAAAATTTTTATTTAGTATAACATTTTAAATATTAAATATTCATAATTAATTGCAAAAAAATAAGATGTAATTCGTTGGATAAAGAACATGGGATGTATTAAGTTTGATTTCAATTTGAAGTTTATAGGATACATATTTTAATTATAAATAAATATGAAGCAAATACTAATTAATATTCTCTATAAACAAATACATATTTTAATTATCTCATGGCATAAAATATTCTCTATAAACTGTATATTATAAATATATAGGATAAAGTCATGTACTGTAAAAATATAAGCTTTCCCTTGTCATTCACTTAATTAATTAATTAATTTATTCTTACCATAGTGAAAAAGGATCAATCCTAATAATTCAATATAAAATTAGGCCAATGATTAACCCCACAAGTCAAAGAAGTGCATTTTAAAAATAGGAAAATAAAAGATATTGAATTTTCAAATTTGTAATTTTTTTGGCAATCTAGTCTGGCAAGAAGAGACCATAGTATAAGAGTTGTCACTGACGGATTGCTATAAAACAAGGAATAGAGGAGGAGGAAACAGGGATTTGGGTCCCACGAGCATGATCAAATTCCTAGCTAGTTCCAAGTACCAAACTTCTTGCTGGCATCCGCATGTGCTTGGATTATAAATGCAGCACATCTGAGATCATTGCATATATTTTTATGCATGCAGGTCTTTTTAAGAATTAACCCATATATGATTTAGGAAGCATCAATGTGCCATAGATTGCAGATAGTTCTGTCGTGCAATTCATTATCCGCCTCTCACAGTGGTGGGGAATGCAATATTTGCTTTTTAGTCAATTGAAATATCAGACTTCATAGTCAGCACCCAATTCTTTTTCTAATTGAATTCTTAGTATTGTAATACTTTGCAAATGTAACCTCTTTTGCTTTCTCAAGAATATATATATATATTTCCAGCTATTATTGAACTTGAAGATTATTGAACATATAATTATTGAGAATTTATCAAGAGAATGTCAGCTCAAAGATTCAGAACTTGATGTAACAGATTAATGATAGGATACCTGAAAATTCAACAATATTTTCGAACGAACATGCACAAGTGAAGCGAAGAATCAAAAGACAAATATAGATTATAATTAACGCAATGATATTTTCTATGAAAAGATGGATTTTCTAAGCGTGCAATTATGTTATCTTGGACGAAAATAATTTAGAGACATCAGAGAAATTTATTAGGAACCAAAAATTTCAAAATAAATTAAAATAGAAGAAGGGGAGAAAAATTAAAAAAAAAATGAACAGACAGACACAAATGAACCTACCATTACCTAACATAAATATTTCTCTAAAACCATGAGCAAAAAATTGAGAATACAAACAACATTGTACCGTGACTACAGATAATCTAACTTCTACAAGGGCTGATGTCTTCCACCCAGTAACAAAAATCTACTAATGATGCTGAGATCAATAAAGAATTATCCTATTCATTTACATTTTTGCATCCGCTTTCGTAACTCTGTTTGTTAGATCTAACTATTTCTTCCCATACTCTTTCATTTCTTTCTGGGATTTCAATTACCATATACAAATTCCATGTTAATTGTACAACAAAGCATGAAGCGGACCTGAGAATATCTGTCCAGAGCTCTGCTGGAAAACCAGGCAATCCCCTTTCTTACATCTGCTACTTTACTTATCAGGTTGGGAAGAGAGCTCCTTATCAGCAAAATGGAGCAGCCTTCTTAACCTTAAAACCATGTCACAGTGAAATGGCAATGCAGTTCGTCGGTCCAAGTATGCTGGACTCACGGTCATCCATGACAAGGCATGAAGCTCAGCTGCTATAGACTCAAGAATCAAGTGGATCTCAATTTCGAAGTCTCTAATGTCTGAGCTTAAACTTCGTCCTCCTTGCTTCATAACCCCTCTGGAGAGTTTTTCCTGGTTAAAATTATTACCCCCATAGTAATCAATGAGACTCACAGAAATAACTGAAGGCCATTCTTCCCTTAAGTTGTTCCGATAGTCTTTCCTCATTGAAGGCACAGCTTTGGAAACTACAAAGCCAGTTGAGAGGGGAATTGCAGAACCCTTACTACGAAGGAGGTGTGCAAGTGGTGGTGATTCAGCAGTGAGACACGTGTGGAGCTGAAGTGGTGTTGGAGGGAGGAAACGCATGCTAGGTGATGGAATTAGAATGTAAGATGCAGCTGTAGAGCCAAGAGACTTTACAGGAGTAAAACCCTCCAAATAGCTGGATCCAGCAACTAAATTACCACCCTGAGTTCCTCCTGCACAAATATTTCCAGGTAATTCTTGATGTAGTACCAATTTAAAAGTCCAATCTCAGTTGATGAAAAAAATAATGTTCCACACCAAACAGTGTACACCTGATCTATAGGCAAGCTCTTATTTGCCAGTTGTCGCCTCAGTCAAAAATTATTTCAACAAACATATATGGACAAAGATTGTGCATGTGATTGACAACTAAACCCAGTTGTTTTAGTACAAAAATGCCAAAAAATTGTGAATACCTGAAATTTTTGTTATTGTGCATCAAGTTATCATTACAACATAGCAGTACATTTTAAGTCCTACAGTAGACTTGGCAATGCTAGATTATAGACCATGCACATGAAGTTTAACATTACCTAGACAACACAGTTCTCTACCCTCACTTATCAGCACATCCCAAAATTATCGGTAACAATGCAAATTGACTCTCTAATTGACCTGCTAAATATAAGGAAGACCAAAGTCTAAACTAAACTTCAATCCAATGAACATGTAAAAATGCTTCTGGACATAAATTTCATAATCTGCAGCGATTACAATCTTGGCCAAGGCAAGTCCTGGAAGTTCAGGGAGGAAAAAAAAAAAAAAGAAATCCTAAGGTGGTGTCACATAAGCTGAAGATATATGCAAAAGACAAAGAATAGTATCATTTCTTTAAGGAATACCAACGTATAACAAATGCTAAAACTGTATCCAACAATACATTCATAAAATAACAGAAATGGAAAAACAGAGTAAAGGGGAGAGGTTTAGATTACCAGGACATGGTGAATCTGCTTGAAAAACTAGATTTAAAGAATGGTCAATCGAAATTGTAACGAAACTGATGCTTTGCACCCACTGAAGCATTCCCCTCGAGTTCTCGACTGTGTGTCCACCCATAAGCTGTTTTCTTCCAGAAGGTTGCCCCAAACTGCCCTTCATAAGGCCAGAACCTTTCAAATGGGGGCTGTACAGTGGACTAGGTGACGAAGGAAGGGTTCTCTCTTGTATTAAACTCATCTCCTGTTGCTGCAAGGTGGTCCCATTGCTGCTTGCAGGCATCCCATTCCCATCAGGCATAGATCTACGCAGTTGCAGTGGCCATTTCTTCACCTCAGAACCCCCAACCGAATAAATAGCTTTCTGCCATTCTGTTATCACATGGTAGAACACATATGTTAAAGAAAAAGTCAATCAGAAAATGTCTTTAGTTTACAGACTAAACTGATAATAGTTAAATAGTCGATGACAAATTTCCATGGCACATAAGAAAGTACTAAAAGCAGGGTAATAAACCATATGAAGAAACTTCATAACAATTTCTTGATTTTACCCGATCAGAAGAAAATTAAAAAGAAAAATTGGTAAGAATTTAGAGAGGTCTCATAGAGAATATAGTTTGTCATTTTGTAATGATGTAATTTTCAAGCAGCTAATAAACGCAGTTAAACCAAAGCTTTAACATAGCAATGAAATTGACAGCAATTAATTAGCATGCAAGAAACCATACCTAGGTACTCGAGCTCAAAGAAACTTCCAATGCGTGAAATCACAAAATCTCTAGGCTTTGCAGCTCCTATATCAGGAGAGGAACAACCCTGCAGTATCTGACAACCTTGCTGCAGAACTTGCACAAAAAGGCATTGCAAGCCCTTTGTGTCCTGTCGACTGCTGATTCCACCAAAAGGGAATATATGGCTGTCAAGCAATTCTCCCCTTGCATCTGTCCAGATGCAAACTAGCCAACGCCAATCCTCTGTCCAACCATAGCAGCAATGTAGGCTTGGAAGTGCCTTTTGATAACTACCTCCCAAGCCATCTGGTTCCAATCCATCAAGTTGAGAGCTTGATCCAGTATCTGCACTCACTGCTGAACTAACATTTTGCATGAGGCCTCCATTATTATCGTCAGATAACAGCTTTGAGGATTCAGCAGTTAAATTAGCAAAAACTGCAGGTGCAGCTGCCTGCTCCAAGGAACCAGGTTCTGCGAGAATAAAAAGTGGCTCAAACATGTAGTGAATTTCATCTTGAAGAAAAAGATCTCCATTCCTGTTTGGATCACAGTTCAATCCTCCTGTCCTTGATGTTTGCCAGGAGTTATCCCAAGCACCAGGTCTCAAGCCAGCATCAATTTCACCCTCTCTTGGAAGTGAAGGTCCTCCAAGTCGAGGACCAACACAATCCTTCCACATAGCCGGAATAGAAGTCATCTGTGGCATGACTGAATGAGATCTGCTAGACAATGTTGATGCCTGAATATCATTTGAGTATCCTTTTGAAATTTGCCGAGCCTTGTTGTATACAGTGAAAGCAGTCTCTTTGAGAATGACAAGCTCATTAAGAGCAGGACTTGCAACCCTAAAAATGGCATCAACTGTCACAATTTGTAACACCAATTTAGGAACATTAAACCCTGAGAGCACTAGAACATTTGATGGTGATGCTTCATCCACAGCTGCTGAGCAACTTAATGCCTTGCCAACCTGCCTTGTCAAAATCGGCCTCCTCTCTCTATCTGATAAGAGAAATGTTGATCCAACAGAAACAGAAGATTCAATGACAGTTTGTAGAACTGCAATAGGTTCAGGAAAGGGGCACACCACATAGATAACCTGGGTGAAGAAAGCAATAAGTTATGAATCAGATTTTTACAATAATAGATAGAAAGCTGTTACATGCTTGACAGAAGATGCAATATTTCTGTCTAAACTGTGAAAACTGATAAGGATGCAAAATTTTTCCATTAACATGTCATTTACCAGAATTATGTAGAAGAACCTGATTAAACTTCTTCAGTACAACAAACTTTTCATTACAATGATAGCTTAAAGTGAAAATCCAATGGTATCTGTTATGATAAACAAATTCTGGAGAATAATTGCTATTAAAGCAAGGAAAGCACAAGCCTAGAAACAACGTTAATTAAATAAATCAAAGTATCCAGGGAATATGCAATTTAACATATCATAACTAATAAAGGAAATAAGAACCTGGAACTTACCATACAAGGGCCATTATTTCCTTCTTTTGGGTTTGTTGATAAGGAGGGACCAATTTTCAAAGCCTTAATGGCCTTGGAAAGAGACTTAAGATAGCTTGTCAAATCCCAACCATTGGAGAGAGAGAGAAAATAATCACTTATTGAACCTACAAGAGATGTATTGCTGCTTTCTATCTTCATTGACTGAGGGCAGTCAAGCAACACAAAACCAGAAGATGGCAACTTTCCGGTGTCTATCTCCATTTGGTTACCCAACACTTGAGGTTGATGAGTTCCGAGTTTACATGTCTCATAAACTGAAGGAGAAGAAGCTATGATAAGACCCAATTACACTTGAAGCATGACATTGCAGAGACATACAACTAAACAAGTTGGAAAATGCACATTTTTGTAATAAAATAAAATTGAAATTGAACCATGTTGTAATAGCGAAGACCTACTCCTTGAGAGCTATCAAAATTTTAAATCAAAAAGTTCCATTCATTTCCCTAAAAGATAGACTGAAATATTACCAAGTAAACATGAAAGCATCTCATCTCCTCCAAGGAAAAACAATATACGAGTTCCTCACTAAGGGGAAAAGACAAATTTTACAAAAACAATGCACTTGGAGATTTATACAAAAAAAATAAAGGCCTAATGGTGAGAAAATGTCCATTTTGTGAATTTACACTTTAATCCAAATATTATTAATATTAGCCTAATTGCTCCAATTAGGTGCAACTTTACCCAATACAAAATTTAATGAAATTTAAAAAAAAAAGTATTTTCATGCTTATTAAAATAAAAGCTCACTTTTGAAGACGATTAACCAATAAGTGTCTCAAGAAAGGCGAAGAGATTCATTCCTAGTCCCTAAAGGCCATCAAGGCTCTCCTAAGTACCACCTTGACAAGACCAAAGAAATGGGGAAGAGAGAAAAAAAATAGGAGGGCAAAAAGAGAAAAAGAAAGGGAATGAGGAAACGGAGAGGAGGGAAAGGAAGGAGAGATTATTTATTTTAATTCTAAAAAGCAACGAAATATTATTTCTTCAAATTCAAATTTGACTTGTTGGATAAAATTACAAATATTTGAAGCAATGAGAATAAAACTGCCAAAATCGAAATGATTGGACCAACATGCAAATTCAAGAAGAGGTTTGGTTTCTTTGATTACCAGACCAAATATAAAGACACCACTCACCGGTTCCAAGTTGTTGGAAAAAATCGGCAGCAGCAGAAGTAAGAGGATCAATGTCTGGACATATAACACAATAAGTAATCTGCAGAAATTAATGAACAGTAAAGTTGAAGCCATTTATATTTAAAGACGCATTCAAAACTCTAATGATATATAAATCAGGAAGGCAAAGTTTATAAATCATGCTACATATTTCAGGCATCTTACAGGTTTTGGTGAAGCATATGGCTCAAAAGGAGCCTTTTCCCAGAGTTGTAAAGAACCTGCTGATGTCTTCAGCCAATCATCCTGATACCTATTATTCATACAATTGAATTGCACATATCAAAATAACAATTAATTACCAAAAGGAGAGGGGGATAGGGGCATATGCTGTCTCTGCTCTTCAGGAACCACTTAACATTAACCAAAGCAATAAGCTCAGTGTTCTAAAGATATGGTAAAATAAATATGTGACTCAATTTATCAGGAGCTGATGGGAAAAAGCTACAATCAGGATTAATACCCGACAAGAATAGCAGGAGAAGGAAGAACAAGAAGTGACGGTCTTCGGGAGCAAGATAGCTGCTCTGACTCTACTTCTTGGTTCAATCTCCTTCGGCCAGTGTCATCAGCTTTACCTCCATCCACTGCAGCAATGAAAAATTTAAGTCACCTGAAATTTCCAGAACTTGATAAATAAATAATTTGTACACCTTCAAGGCAAGAAGATGCACCAGCAGAAGACTGGGCTGGGCTCATTGGTTCTCCAACAGATAAACATACAGTGCTTGAAGAATCTTTGCACTCGCTTAAAGCAGACTCAGCAAAAGATCCATCTAATGCAGTACCTCCGTCACCTGACTGACTGTGGCCTCTACACCAATCTGTGACAGATAATGGGCCGTCCAAACTTCCAAAGGCAGATTTTAAAGCTGTTTTGACTTCAGACTGAAGCATGCTGATCATAGAGGAGGTGCGAATCTGGACCCAAAAAATAATCGGAAAAGGAAAACATAAAAAAACAACGAAAAAAGGATACTCTGATAATTGTATGTGGAACATTTGTGCATATAGTGTCTGGTTGACATCATCCCACAAATACGATAAATTTACAAGGGAACAGCTTACATCAGAAGAAAGCGGATCCACTAACTGCACACCAGCAATGTCCAAAGAATGGCATGAAGCCAAAGTTCCTCCACAGCCAGCATGGACCATATAAGGTCCACAAGAAAATTCACGCCTCCAATGTTCTTGTAATGCAAGCCAGCCATAAGGACCATCACCACAATCTGAATCAAGAGCCACATCAACAAAAGAAGTAGCTTGCTGGACAAGAAATGCCATGCCATCAAGAAGCTCCTGTAGTGGTTGCCTCTGCTTATATGAAAGCATTCTTTCCTCGTTCAATGAGTGAAGGGGTAAGGATGGACTAACTTCAATACTTGGTGAATTAATAGGTTTGCTTGATTTAGGAACTGCAACGGAACGCCAAACACCAACAGGTGCATTGTGATGACCATCTAGAATTCCTGCTTCAATATCACCAGCTATTCTAACTGGTATAGATTCTTTCTTCTTCACCTCATACCTGATAGATATATTTTCAGTCACTGTACTGCCATCACCAGGAAGTTCACTCAAAACAGAGCTGCTGCTTAACCTACTCAAGCTCACAGGTGCAGGGTTACAGCAAGACAAAAGAGTATGCCGTACCCTACACATGGAAGCTTGGAACATAAGACATTCAACTTCCGTTGCCAACAGAGTCTTCATGGAAAGAAGTAAGTTTTCAGATCCTACAGTGGCTTCAGCCATTTTCCTCTGCACGGATGTGACAGCATTAGTAGAATTGAAGCTAGAAAAGGATGGTGCAATCCCGTCACTTGTAGCAAGGCTGCTCTGTGTTAATGATTTTCTATCAAGTTTATCTTTCCCACTCTCCATATGAGTGTAGTACTTCTTTGTATCCTGCTGTGCAGGACCTGTTTTTGAATTCAGAGGCATGTTAATCTTTTCATCTGATTGATCAACACAGGGAGAAGAAGGTGGGGTTGCACCATATGTGTAATTATTTGGGCTTGAATTTGAACTCAAAACTTTGCGAGACTTTGGAAAATATGGGCTTTTAAAAATTGATGAAGAGAACTCGCTTGTGCGGGTTTCAACTGCTCCGTATTCTGGAGCGAAGGACATCAGAGCTTCAGCTTTGATTAAATGATCAAATTCACCTGTAGAAGGCGGTGGGGTGTGGTTTACTGGACCTGATGCCAAAGTGTCAAGCATAATTTCTTGATTTTTGCTGATGCACTCATCTATGGATGCTGGGGGAGGTGGATTAAAGCTCTCAAGGGATGGAAAACCTACAGGTAAAAGCATATGATCCGCTACATCCATTACCCCCATAGGACTGCTCACAACTTCTCCACAATCTGGAGCAGAAAACATAAGAGCCTGTGACTCTGCTGTTCCAGGGGGCTTCACAGCAAAAGAGGATGAAAAAGAGATCATAATTAGATTCAGTAAAAGCTTAAGAGCTTCAGCTTTTGTTGCTCCATGTTACACACACACACACGCATCACACACAAATATACATAGAGAGAGAGAGGGGAGTGAGAGAGAAGAATAAAAGAAGATTAGAAGCTAACTTCAGCATTGGAACGAATGGTATGAGCAGGGATTTGTCACTAAAAAGAAAATATGGAGTTCGTATATGTGGAGTCTAGGAGAGTGCAAAATCAATCAAGTTGAAATGAACTTTTTATAGAAAAGGAAGTTATTGAAAAAAAAAAAACAGAAGCAGAAAGCTCAGAAAGTAAGTTTAGGCTGGTTCAATCGAATACACATGGATGCCAATTCAGACATTTTTTTAAAATGATTTTAATTTACTCAATGTGCCAACTCAGCAGATTCCACTTCCAATTACCCAGAAATTAACTAGGATCTGACTACAGGCTATAAGTGAAGAACTCCGAAAGTTCATATTCAAATTTGATAAAAAAGAGAACTGGCTGTAATTGAAAAAAGGCCAAGAGTTAAGAGAGTTAAATAAAAAATAAATAAAAACAAGATTCAACAAATGGCAAGGCACACTGATGCTCGCACAAATAGACAAGCAAATTCAATGGAGAAAAAAGTATTTCCAAATAGAAAATAATAACATATAATGCTATTTAAGGCTTCTAAAGGTGTTAACATCGAAGATTGATCAGCAAATAAGCCAAACGAAGTTATTTCCAGTTATTTCTACCCCGTAATAAAAATTGAAAGAAAATTTTATGCAAATGCGATGATGGCTTCCCAATTATAGAAAATTACCTCTCCAAAAGGCAAAGCATCATTCTCGAAGAAGTCATCAAAATCACCAAATTCGGACAGAAGAGCTTGGATATTAATCCCCATACCCCTATCATCATCATCCCAATCTAAATGAGAATCAATCTGATCATTTGCAATTCCCGTGATGGCTGAATTATTAACTTCAAGAGAACTGAAATCAGACTTGTAACTGTCTTGCATAGTGGCATTTTTCACTGTCATTTGACCATAGGACTCAGTCATCCCTGTACGAGGACGCTTAGCACCCTGTGAAGAATTACAGTTAACTTTGCTTTTAATTTTTTTTCAGAACCCATAAAATTTCTCAAATAAACAAAAGAAAGGGCAAACATCTAACTGCAGAGAACAAATTCGGGTACCAAAAACATTCACCATCTGTATAAATAAGTCATATATGCACATAAATTTATGGCAATAAACTCCAACTACATTCAAAAAATAAACAAAAAAAAACATAACTGAGAAATTTGGGGAAAGAAGAGGAGAATGAAGAAGAAAAAGAGAGTGAAGTCTGAATTATACAGCTTGATTATTCCCTCAAGCTAATGTGCATATATACTAGATGTAGGATAAAAAATAGGAAGTAAAATCAAATACAAATAAGAAAGTAATACAAATAAGGAAGTAGAATAATATATTTACAGCAACATACTGATTCTGAGCCTAGAACTTAGCCTAAAATCATGCATCAATATCTTAACAATCTCAACACTCCCCCTCAAGCTGGAGCGTATATATCATATGCTCCTAGCTTGTTACATATATATTCAATTCGTGGTCTTCTTAGAGCTTTAGTGAAAATGTCTGTCAATTGATCATTCGAATTCACAAAGTTTGTAACAATGCATCCGGATTCAATCTTCTGTTTGACAAAATGACAATTTATCTCAATGTGTTCTGTTCTTTCATGGAAGACCGGATTTGAAGCAATGTGTAGTGCTGCTTGATTATCACAAATCAATTTCATTGGACTAACATCTCCACACCTTAATTCTTCAAGTAACTGTTTTAACCAAACAAATTCACAAGTAACTAAGGTCATGGCTCGATATTCTGCTTCTGCACTCGATCTTGCTACAACATCTTACTTTTTGCTTTTCCATGATATTAGATTTCCTCCAATCAGGACATAATATCCCGAAGTGGATCGTCTATCTGAAGGAGAACCTTCCCAAATCAGCATCTGAATACCCAATGATATGTGTATGTCCTCTATCCTTATACAACAAACCTTGTCCTGGAGATCATTTGATATATTTAAGGATGCGTATTACCGCATCCCAATGACTGTCACATGGGGCTTGAAGGAATTGGCTGATCACACTTACTGCAAATGAAATATCTGGGCGAGTGATAGTGAGATAATTGAGTTTTTCCACCAACCTTCGATACTGTCCAGGGTCTCTCAATGCCCTGTCATGGAATAAGATTAACATTTGGATCCATAGGGGTTTCCAAAGGTTTGCAATCCAACATTCCTGTCTCTTCCAAAATATCTAAGGCATATTTCCTCTGAGAAATGGCAATGCCTGCATTTAATTGTGCCACCTCAATGCCCAAAAAATATTTCAATCTCCCCAAGTCTTTAGTTTGAAAATAAATGCAGAGATGTTGCTTGAGTTGAGCGATTCCTTCATGATCATCTCCTGTTATAGCAATGTCATCCACATATATTACTAAGTAAATACATTTACCATGAATTGTATGACGATAAAACACCGAGTGATTTGCTTCGCTTCTATGCATTTTAAAGTTTTGAACAACAATATTACCAAACCATGCTCTTGGAGATTGTTTCAAACCATAAAGAGACTTTCGCAGACGACAAACCAACCCAAACTCCCCCTGAGCAACAAAATCTGGTGGTTGCTCCATATAAACTTCTTCTATCAATTCTCCATGTAAGAAGGCATTTTTAATGTCCAGTTGATGAATACTCCAATGGTGCATAGCAGCAAGAGAAATAAGGAGCCGAACAAAGTCAATCTTGGCAACTGGAGAAAAAGTATCCCCATAATCAAGGCCAGAAACCTAAATGTACCCTTTAGCAACCAAACGAGCTTTCAAGCGATCGATTTTACCATAAGGGCCAACTTTCACCGTATAAATCCAACCACAACCAACTACAGATTTTCCAGATGGCAATGGAACCAGCTCCCAAGTATTATTAGCATGAAGAACATTCATTTCCTCAACCATAGCCTGTTGCCAACCTGGATGTTTCTGTGCTTCACTAACAGTGTTCAAGATAGGAACAGTGGATAAATTGGGATACAAATGCATAGCATGAAGGTGATAGACGATGATAGCTCAAGAAATTATAAATGGGATGGGGATTACGAGAAGAACGAATACCTTTTCTGATAGCAATAGGTGGAGTGGGTTCTTCTGTCTGAGACATGACCAGTGTTGGAGAAGTGGGTGGCGCAGAAGATGAGTCAAGTAGAGTATCTATCTGATCTGTACCTGCAAGAGAAACATCAAGACCATGCATAGAAGGTCTTCTAGAGTAGACTTGTAATGGTTTGGGTGATGGTGATGGTGTGATAGAAATTGAAAAAATGGGAACTGGAAGAGCTTCTATTATACATCGTTGGTCTGTGGTTGGTGAAAAATAAGGGGATGTCTCAAAAAAGGTTACATCTGCTGAAATAAAGTATTTGTTAGTTATTGGATCATAGCATTTGTAACCCTTTTGTAGGCGAGAATACCCTAAGAAGACACATTTAATAGATTTGGGATGAAGTTTATCCTTACTAGGGGTATGATTATGAACAAAACAAGTACACCCAAAAACACAAGTAGAGAGATGGTAAGAGGGTTGACTTGGGAACAAAATAGAATGAGAACTCTGGTTTTGCAAAATTGAGAAGGGCATCCGATTAATTAGATAGCATGCAGTTAAGATAGCATCCCCCCAAAAATGAAGTGGAACATTATGATGAATTAGCATGGTTCGGGTTGTTTCAATGAGATGTCTATTTTTCCGTTCAGCCACTCCATTTTGTTGAGGGGTATGAACACAAGATGTTTGGTGAATGATTCCCTAAGATGCCATAAATTCCTGAAAGGAATGAGACATATTCTCGTGCATTATCGCTACGCAAAATTTTAACAGAGACGCCAAATTGATTTTGAATTTCAGCACCAAAGTTTTTGAAAATAGTAAACAACTCAGATCTATGTTTTATTAGAAACAACCAAGTATAACGAGAATAATCATCAATAAAAGTAACAAAATAATGAAAACACAAGTTTGTACCAATACGACTTGGATCCCATATATCTGAGTGAACAACATTAAACATAAATAAAGCTCTATTATTCAATCACTTAGGAAAAGAACTACGAGTATGTTTTTCAAGCTGACAAGATTAGCATTCAATAGAAGACAATGTTGACAGAACAGGAACCATTTTCTGAAATTTGGTGAGACTAGGATGACCCAGGCCATTATGAAGAAGATCAACTGAAGGAGTAGAATTTAAGGCAATGGTAGGGCAGGAAAGATAATATAATCCATTGGACTCATGACCTTCGCCAATCATTTTTCCCGTACTCCGGTCCTGCACAGAAACAGAATTGGAATCAAATATTACTCTACAATTAAGTTGTTTAGATATTTTACTAATGGAGATCAAATTGTAAGGACATTCTGGAGCATATAAGACATAGACTAAGGGAATAGAAGAGAGATAATTACTTTCTCCTACTCCTTTAATCAATGTTTGTGATCCATTAGCCAAGGTGATTGTAGAGGAAATGGATGGAGAGTAGAGAAAAAGTTTTTATTACCAGATATATGATCAGAAGCACCAGAATCAAAGATCTAAGATTTACTAGGTGAAGTCTATGTTAGACAAGCAAATGAATTACCCAATTGAGCAACAGAAACCATGGAAGAAGATGACTACTGTTTTGATACTTGATACTGCAAATAATCAGTATAATCAGCCCCAGTCAATGTAACTGAATCATATCCCTGAGGTTGAGTAGTTGGCAAAGGAAGAATCTCATCTCCTTGAGATTGAGCCATATGAGCAGTAAATCGATTATTCTGATTATTCCTTGGAGGTCGACCATGAAGGGCCCAAGAAGTGTCACGAGTATGATCTCCCTTATCACAGTGAGTACAATGAAATTTGGATCATTTCCCTTTCCATTTTCGATTATCTCCTTGATGGTTATTTCTCTATATAGCTAGTACAAATGACTCAATTTCAAGCTTAGTAGAGGAGATGCAAAGTAACCGAGCAAACACTTCATCGAGAGTAGGAATGACTAGACTAACAAGAATTTGATCACGTATTGAAGCCAAATCTCCCCGAAGCCCTATCAAGGCTAATACCATAAAGAATTTGTCTCTCTGATTTTCCTGTTCAGTGATACTTTTAGAAAACGGCATGAGAGAATTAAATTCATATTTCAAAGTTTCAACTTGTCCCAAATAGCTAGACATATCTTGAACATTTTGCTGTAAATGGACAAGGTCAGACATAACTTTATAAATACGTTGAATATCATTAGTATACAATGTTTTTACCTTTGTCCAGACTTTGTAGCATGTTTTGCAAAATTGAAAAAGAGTCAATAATTTTGGATCCAAAGAATGCCACAACAAACTACATAATTGTGCATCAAACTTAATCCATGTAACCTTATTCTTGTCATCAATGTCACTAGCAATTCTTTCTAAGTGATCACTATATCCTTGACTCATAAACCACAACTCAATAGATGTTGCCCATGAAACATAATTATCACTGCCTTATAGTTTAATTGTAGTGATTGTTAGAGGACTAGAAATAGATGAAATAAAAGGTTTTAGAGAACTTGAGATGTCAGACATGTTGAAGAGAGGTTCAAGAACCAGAGAAGACCGGGAAGAACGGGGCTGCTTTTGAGTGCCGAAATTTCTGAGAGGTCAGAACAGAAAACCGATGGTACCAATGGAATCGGGATGACTGGGCGAGTCTACTGTAGAAAGCGCGGCCAAAAAGGTGGGCAGAATAGTGCTCACGCGCTGGCGCGTGTATGACTAGCGGAACTTTACGACGGCGCGTGTGGACTCACGCACGACTGTGTGGTGATGAAAATTTTCCGACCTGCTAGTCAGCGTCCGTCGCTTTTAGGGATAATGGTTGTGAGGCGAAAAGATGGTTGGACAAAAATGGATCGTGAACAGTAACAAAAACAGTATGGAACAGTAACAGGACAGAAACTTTATGGCTCTGATACCATGAGAAATTTAGGGAAAGAAGATGAAAAAGAGAGTGAAGTCTGAATTATACAGCTTGATTATTCGCTCAAGCTAATTGATATATATACTAGATGTAGGATACAAAATAGGAAGTAAAATCAAATATCAATAAGCAAGTAATACAAATAAGGAAGCAGAATAATATATTTACAGCAACATACTGATTCTTAGCCTAGAACTTAGCCTAAAATCATGCATCAATATCTCAACAATAACCAAGGGTTTTCTTCCACCTCTAACCAAAAAGGTAAGAAAAGAGAAAAACTACAACTTGCTAAAACAAGAAATGTATGCATTAATATTCAGGAAATATCCACAAAATATTTATTTTAGATTCACTAATTGGGCAATAGGGGCTCATCAATAAGCATAAGATTCAGTGTTTAAGGTGTGTCGATTGAATCTATAATCAAAATCACATAAGAAAAAATAATAATAATAACAGAAGTCAAAATTAGGAATTTAAACATTAGAAGATACAACTTTCCCCAACTTTAATTGATGTTTCTGTAACTACAGAATCATGCCTATCAACTGTTGGCATGTTGACACTTGGATATTCCAATTTCCAACCCCATCTAATCTAGCTGTAAGCAAGAGAAACAACTACTATCCAACTAACACAGATTATCTGATGCAATATTGCTCGGATTCAGAAAAAAGAGTAGAAAGCATATCATATTCCAAAACAAATATATTTAAGTTCTTATTGGTCCCATCATTTGAAATCACATATTCTCTGGGGCCTTCTGTTAGTTAATTGAAAGCTGGCACAATGACCAACCTTCACTCCTAAGCTTTTTAAACGGATAAATTTATGGTCCCTGCTGTTTCGCACATAATACTCAGAAGGTGAAGAAAAATGAAAATAAGACACTTCATAAAATCCTAACTATATGCCTCGTATTATTTTCAAGTCAATGTTTTTATAAAGAACTAATAACACGAAATATCCAAACTTTGAAGTTTACGCATTTTTATCTATACATTTTTTCTGATCCCAAAGTTACAATTTTATCAAAATACTAAAATGGTTCGATGTTAATTAAAATTTCACTAGGTTATAAATGAAGTTGACAAAATTTTTAGGCCTAATACATGTGGAGCCCCCTGTACATGCCACTAGCCACAATATGTTGACATGTTGCTAACATGGTAGGAGTGTGAATATTCACCAAATCACAAGGCACATCAATGCAATGTCAAATTAATGACTAATAGAATCTGAAATTGAATAATTAGGGGGCTCATTGTAACTAAAAAAAATTACAGGGGACAATGTGTACCAAAAATGAGTATAGGGGGCAAAATAACGAATAGTGACAAGGAGCTATACGTATTAAGCTAAAATTTTAAGAAAATGCCAGGGTATAAATATTGGGCTAGCCAAACAAAAAGGATAAATTCAACTTGGTTCCCAACAAAAAGTATCAAATAGAATAGCACCACTTCATGCCACTCCATAAAAGGCACTATTACTCAGATAGTTCTCCAACACTGTTTGCGGTCATGCTTGTGCATGTGAATGGCAGCACGTGCATATTTGTGTGGAAATTGCTCCAAAACCTTCCTTTTCTCACCGACCAAAAATGTAGCCAGCAAAACCATCATTAGCAAGATTGGTAGCATCTTAATTGACAATCAAACCATCATCATCTCAAGGCTGTACAACCACAACCTTCAACTACTCTTCTCCCACCACCATTATTATCATTGTTTACAAGAGAAACATGACAATACATTAAATTATTAAACAACACAAAGTTCAATGATCTCAGTGATCTAATTATTGTTTCAATTTCATCTCACCTAACTTCAAGTTCATACTTAAATGAATAGTTAGGGACAAAATGGATCATCAGTTCATCGAATTTCAAAGATGCCTTCAAGAAATTGCTCAAATAAGTATCAGCACCTAAATGGATGAATATGGCAACGATGAAAAACTAACAATCTGAAATAGAAAAAATGCAATACCAATTTGGGGCCATCGTTTTCCAACTGATCATTAGAAGACAAACCAGATTGTCTACAAGACAATGAATCCGCATCTGCTTCCAGGTCACCCGATTCTGTGTTCATTTTGTTATCACTATCACTGGAGCTGCTGCTTATGGAGCCAATGCTGCTACTATTACTATTGCTGCTACTATTATATCCACATTGTAGATGCATTCCATTAGATTCAATCCAAGATCCCTCCATATTATCTATATCGCCGCCGCTGAAATGTTTGAGATAAAATGAGGATTCAAGATCAAGACTTAGGCTTTAACATTAGCATAATTACTACTTGATGCAAGCAAAATACTCGTAAAAGCAATAAAAAAAAGGGGAAAAAGAAAAGAACAGAGGGAAAATACTGATAATAAAAACTAAATTATATCAATGTTTAATTTAAACACTAAAATTTTTTTATCAAATATCTATTGGGTGACAACAACAAATCCACTTAGTTGCTTTAAAGAAAACAAGGAACTAAGCATGTTCCGGTGCATGTAAATGCAATGCTTGACAATTTATATCATCCATCAGCAAGTAGATATATTCCTTTCTGCACACCTACAACTATCATCCCTACAACCCAACACTAGTAAGGAAAAACTATCCTTTAGATCTTCAATTTGCAAACTGACGGATTTATGCATGCCCCCATTTATGATAACTAATCTATTTACATATTTCCTTTTCAAATCCTATGAGTAACAAGCATGCTCAAGATCATAAGAATTTTGCAAATATCCCATCTCAACAAGCTACATGTCCCACCCCAGATGTAAGCCTAACCTAATTTTTGTGAGGTTGCCCTCATTTTCTTTATTCTTCTGACACTTGCATAGACAAATTGAATGTCGAACTAATCTTAGTAGCCAAACTTCTTTTAGGGCCCATTTGGTTCAAAATCTAAAACATGAACCAAATCGAGATGCAATCAAGAAGAAAACAAGTTTTTGCTCAATTATTTGGTTCACCATAGATTTGGAAGGTGATTCATCATGAAGCTGTTTGGTTATTATAAAGACAACATTTTCAAAATCATATCAAATATAAAACACAAAATGTAAAAGAGTTGAAAAAAAATGATTATATAATTTAAATTTCATATTTCAAATGTAGTACATTTTTATTAGAAACTATAATTTTATTATATATCTAAAACTAGATGATGAATGCATATAATTGAACTTTTAACATTTTTTACCTCTCTCTCTCTCTCTCTCTCTCTAAAACTAGATGATGAATGCATATAATTGAACTTTCAACATTTTTTACCTCTCTCTCTCTCTCTCTAAAACTAGATGATGAATGCATATAATTGAACTTTTAACATTTTTTACCTCTCTCTCTCTCTCTAAAACTAGATGATGAATGCATATAATTGAACTTTTAACATTTTTTACCTCTCTCTCTCTAACTAGATGATGAATGCATATAATTGAACTTTTAACATTTGTTTACTCTCTCTCTCTCTCTCCCCTTTTTTTTTATGTTTACGTTTTGTCCAAAGCAAATGAATAAAATATCAAATAAGAAAGTTATAATACTCTCTCTCTCTCTCCCCCCTTTTTTTTATGTTTACGTTTTGTCCAAAGCAAATGAATACAATATCAAATAAGACAGTTATAATAGTGTACTATGTATAAGAAAATAAAACTTGGATTTGTAAATACAAATATTTTATTTATTATAAACATTGTTTTATAATATTTTAACTATTATTTATTGTTTTTAATCAACCACTAAATAATTATGTCATGAAAAAGTAAATTGAAATAAAAATAATTTTGTTATCAACCAATATTAATTAACAAGGATAACTTAATCCAAATAGGAATGAAAATCCAACCGACCACCAGCTGAAATGAAAAAGCTCCAAAATGGAGCTTTTAAAAATTAGCAATACTTGGTTTTTCAAGAAACTAAACCTAGTTGTGGGGATCCAAAGTGGTGTCAACTGGCTTCTAACACCCTACAAATTTACTTCTCAAGTTTAATAGATTTATATTTACTGCAATTTTAAAATATTTAAATACATTAGTTTTATAACTACCTTTTTAGTGGCATTTGTCAAGCTCTTCTTAATTTTTAATTCCAATTATTCTTAATTTTAAATTAAGATGCCATGTATAAGCTTTTCTCTAAAAAATAACACATTAGTTTTAAATATTTATAATTTTATTTACTACTTTTATAATTATATTTTTTATTTTTTAAAAAAATTTTAGTTGCCATAGTTTCAACATGTTAGTGGTAAAAAAAACATTTTCAAATATTTTATATATTGTTTAATTTTTGGATATTAAAAATTAAATTTAAAATGCCACAAGTCAAATTTTGTTAGTTTGAGCAACTAGTTATAGTTTGACTTGACTCTCATGGAATGGGAATCTCATTCCTTAGGGGAATGAAGGAATGCATTCCAATTTTAAACCTGTTTTGGGGCGAACTGAAGACTGAGAATCAAAACCAATCATTCCAGTTTCAATTCATGCCTTGATTTTTGGCTAACCAACAGCCCCTTAATGATTGGCATAGCATAAGAGTTGAATTTGGAATTTCTGACGAGAAGAAAAGCACTAACCAATGCATAAAGAAAGATGAACCAAGCAATGAATGTCCTATCCAATTTTGGAGCCAGAATCTGCAAAAACGCCATTAATGTTAATACAATACAATATAATAAACTATAAAATCAAACAAAGCCGGGTTTACGCCTGAAACAAAACACAGTAGGGTAAGAGCAAAGGAAATTTCCATGATAGATTATGTCCCTTAGGTGTGCTAGAATAGACAATTACCAACTATCTCTCCAAACTTCCTAAAGTCTATGCTATGTCAAAACATTAACATATTACGCCCAAAAGTCCATAGGAAATGCCTTGACCCGAATGGGATGCATTGAAATATACCTTTTCAGATATGATCTAGCAAATGATGTTTGCAAAACTGGAACAACAACTGCCTCAATTGGATAGATAAATGTTTTCTCATGTAGTGATATTTGATCCAGTAATCCCTTATGATCACCTCGTCCCACCACAGGAAATTCTACAACTTGATTCTTAGGTAAGTTCTTCATTGAATTTGAGTTTGACAGCAATCCCTTCTCAGTTTCTGATCTAGGACAACCGAGTGTAACTTCAACATAGCAATTTTGGCTCCTTGACTGGGGACCATGCCCTTGAGAAACATGATATGGAAGATCTATAGATCCATTTGATGTCCTAAACTTCCCAGAACTGCAGAAAAGAAGTATTTTTAATCAAAACCTCATCATCATCTAGCATGACTATCCCATACATCCTAGAAAAGGGTAAGAGTGTGGATATACAAATAAATCAAACAAACCACCTGAAATATATTTGCTTGACAAGATCGTTTGGACAACGTCCTGTGAGCCAGCCACGCATACCATGTGGAGAAACAATCACTGCAAGACAATAATAAGACATTGTAAGGCAGAAAGGTGGAATAATGGATCACATGTATGAAGCAATATTACAAAAGGAAAGTAAGGGGAAGAAAAGGGCCCTCAATCAACCTTACATCTACCCAATAGGAGGCAATGAAAAATGGATACATGTAAAGGATTAGACCATTTTGCAGGATAAGCATGCCTAAAAACCTAACATAAACAACAACTGCCAAATCATTCATAATTTGACATAGGAGATGAGTTTAGGGAAATTAGATTTCAACAATTAGGGATAGAATAGGGTGACTGGTTGGATCGATTGAAAATAATTAGGAGTAAAGACATCCTTAGAATTAAAATTTTGTAAAAACTGAATTGTTTTTCTATTTATTAAGTATTAATAACCTTAATAAGTTAGAATCCTAAATAAAGAAGAAAAATTAAAAACTATTCCCAATTACGTAAAATGTGTTACCAAATAGGGATCCTATACAAAGAAGGAAAATTGAAGACTAAAAAATCTAAATATGAAAATCCTAATTTAACTTGATGGAAATCATTCTCCTTGGGTCAGGTTATAAGGGGAAAAAAACCACTCAGCTCCAATTAATAAACCTTGATGTATTTCTCATAAATAGCTGGATCAACTTGTTTTGACCTCTTTTTTCAGTTCTTCCAAAATAAAACCAGCAATTTCTACTTGATCACCCCTGTTCTTAACTCCTCTGATCACAAGTTTCCGAACTGATAATAAATTGTTTCATCCCATTGCTAATTAAGTAGTGAGCATAAGCTATATTAAGTGTCATTTCTATCTTGTCTCTTGTTAGCACCCACATCTCAATTCCAGCTTTAGAAAGAGACTTAATAAAGTCTGAAAGACCTTGAAGTTTGTCTTCTATAGTAGTGCAACCAAACAAAATAAATTCCTTCTCTACATCATGCCACCTCATATAACTTCTTGTCACAATTTCCAAGAGAAGATTTCGCTTGGATAAACCTCTCATTCCACCTCCACATATTACTGGACTTAAATCTTTATATTCAAGGCAATGGATGTGTAACCCAACAGATTGAAATTGATCCAAGTGTTCCTTGGTTACTTGCTCTAACCATCGTTCTCTTAGGTTGTTTCGGTAGCAGCAACACCAACTGAAATTGCAATAGCAATTGAATCATTAGCATAGCATCCTTCCAACTTGCACATAATCCACTTAATATAGTGTCCATCCAAGTTGAACATAATCCACCCAACAGCCTTTTTCACTTCAGCAACCTGCACTATATGTTCCTGTATAAACTTGAATATAGCCCTAAAAGTTGAATAGAAGTTTCAGATTACAAGCTTCTCAACTTGCTTGCATGAAAAACTCCTCCACCATCTGCATCTATTATTCAATCTCCAAATGTTAAATCTGACTCCAATTTAAGTCCCCTAATTCCTTTCTACCCAATTGTTATGAACTATCCCTCCAAGGCCTGCAGGAGACAACATGATTTCAATGTGAAATATACTACTATGAGGACCTCCTGCATGGTCTCACTTTTCGAGATCTCAATCTTGCCACTATAACTACAACATTTCACATCCTTAGAGATGCCATTTGCAATATTAGAATCGATGATCAAAAAGGCATGCCCAAGCATCCATTGAAGTATTCATATCTGAAACCAAAGAGGACCAGTAAATCAAATTAGTTAAATCAAGATCTGGTCTCACACAAACATGGTCAAGTTTACATGTGGGCATCAACTATATGCAAATCTGGTCAAGACCAGAAAAACCAGCTAACTTGGACAAAACTGGTAAAACCCAATTCCTTTAAAACAACACTTTCAATCAAAACTAACCAATTACCTAGGAATTGCATTACAAGTGAATGTTGCTTTAGGGTGGGAGATATTTAAGCCATTGCTCTTCTTTGTTGGGTTGGATTTTGGTGTGTAGTCTTTGCTTTTTTTCCCCATTCCCAAATCAACACAGGAAAAGAAACTAAGCAGTCCTTTTCAAATCCATATATTTATTATCTTCATGTTATCTCCACAAAAGAAACCAAGTTTTCAATTTGTATAACAACCCTTTTATATTCTGTAGCCATTGGTAAGTTAAATAAGCACAAAAAGAGAACTCTTAAACAATGAATTACATGGAAAACCAAAGAAAAAAAGGCGAACTGAAAATGCCTAGAGAAGATCAAGTTCTCTCAAGCACCTTTCCTGATCCCAGTTTCCAACAAATCTTCCTCCTTCATATCCATGGTCCCATTTTACTTATACATATATGATTTGGTTTTGCAAAAATAAAAAATTCAGGTGCATGAAACTTATGGATTTGATATTGTTAAGAATTTAGATCTTCAGAGTTGGATTTGTTTGGGACATAAAAATTGTTATTTCGAATCTGCAAAAGAATATTTAATAATTGAAATGTCACAGGATCAAATTCTAAACAATATTATCTGCTTGAACAGGCAGAAACCAGTTGAATCTATGGAAACAACCACCAGTAGTAATATCAGTTTGTTTTCATGTCTGATCTTAAAATATCCTGAAGAAGTGAAGCCAACCACCAGTAGTCATGCTAACATTTTTTGTTCTTTCTCGACCTGTATATTTTTTTAATGGGATTTTGCATTTTCTCTTTAACTTCCAAATATGATTTACTGTAGTTTAATTAAACATAGTTTTTCCCTCACAAATACAACCATCTTATTCCACAAAAAAAAACAATATTCATGTCTAAAGAAAAAAAAAACACTGCCATATGCAGAATGAATCTAATGTTTGGTAGATATGAAACAAATATAAGGAATCCTCCACTTCAACCATGAAGATTCATGATTTTACCCTTTAAAAGGCACCTCATATGGTTAGGTCTTTGATCCTCCAAATACATCCCAAGTCTCCCAGCACATACCTAATCTGGGATTTAACACATGCTGACAGCCTCATAAGACTAATTGATTACGTTCCCCTTTTCCCTCTTGAGGTCTCCCCCATCCCACATATTTTCAAAAAAAGTGGAAAAATATAATAAAAAAGATGCAATTGATTACAATAATATACAAAGCCAAAGATAAGTGTTGGAGTACATCTCAATATTGCTTTCAAGGAATTAAACATACTATCATTTTTAATGCACATATTTATTAATGGGAGCAAAATCCAGCATAATTCACCAACCTGGAAGTCTGTAACCAGAACTGTTAGAAGAATTCCTTAGCACTCTTTCTATGTCACCACCTGAAAGTGCTCGAATATACCTAGAAACATATAAGACAGATCAATAAAAATATAATAAGCATTATGCCACAGCAAAATGTCAGGACCAGATAACAAACTAAGATACTAACTTTGCAGAAATTAAAACATGCACAAAGATTGCCTCTTCAGTGGCAGCAAAGATGAACTCCACAGTAGGCTGTCTCCTGCAAAAAACCATTGAAAATTTGTTTAAACAATAGTCCCAATATGATTCCAGAAACTCAAATGATGAAGCTCCGATCATAGACTAGCATAATCAGTTTATAAGAATAAAATTAAATGGAGAGTGAATTCTAAGCTCTGCAACACAGTTAATGCCTTGGTATTTATGATAGAATACTTATTTCATCCGTTCCAGATCCTCAATAGACAACAGGAATCTCTTGTTAACTTTATATCAAACATAGAAAAAAACATTAAAAAACATAAAAATAAGAAGTTCTTGAAGGGTATTAAAAAGCCCAATTATGAGAAATTAAAATTTGAAGCTGTTTTTGAGAATACAAAAATACCCAAATTTAATCAAGTGTGGGAAATAGAAGATCGGACTTGTCACATGATAAAACCTAAACCCATTAAGGACCAAGTAGAAACATTAAAATCTCTTCACACACAATGTCAAAAGACAAGATTTTTCTCAGAGGACACAAAAAAAAACATAAACATAAAAAAAAATACCCAATTTTAACCAAGTGTGGGAAATAGAAGACCAGACTTGTCGCATGATAAAACCTAAAGCCATTAAGGACCAAGTTGAAACATTAAAATCTCTTCACAAACAATGTGAAAGGACAAGATTTTTCTGAGAAGAGGAAACAAAAAAAACATAAATATAAACCAATCCAATGGTTGTCGCATGATAAAACCTAAAACCATTAAGGACCAAGTTGAAACATTAAAATCTCTACACACACAATGTCAAAAGACAAGATTTTTCTCAGAGGAGGAAACCAAAAAAAACATAAATATAAACCAATCCAATGGTCACTTTTTATTTGAATTACTTCAATTCTATTTAACAATGTGTGTATTTGTGTCAACTATCATGAACCTTAGAGAAGCTTGAGCAAGATGAAAGCCATCGCAAATTCAAAATGTAACCAGCAAGGATGAGATGTTGTTTTAGCAAAAGATGCAAGCAGAGACGAAGTAAGACGTGGCTGGTGGAGTAGGAACATATGGTATGACTGCGAAAAATGAAGCATGGAGAGATGCAAGTGAACTAGGAAGAAAGCTAATTATGGAAGTAAAGATGCAAATGTACCACACAGGAATAATTTATGTGACAGATACATACAGGTGCAAGTTCAAAATAGATAAAGAGTGTTTATGTTGATAACGGATATATTAAGGCTAGGTTTCCCTGGAGCTAACCAAAATTAATAAAAAAGTTAAAGTTGGAAATATGACTTATTTGGATTTATCACAATTCAAAATTTCACTAAATCCTTAAATTTATTATGTAAATAGCAAAAAGTTAAAACATCATGACTATGCATTCTTAACTTTAGTATTAAGTTTTTGATAACCAGGTCAATTCATCAGAAAAATGTCAGAATAATTAATAAAGATGAAGGGAAAGATAAAAAAATTTACATCCAACAATTTAGACTAAATAATAAAAATTATGGCTATGGACATTTAAATTATTGATAACTATTTATTAATTCAACTCAATAGCTTATAATAATGTCAAATGAATTAGTTAAATCGGACCCAATGACTAATTGCATGGAAAAATTTCAGAGCAATTTAGTTGCAAATTGATGAAAGAAATACATATATCATACAGTATCAAATCTAAAAGTATTTTTAAAATCAGTCCATGTTGTTTGACTTCTTGAAACAGAAGCATAAATGCATCAAACTAATGTGATTTGGCAACTATTACAACTCTAGTAGAAAGCTCAAAGTCTCCAACTCAGCAGAAGCAACATCAACAGTCAACATGCAATTGGACACATGTAATTGCTAGGAAAAGGACCCATTTTGTATCTGTAGGATGTCAAATCAGAATTCTCCATCCAACCAAAAGATTTTCAAAAAAAATTTGGATTACATTGGACAATACTAATTTTCTTTCAATAAAGATGGCTGAAAATTTGGGCTTAAGACTACTAGCCATTTTTCTATTTGTTAAAGAGGAAAGAAAATTGAAACCAATAGTATTACAATAAATTGATCAAGTATTGACTACTAGTTAACTATTTATACTATGACTCATAAACAATGAATTACATCAAACCTGAAGAGTCCTTCACTTTGACAAGGTTGATACTTTGAGAATACATCTCCATATCTCATGTAAGAAAGTCCAACAAGGGCTCTGCCAATTTCAATATAAGAAATTCTCAATAAAGGACCAAGATGGATTTCATTTAGTGCTTACAGTCTAGGAAAGGAGAGAAAGTTTTTACTTTTCTATACAATTCCGTAAAGACTGAGAAAGGGCCACAGCAACTTCTTCAGAGTCCCCAGGAGCCACCCAAACACCAGATGCAACGACTTAAATTATATGCACAAAAATTTAAAATATTAGTAATATGATCATTCACCATATAATCAAATACCATAAGAAACAATGCCAAAAACATATTAGGTAAAAATTGGTTACTTGGTCGAAGGAAAATAAAGAAAATTCATTACCAACCAGATCAATGACAATAAGAATTCAAGGGGAGAGAAAAATAAAATAAAAGCTTGGAAACCAATTTACCTCTCAATCTAGACACTGCAGCTTGAGCACTTTCAACAACAGAGGAACGACGCCCCGGAAGAAAAAGCCACAGTTTGATTTTCTCATCTATCAGGTAATTACACAAATGTCAGATGCACCAAAACCCACACATGATAAATATAGTTTTTTCCTTCCCTTTCTAAATGGTATTAATGATCACATAGCTAGTACATGACCATTTTTTTGAAATCCTTACCCGGATTGTGCAAACCCTGAGATGGATCCCAAGGTCCAACAAAGGAATTGGTCCAAGTGCTGAGAAATCCATCTTTCTGCAACTGCAAATGAGACCAAAGCACAAGCCATGTAGCAGCATCTTTCTGCTCTAATTTTATACTGCACAACCTCCAAAGATATATATTTTATCAGTGATTTTAAGACTTCAATGGAAAATACCTTTATTGAGATTCACATTTACTTTTACAGAATACAAAGATTACAATAATGTTGATGATTTAACCTCTTATCTAGTAGAGAATTCATATCAGATTCACTAGGCAGAAACTGGAACCATGATATGTGATGAAGACCTCCCTGTAGAAATAGATATTAGCGTCAAATTCAAAGCTTCATGTATAGTCACATATGAAGAGAAAAGCGGCAATGATTAATTATCATTACCCAATGATGTTATGCATAAAAGTCAAAAGCAAAAACATCAATTCTATATAACATGTAAAACCAATTTTCTCTCTCAAATACAAAATGAAAACTTACATAGCAGTAGACTTCCACAAGAAACATCCCCCAAATCATGCACAAAATACCGATTACACACAAAACTCAATTCTAATTTCTAACAACAGCAAAGATTTCCAAACAACTAAGAAAAATGACACAGTAATTCAACAATGGTAATATATTAGCAGCAAAATCAACCAGACTCTTCATATATTTCAGTGAAAAGATAGAAAATAAAAGGAAGAATTTTCAGAAAAAATAGATAAAGGATGCAGAATAATTTGAAGATGGACAAAGAGTGGGAAAAAAGAGAAGACGGGAAAGGAAAAAAGTTAGAATGGATACGTACTCAATGGCACTACTACACCTTACTAAAGAACTTGGATAAGATTTAAAATCATTTGCAACAGCAGGTATAAAATCCTTAGATCAAAAATGGCAAAACTAATTCCCCCATTATCCAACATTCCACCAGTCATGTAATAGCATTTTCAATGTAGCAATGAATTCAAGCAAAGTTCCCTAATTTAAGATCAAGTATTTGCTAGCAATAAAGTTCAGAAATCTAATAGAGCAAAAAAAAACAAACACGAGAAAGGAGTTAGAGGAAGCCAAATAATTTACAATTCTAAAAACGTTTGTCCACATCACTTTAACTTGCTAAGGCTCCCTTATTGAGAGCTCCTTGGCACTCCCGGAACCTTGCCCCAAAAACCCTCTCAAAGCATAGCTCTATCTGCAAATAAAACGTGAAGTAAAATTAACTGTTAATTCAGACAAGGAGAAAAGAAACATTCAACCAAGTTTACATATAAACAATTAAGCCAGAGATTTAATACGAATTGAGCTTTTTTAAGGTCGCTCTCCATCAGAAACAATATGAAAACTTCTGAAAGAAAAGCAGATAATGCGGAAAATATTAAGTTCATGGATTTTAATGAACGAATCGAAACTGGAGAACCAGGAAAAAAAAAACTCTCAAAATGCAGATATCAATTCCAAAGAGAAAAAATATCTGATAGAGCAAACCCTAATTAACTATTTTTGCTTGCTTAGAAATTAAATAACGTGAAATTTTGGAAAAGATGTTCGAATTCAATTGGGTGTTGAAGTTTTTTAAAAAGCGTTTTTCGAGCTCTTCTTTCTCCAACTACCTCAATTTCTTGGGAAACAAACAGAATATACAAAGGACAGAGGCAATTACAGGGAGTTGAGGAAGTTACAGAGCTTTCCTTCTTCACTCTCTCGAAGTCCAAGGATTTCTATAGGGTAGACTGAATTGGTGATCAGAGAAATAATTTTCATCGGGCACTGTTACCGATACTCCACTGCCCGACCCGAATTAGATCCGGATCTGAATTTATACTTTCAAATGGGTTTTAAGTCTATGATCTTATCACATGGATGTTCACTTTTTAGAACCGCCAACCAAATTGAATTAAATTGAATGGCTTTGGATCGCAAAAGATAGTTTGATTTGAAATCACTCTCCAAAGGAGTTTTTCTTTTCTTTTCTTTTTTATTTTTTCTTATTAAGTATTCGTTTGATTTTGCTTTCATTTTCAGTTTTTTTAAGGTATAATAAATTAAAATTTGAATTAAATATTTAATTAATTCAAGTCTAATAAATGAAAAAATATATAGAGTGTTTGGCAAAATAAAATCAAAATACAACGTTGAATATTTTAATAGCCAACATCAAAAATTGAAATTTTCAACTTTTTATAAAAAAATAATTTTTAAGTTATATTTCTATTAATTTTTAATTAAAATTTTATGTTTAACTAATTATTTTATATTATATATGATATATTATGAATAAATAAATATTTAAAATATATATACTGTTAATATAATATAATTATTAATAATTATTTTATAAATTATAATTAATTTTTAACCACTAAATTACTAAATATTTTAAAACTATTTATAAATTATTGACTGATTACTAAAATTATCTACTAACAGCTAATCGCTATTTTTGGCAACTACAAGCCGGTTAACAGCTAATAACCGTTAAACTAAACAAATTCTAAATCTTTAAACTTTTAATTTAGTCATATATTAAATCCCAAAAAAAGTTAATATATAGATAAAGGAAGTAGATTTATTTTAGAAAATATTAATTCTTTTTTAGTAAAAGAAAAGTATATATAAGTTTGCCTAGAAGTAAGCGAAACCCAAATATTAATACACTAATTAAATTGTTGTCCTTTGATGGATAAGAAAGTGAGTAGGCTAAGCGAGAGCGATTGCCAGGGGAGGACTTTGATTTGAATTGTGCAAGATAACAGCTTAGGTGGACGTTTGCTCCCTCGATCAGGCCTTAAAAGGCAGGTGGGTGAGTAGCTGTTCAATCATGGATGGCAAAGTGACAAAGACAAACAATAATTACACTTTGATAACCAACAACTAGAATAATTGTTTAGGAATTTAAATGTGCTAAATTAATAGTAAATGCTTGTATTGACAAGTGAACATTTATAAAATAAATTTACAATCGAAAAGATAAATCCTTAACAGGTCCAAAGATGTAAAAAATGTAAAGGTAACCCTCATTTTTAAATTATAATGAGTTATTTAATTCAGTTCATATATTTTTATTGTATTTAATTAGATTTTTCAACTATTATTTTGATTTAAATACATTTAATTTTAGGTCTAATTATAATAGAACAAACAATTTCTATATTCTAATTTAATAATTTTTTAATAATAAAATATTTTATTTATTAAAAATAAAAAATAAAAAGAAAAAAAAGCAAAAAAAATTATATATATAAAAAAAAAAACTTAAAATCACTTTAACACCAATTCTTCTCCATCACCATTCATGATGTCTTTCTCAATTTTTGTCAAAACCATAAAACTTGAGTTGAAATTGAAAAGTTATTTAATTTACTTAATTCTTATCGATCACTAAATACGGTATCCAATAATTTATAGATTTCAGAAGTCTCATATATTTTCTAGACGATTAAAATAAAATATCTTAAACTTTCCACAAGTGTCTAGTGGAGGGGCAGTAAAACTTAAGCAATATGGGGAATGAGTGGTTAGAGATAAAAATGATGGAGAAGTGTCTAATGGTATAGGAGAGTTGACATTAATTGTTCAATATTCAATATGACAGAATAGCCAAAATACAAAAAATTTAAGGACCTCACAAAATTATTTAATAAAAAATAAATATTTTATTTATTAAAAATAAAAAAAAAAGCAAAAAAATTATGTAAAAAAAAACTTAAAATCACTTTAACACCAATTCTTCTCCATCACCATTCATGATGTCTTCCTCAATTTTTGTCAAAACCATAAAACTTGAGTTGAAATCGAAAAATTATTTAATTTCCTTAATTCTTATCAATCACCAAATACGGTGTCCAACAATTTATAGATTTCAGAAGCCTCATATATTTTTTAGACGATTGAAATAAAATATCTTGAATCTGCCAGAAGTGTCTGGTAGAAGGACAGTGAAAAATGAGCGATATGGGGAATGAGTGGTAGAGATGAAAATAATGAAGAAGTGTCTAATGGTATGACAGAGTTGACATTAATTGTTCAATATTCAATATGACATAATAGCCAAAATACAAAAAATTTAAGGACCTCGCAAAATCATTTGCCCAATCACCTTTGAAAATTAATCATTTAAATTAGGTTGCATATTATGGCATGTTCATTTAATCCTTGGACTTTTAATTCTTGTTGTGTTGAGCCTTTAAATTTTTAATATTTTTGTTTTATTACCAATTTATTTGAGGAAAAAAGTAAAGTTTAAAAATGCAATGGAATGAAAATTACTCTTTTTGTTCCATTTTATTAGTTGTTTAAGGTTGTTTTACACATATTAAAAAACTATTAAATAGTTTAATTATAGAAGAAAAAAATATTATATTATGACTCAAATGCCTTTTATTAAAAATACATAAATAATTCATTAATTATTTTTTAAAGTAAGGATAACTAAATCTATAAGGATAAAATTGTAAAACATATTATAAAAGTATAATTAATACTTCATTGGTAATTTAAAATGATGGATAAATGAAATTTTATATTTTCTCTAAAACAATAATTATAAAGAAATCAGAGGGAGCAAATGTTTAGGGGTCTAATAAAGTAAAAAACTAAAAGTCGATGAGCTCAATAAAACAAAATTAAAAAAAAAATCATGACTTTTAGTATGCATTTTTTTAAATTTTAAAACAATAAATTTATTTTTTATTGAATAAATATACAACAAAATTAAATTTAAAACTGAGAGGATTTAATATAATAAGAATTAAAAGTATTAGGGGGTTGAAGATAATGAAAAATTAATTTAGGGGCTCCATAGAATAATTTTGATAAATTTATGAGCCAATAATGCATTTTTTCTGATAATTATAATATCAATTTTTTTTTTTTGTGATTATAGTATCAAATTTTTAGTGCCTCTGTGTCTATATTTATGTTTTTAGGCTTGCATAAATACACAATTGAACTTGTACCAATTATTGTATAGTAACTTAGAAGGTGACATATGGCATATCTTCAATTGTAAACAATATAATATTTGTGGGAGACACGTGGTGAAAAGAGAGAAAAGAGTGGGACACGTGTAAAAAAATTCTCTCTCAGCCATCTGTCCTCAAATAAATGTAAAATGAGTGACTTTCAAAGCTTAAACATTTAAATAGCATTATTAAGCACATTAATAATTAAGCAGCAACTAAATTTTCTACAAGAGAATTACTTACAAGTGAAATGATTATAATAAAATCTTTATTCAATAGAATACTAGAACAATATGATAGATTAAATACATCATCATATATATATTAATTAAAGTTACTTCTAATAAAATATAATAAGCTAAAAGACAATATAATATATATTCCGACATATCAATCATTATTCTTAGAGGTTCGTGGCGTTATCACCGGTTCTACAAGGGTACATTTAAACCCTCATTTGGACCAGCAGCTCGCAAGATCCGTTTTTCAGCCTATAAACCTCACTTGAATAATTTTAATGATTAAAATCCCTAATAAAAACTTCAACACAGCGAATCATATTATTAATAAAAGTTATTCTCCTATAATACTCTTGACAATTACAAGACAGATTCATATTTGCAATATGTTCATAACGATGAATTTTTATAAGATTGTTTTTAAAATAATGTAGAGCATGTTTAAGTGCAATTAAATTTGTTAAATCTTGAAAATTTAAAAGAGAGAGAGCAGATATGAAACTTTTAAGAAAACTACTCATTTTTGAATTAAAATGAAATACCTTTATTAAATTCTGTTTTTGATGATAATACAGGAAGATCTTGAGTATAATGTTGACACTCTTTTGAAAATATAATTTGAAGGTCGAAGGTCTTAGAGCATAGGGAAGTTGATATTACAAGAGGAGTTTTGGTTTTCTTTTCTCTAATTTTTTATCCTGAATATTACTCTCTGCTTACAAAATGAAAGCCTTAGGCATTTATAGGAAAAATATAAGTATCTAGAGATGAATTATTACTGATGAAGATGGCCGACAGGTTGGTGAAGCTTCTTTATAGTCTTTTTATAATTGAGTAAATGTGACCGACAGTTGTTGATAAGATTAGGTAAGAATCTTCTTTTGATAAAGTTGTGTTATTCCTTTCTGCTGAGCTGTCTGTCTTCTTATAATAATTGAGTAGAAATGGCCGACATATGTTGATAATGTTAGGTGTATATACTTTTTTTTTTTGAATTATTACATCATACTGATGTTTTTATTACATTGTTTTGAATATAATTACATAATTATTTACAATTCAAAATTATAGTTTGGTTCTTGTGAATCTAGGCTAAAAATTGGATTCCTATCTTCTGATCCGCTAGAGCTGTTGACTTTACTTGAGTAGACATTGAGTATATCTTGAAGTTCCTTTGGATTAGAAGCAGTTACTAGTCTTTTTAATATCTCTTCTTTTGATTTTTTAAATTCTTTTGAAATTCCTTTTTCTTCAATTGTTTGTTTTGTTTGAGAAAAATATTGAATAACTACATCTATATCTGTTTGATTATTATTAAAGTTATCCCACCATTTTGGTTCAGAATTCCCTATATAGAGTAGGGAGTCTTGTTTCCACTTTTTTCATGTGGAAAATACCTTGAATATTGATCATAACCAATAGCAACGTCTTGAGGAAAATTTTCAACTAAATTACCAAAATACGAAAACCAAATATAAAACCAGTTTGGTAATTCAACTGTAAATTTATTGGAAAAATAGAAAAACCAAGAATGATTATAATTTCTTAAATAAAAAGTTTTGTATCAAGCCATTTGATAATCATAATAATTATAAGTAGTTGTAACAAAATTATTTGAAAATCTTTTGTTGGTGTGAATCTGCTTATTCCACCTAGCGGAAGATAAAACATCTAAAATATTTACTTTTGAATAAACAATTTTTGATGGATCAATTTTGTCAAAATTGTGTTCAAATTCAACTGATCCTGAATGAATTAAAATGTTTTGATAATATTCTCTTGTTCTTGAAAAATCAGATTCAGGAAAGTGAAAACCTTTTGGGAATAAAAACGATATTAATTTAATAAAACCTTCTGAAACTAAAGAAACTTCTTCATTATCAACAGTTTTGACAAATAATATGGCTTTGACTAGATGAGGGTTTTGATGGACTTTGAGTAGATGGACTTGGGCTTGATGATCTTAATAAAGCTGAAGTAAATGATGGACTTATTTGACTAGATGGGCTTCTGAGCCTTATAGGGTAAAATGAGTTTTGATTTATTAATGGTACTAATCTTTAGGTAGATGAGGCTTGATGATGATGGACTATTTTGCTTATTATAAGTAGCTCTTGTAAGAATTTGCTTATTATAGTTATTTTGTTGATTATTCATTTTTTCTGTAGAAATTCACGGGATAAAAAATCAGGAAGAAAGTTGTTCTCTCCTTTGATAAATTCAATATCAAAATCAAAATTGCTTAATAAAGTTTGTCATCTAACAAAAATTTGTTTCGAAACCAAGTTTTGAACATCTTTTTCTAAAACATATTTTGCAGCTAAACAATCAATACGTAATAAAAAAAATTTCACGTATAAATTATTTTCAAATTTTTTGATGCATAAAACAATGCTTAAAATTTCCTTTTTAATAGTAGAATAATTCATTTGAGTATTATTCCAACATCCTGAATAATATCTAATTAGATTTTTTTATTATTATATTTTTGTTTAAGTATTCCTCCAAAACCTTTATCACTAGCATCTGTTTCTACTATAAGAAATGCATCTGGATGAGGTAAACTTAAACAAGATAAATTTTTAATTCTAAACTTTATTTCCTCAATTATATTAGTATGTTCTTCTGACCAAGGTTTAGGTTTTTTCTTTAACCTATCATATAAATATTTACATAATATTCCTAAATCTTTAAAAAATTCATAAACATAATTTAAATATTTTAAAAATCCTTGCAATTGTTTTTTATCCTTAATTTCATCGGAAATTTTACTAGAAAACTCTAAACTTCTAACAATAGGTCTAATTGTACCTTGAAATATATCATGTCCTAGAAATCTAACTTTTGTCTGAAACAATTTCATCTTAGATTCTGATACTATCATTCCATTTGAATGTATGACTTTATAAAATTTTTTCAGATGTTGTTTATGTTGATTAATTGAATTCGAAAATACTAAAACATCATCAATATAAGCAATTGAAAAAGAACTAATTGATCTAATTATATCATTCATAATATTCTGAAATTCTGAAGGAGCATTTTTTAGTCCGAAAGACATTACGTTCTATTCGTAATGTCTAAATGGTACATTGAATCATGTTTTATACTTATCTTCTTCTGATATCTGTATTTTCCAAAATCCTGATTTCATATCAATTTTAGAAAATATATTTGCTTCGTATAACCTTTTTAATAAATTTCTTTTATTAGGGATTAGATATCTAATTCATTGAATAACTTTATTTAAAGGTTTATAATTAATTACTAATCTTGGAGTACCCTTTTCTATTTCTGCTGCATTCATAACATAAAATTCTGAACAAGACCATGAACATTTAGAATTCCTAATTAATCATTTATTCTTTAAATCTGATATTTCTAATTGACAAATTTTCTCTAAGTCTTGATTCATATGTATATCTTTTGACTTTGTTTGTATTTTTGATTCATTAAAATTTTTTATATATGGTAAATTTACTATATACTGTTTTTTATTCCAAAAGGCATTAGGAATAGGTGCATAAACATCTAATTTAAATTTTTTCTTCTATTTCTTTTATTTTCTTTTGAATATCTGGTGAATTTATTTGTTCATCTAATTTTTTTATTTTTATTTCGTTTGATAATTGTTTTAAATGTTGTTTTTATTTTTATTATATTTATTTTTTGAATATTATTATTTTGTAACCAATTTATATCTTTTGTCTTTATAGGAAATGAAAATTCAAAAATAACTTATTTTCCTAAAATTTTTGTACTTATACCCTTTTCTGATACAGTAAAAGGATATATCATAGTTATAAAATGTGTTCCTAAAATTATATTTGTATTTAAATTTTTTACTAATATAAAATTTGTCTTAAAACAATATCCCTGATTACATATATTAATATTAGATAATTTATAGTTTACTATTAATCTAGAACCACTTGCAGTATGTAATGTTTCTGATGTCTTCTCATAATACTTAATAGGTATAAGTCCTTCCTGAATACAGTTCTGGCTAGCACCACTGTCGATTAAAGCTGTAGTAGTTAAATGTGTATCATTTATGATTAAATTTATTTTAACATACCACTTTTGATAATTTATTTTTTGTATATTGTTTATATAATCGGTTGAATCATTTGATTCCATTTTTTAATGTTTCAATATTTTCTCTAAATCTCTAGCTAAATTTTCTCTTTCTAATTTATTAACTTTTTCTTTTAAAGTATTAATTTATTCTTTTAATTCTAATTTAATATTTTTAACTTTTTCTTGTAAATCTTCTATTTTAATAATTTTGCTTGTTTGCTTAAACCTATTACAAATTTCTTAAAAATTATAAGGTCTAAAATCTCTCGGTTTAGAAGTAGTTCCTATTATATCTTTTAATTTTAGTAAATATTCTTTTTTAATTTCTGGATCATCTATTTTTTCTATAATATCTAATAAATTTTTTTTTCAGTATTTATCATATTTATACTATTACAATTACAATGACCTAAGCAATCACAATCATTTCCACTTGTAGGTTCTGAATCAGATTCTCCATTCAATGTATTTAAATCATTTTCTGAATAATCAGATAATTCTTCTTCAGATTTGTTAGATTCTTCTTCATTTATAATTATTTTTAGAATTTTATCTTTTAATTCTTCTGATAGTTCTAATTCATTAATTCTCTGCTTAACTCTACAATTTCTTGCATAGTGACCTATTTTTCCACATTTGTAACAAATTATAGTATCTTTTTGTTTTGAATTGTTTTTCTTAGTCGATTTTTGTTTATTAGATGATGGTTTAAACTTATAAGTTTTACTCTGATTTGTTTGTTTGGGCCTAGAATAATATTTCCTTTTATTGGGCCTATAGTGGGTTTTCTTTTGTCTCATATATTTTTTGGATCTAGATGATGGGGCTCTAATAGTTTCATAGTCATACTGTTGACAGAAATCTCATAATTCTTTTCTAGTAGAGATTGATTCTCATTTTAATTTTGTTTTTAATTTTAAAATTTGAACAAATAGCTAAACATTCATTATTTATATAATTAATTATATTTCCATAAGTTAAAGTATCATAAGGTATTATACCATTATTTTCATTTCTTAATTTGGTTCTAACTCTTTTTGCGAATAACTTAGGAAGTCCTGCAATAAATTTTTCTTTCCAATAATTATTATAACAATCTGGCCTAGTAAAAACTTTAGTTAATAATGTATCTTTATACCATCTAAAGTCTTGTAACTTTGGACAAGTTAGATTTAATAAAATTTCTGAATTTTGTTCTTGATATTGAGTAGGATCTCCTATAAAATATTTCATAATAGTATATATTAAAGTATTTATTGTATCATCTATTTGAGTTTGAACCTGAGTATTATCTTCTATTTTGATTATAGTCTTTTTAGCTGTTAATATAGTTTCTTTATTCTGAGGTGTCATATAGTAATCCAACCATCCCTTCAATTGATCAGTGAATCCAGAAATGATCATCTGAGCAATTGCTTGATCATCATTATTATTAAGCCTATAGGCACTAGCTGCCATAGACATTTCTTGTAAAAGACTTAAAATCTAATATTCTGTTAATCCATCTAAATTCCATTCATTAATTGATGTTCCATTATATCTTGCTTGAATAGTTTGTCCTCTTTCTTCTATCTGAGTATCTGGCGAGGTAGGCTTAAGATAATAATTTTTGGTTTCTGAGGTATATGTTCTAGAAGAACTTCCATAATGCATTTTATTAATATTTATTTTTTCTTGGAATTGATTTTCTATATTTTTTATTTCATCATCTGTATTAAATGTTTCTATTATAACTGCTATAGATTTATCTTTTGATGTTCCTGATTCTGTATCTTTTATTATTATAGGTTTTTCAGGTTTTTTAGGAACTTCTAATTTTTTTAATTGATTTTCTATTCTTCTTAATAAAGCTTGTTGAGTATTTAATTTTACATCATAATTGAGAGAAAATTCAAAGGGTTTAAATAATGGTTTTTCTGGTGATAATTCTATAGTTCTAGGTTTCTGTAATTCTGGTTGAACTAACGATTATACTCTATCTAATTGTTGTGCCATAGTTGATAATATTTTGTTTGAATAATTATTTTGTAATTGAACATGTTTAATTTCTTCTAAAACAGATTCTGATTCATTTTTTGATGATAACTCTACTCTTTTTAAAGGTAATGTCATATAATTATTATTGTCATGAGTAAATACTATTTTTTCTAAAGGAGGATGAACTGATACTCTAGTTTCATTTTCTGTTGTTAACCATGTTCGATCAATTTTAGAATGAACATTAATAGTAGGAAATGGATAATCTATATTATTGTTTTAACAATACATCTCAAACCATTCAAATAAAGTTATATTAATCTTTAATTCTTTCATATCATTATACCATTTTATTTTAAAATTTTCTAATTCTTCTTTTGAAAATTCATTGAAATACCAAATTCTTTTTAATCTATTATGTTCTGATTGTAAATCTTTTCTTAGAAATTCTTTATCTATTTCAAAATTTTCCATTCTTGTTTTAATTTATTTGAGAAAAATTTTCCATTTGAGATAATGAATCATCTGATTTATTATTTGGAATATAAACAGATTTTGGAATTGTTTCATTAAAATCTACATCTTTTAGTTTTAAATCCTTATCAGGTATATTTCTGGGTATAGAACTAGTAGAGAGTCTATTATTTGAATATATTGAAACTTTTGAAGAAAATGATTGATTTGGTAAAAATGATATTTTTACATATCCATCATTTCTTTCAATTATACTGGAATTTTGACTATTTATATCTATCTTTTGAGGTTCTAAAACTTCAGCTAATTCTCATGTTTCTGATCGAGTAATTTATTCCATTTTAATCTTTTAGGTATCTGGATATTAGAGTGCATTCTATTACCTTCAAAAATTAAAGTTTCATCTTTTAATAAACTATTTCTAGCTCTGGGATTTAAAGTAGTAGACATAACTTTGTAGTAAATTATATAAATTATAGCTATTGCTCTTATATTTTGTTTAAAATCTAATTTTTTTGTTTTAACTATCAAGCTTAAAGTATCAAATATATTAGGATCAAACAAGCTTAAAGAAAAGTTTGGATAACAATTAAAGTATACTGGACCATTTGCTAGATTTGTTTCTGTCATTGCTAAAAGTGAATTTGAAAAACTTATATGCCTAACGTCTCTAAGACACATTAGTACAAGAATATCTAAACCTTATCTGAATAGAGGTTTAATTGCTATTTGAACTAATCCTAAATGAATAAATTTATATTTCTTTCTATGCTTTTTAATAGATTGTTCTGCTAATAACTTGATAGTTTCTAGATTTTCATTTAAAGTTATAGTTTGTTCAGTCGTCTTAATTGAATAATCTTGCATAAATTCAAAAGATCCAATTTTATTATCGTCTTTATGTCATGTTTAGGTATAGTCCAGTCTAATAGCTGATTTTCAATATCTGCTATATTTACTTCTGTTGAATTAATATGATTTAAATCATCTAAATAATTTTGATTGCTAATTTGTCCAATTTTAGGTTCTTTAACTAATAATATCTTAGCTAATTTATCCATTAATCAAATTTAATCTTGTTAATTTCAATTAAATTTTTTTTATTTCAGTTTTCTTAAACTATCACGGGACTACCATGTGTATCAGGACCACCTAATGCCATCTCAGCTTATCTCGGCTGACCAACACTACACCAAACTCCGGCTGACTAATGTTTCAAGTTTAAAATTACTGATTTAAACTCAATTTAATTTTAATTAACCAAATTATATTTAATTAATTTTTAAATTAACTAAGTTATTATTAATTATTTTGCCTAAAATCAAACAACTTGACTCTGATACCATTTTGCCTATGTGGATCATGATTAATTAAGCACATTAATAATTAAGCAGAAACTAAATTCTCTAACAGACCCTCTGTAATTTGAGTAATTCTCTTGTAGAGAATTAAAATTTCACAACTATATTCAAATTTTGGTTTTTAAAGGAAATGAAAACATGAAAAGAATTCTCATTGCCTGGAGTGTTACAGGTTTTATCAAATGCATAGCTTAAGCAAGTACATCGAACCATAACAATTCATGACGGCCGAACCTCAAGTGTTTGAATCTATTTCTTTGCTCATTTATGCACAAATAAGTGGAGATGCAATCCTTCACATTCACCCACTGTGGCAGCACATGAATTTACAAAATTTTTTCAAAGAGCAAATTCTATCGATAGGTTAATGAACCATGCAAGTAGAACAATGAAACTACTGCTACCCCGCCTTCACATAATATATTTTCTGAAATATTGGCATTAAATACTTGAGTTGAATGCACAAAACCCCCCTTTTATTTCTTCAAAGGATGCACAAGAACATAAAAAAGAAATGGATAGATACTAATCTAAATCCTTATAACTAGATAAAAATCCAAATTAAAAGCATTCATACTTTTGTTTTACCAGATACTAATAACATATATGATACAAGCATGCAACACAATTTCTTAAAGGTTCAAATACAAGTATATCACAGCTTTAATGCAACGTGAGTCACAAAACTTGATCAAAAGTGTTTTGAGTTAAAACTCCAAACGAAACTCAATCAGTCATCACTACTTTTATTGTTGATTGAGGAACATGCTAAGTCTAACGAACTAAATATAATGATAAGGAGCAAGCTACAACTTAATCAGCAAATCCATATCCAGCTACCACTTTGATTCGAAAAATGCTATGCATTAATTCAGAGCTGAATTTTAAGTTCTGCTTTCTCCATCTGGCAAAAGAAATGTGAAATTAGTGTCATTGCCAGATTTCTTAACTAACTAAAAAGTTTTAAAGCGACTGTCCTAACAGATCAGGAATCAAATCCTACTGAATATAGAATGAGACTAGTAAGAGAGAGTGTTAAACTTTATAGGCATCTTAACAATCAATATAAAAAAAAAATTTACAAAGAAGAGTAAAAAATAAACCTGGTACATGAAAATTGCAAACTGATATAAATTCATAAAAATACAACAAAAATGCAGAGAATCAGCAGATGGATGTCAAGCAGTCCAAATGCATGACTATTCCATTCAGACTTGGCACTGCAAATAAACTGCAATTCTTATCCTAATTTCTACAAAAAAATAAAAAATAAAAAATCAAGCACTTTAATAGATCCCATGAATGGAACCGTATATTGAAAAATTAGCACTAAACTCCCATGCCAGATGATCACAGCCCAAGAAACTAACATAAAAGGCAACTAAAATCCTTTTCTGGTTGTGTCCAATCTAATGACAATGCTTCAATTAGGTCAAACTATATTAGCAGCTAGATAAGATCCAATCATGTGTAGGAGTGGATGTGAGGAGGGAGGGAGAGAGAGAATTTTTTTGACGATGCTTGTGTAGATGGGATCCTAAACAAGCAAATGAGGGCAAAGTCCAAGGGAAATTGTAATCCAGATTGGTGGTGATGTACAAGATGCTAGGTCAGCAGCGAAAGGCTGCTAGTGGAGGTGTGAGTAGCTGGTGATGGAGGGGCAGTGAACTGCATTGACTAGGCAGCAGGGAATGCGTGATTTGCAGCATCAAATAAAACCACTTTCTATAAAAATTAAATATATAATGCATCATTCTTAGTTTCTTACCACTTCTCTTAGTTGCAGAGCCAATCAATGAATAAAAATGAATTTGCAACAATTTACTAGATATATGAAAATAATACCTAACTAATACAAAAAGCAATAAGAACGCAAGTACTAAAAAGAACTCCTAATTGATTAAGCAACTAAAAAACATGAACGAGTCAAAGGTTAGCAAAATTTCAGTCATAAAATAGATACTAAATGCTTCTCTACTCTCTAGCATCTTCAATCTTCAATAAGAAGGCTGAGAATGGCAAATAAGAAAACCACCAAGAATCTATGTTTCCCTTATGAAAGATAAGTACAAAATATAATGGCAGAGTTCGCCAAAAAGGGAATAGGAAATCCTATATCTTCGGTTCGCTTTCTCGGATTAACAATGAACTTAAGGATTGTCTGATGATAAGAAATGCACAAATTTTATTTTTCTTCAAAAAAGAAGGGCAAGTAAGGATAATAACCACATGCAAACAAAAGATACGTTAATCATCTCAATTTCCAAAAGTTGGCATTCTCAAAATTTATGCCATTTCTAGTTTGTCAATTGATGGGTTTCCTACTTCGATATGTATTGTAAGTTGTAACTATAATTTGTATAGAACACTTATCCACATCTCATACAGTAAGCGAAACTTAACAGTGAAAATTTCAATGGATAAACAGCAATTTTGTCTATTGAAATCCAAATAATTTTACAGAGAATCAAGTCCAACAATCCGTTAACTTCATGATGTAAATGCTTTTCACATGACCAAGAATTATAACATAGTGCATTCTCCTTTTATCTTTTTGTGGAGTTCAACCAAACCCACTGCCCCATTATCAGGAAATGCAAATTAACAATGAAGGTGCCCATAACTACAAGAATGAATAGCAGAAAACGTACAATATGACTAAATTTCTAGCAAAAATAGGAAGGGGGACGCTCATCCAGTTAAAGAAAAAGATTAATATATATAGTATATACCAATGACAACACCTGAAGATTATCAAATTATCTAAGCTTCTTCATATGCAAACACAAACTCAAAATATTTTTCATAGATACATAACATGGATCAGCAAGTTGCCTTGTCATACCATCTGTATGATTGTATTGTCAAGATGGGTTTGTAGATAACCTAACTGTGCAAAAGAAGTGAATTGTAAATATTTTTTTTATTAAGTTCATTAAGAGGGGAATCAGTTGATAGATCAGATAGCTGATTATTCAATATGTCATTGAGCTTGAGTTTGGTAGTTCATGTGCTAATTTGCCAACAGTTGCTCATGAGATTATGTTGCAGGACATTGAAGGGATTATTTTCTAGAGATCTATGAGGATTTAGTTTTCTTTTTCCTGACAGAATTTTCTGACTCATTTGATAATTAAAAAGTGAAAATAAAAGGACAACTAAACATGAAACTTCCATATGAAAGCCCAATTTGAACAACTAAGAAATTTGAAAGCAAAGACACCTTGATGCACCATGCCATCAGGAAATTGGATACGTATGAGGGTCTTTGTGTTCTTTTTCTGGCAGCTTGTTCCTGCTTTTCCTTGTAAGACTTGGGAATTAAAGGCTAACTCTGCAATCTTTTTCTTCCTCAGCTTCTCGCTTTAACTTTCGAAGTTTAAAATGAATTTTTATCGAAAAGTGATTGTATTCTTAACAGGGGTATGATTTGTGCTTTAAACCTTCCTTGAATCGTGATGAGAGGTCTTTGATTTGAATGTTAGTTTCTTCATATTTTTCTCTATTTTTTTTTTATTGTTATAGGGACCAACTATTGCAATTCGAATTGATAGGGAAAAAAAAAAATCCTGTTCATTAAATTTTTTATTTCTAAAAAAAATTATGATTAATTTGAAAATTATTAATTTTGTTTCTAATTTTTTATTAGAAATGACAATCGAATCCAATATGGTGGTTCAAATTTGGATCATATATTCATCAGGTTATTCTTATATTTCAGATCATTAATAATTAATAAATTCAAAGAATTAATTTTTAATTAAAATTAATTAGTAATTAATACTTAATATTAAATATATTATTTTTTAAATACTAAAATTAATTTTAGACTATTACCATTTAATTTAGCAATTTAAAATAACAAAAAGTTCATCTAATTTTTTTTTTTTAAAAAATTGCACTGTCAGGTTGAATCTGACTCTAAAAATTTTAGATTGATTTTTCAGATTGATCTATTGGAAGCTTGAATTAGAATCCATTTTTTCCGATGGATTTGAATTGGATTTTCAATATATATATATATATATATATATATAAATTATAACACTCTATTTGGCTCCTCTTTGTATTCATATTCATAATGATCATGGTTTCGCATGAGTGTAAAGTACATGGTCACCTATAGACACAGTTGCTGTTTGCGGCTAGAAATTTCATGGTAACAAATTATCTACATCTCATATCATAGTTTTAGCTTGTAATGGACACTCAGTCTAATTGAGTTCAGCTCAAATATTAAGGCAAAGGAACTTCAATTAATCTGCTCACCACTCGCCATTCGTCTCTTCTCTTCCTCAACTTGTTCAAGCAACGCTTCTAACTCTGCCTCTGTCAAACCTTCTAACCGTTTCTGGAATATCGAAATAAGAAAAATATGTCAGAAAAATATAATAAGAAGAAAGCAAAACACAAGAGATTCGAATAGAGATTAGCATATGAGGATTTGCAACTTAGGTTTGATTCTTTCAATGAAAAGGGAAATCAAGATTGTGATATGGTATTCAATCTAAAGGAAGTTGAAAAATCTCATGATGTGGGGCACTTAGTAATCACAAAAAATAACAGCCAGAGTGGACAAGGCTTTCACTAGAGAATTTGCATGCATGGTTTTCCCAACTATCAAAAGACTAGCATCAAGATTCTAGGTTCTGCAAGAACATCTACACACTTTGACACTATAATTGAAAAACCCAAGGGTAGATAAATAGCATACTGCGTTCTCTGAAAATCAAGATCAAATATACAATTTTCACAAGGATTTGTTTCAATTTTCATTGAAATAAATGGAGCTTTAGTGGTATGCTTAACAAGAAAGTTCATTCTCTAGATATAATTAAATTTGATAGATTATACTTTTGTACTAAATTGACGTGAAGCAGTTGCAAGATATGCACTTTAAAAATGCAGAACAACTTAAAACTGAAAAAAAAAAAATTCAAGAATGCAGAATGACTTGTACTGAAAAAACATGAACTTGCAGTACTACATTCATAATTGATTGGGAAAGAAATTTTGATTTTGCTAGAGAAGAAAAAGACAAATCTAAATGAATACTACCTCCATCACTTTGACTTCATAGTCACGCAATTGTTGAGCATATGTCATTTCCTTGTTTGAGACCCTAAATATGTACGTTGAAATCCATCCAACTGTAAGGCCCAAAACTAGCACCAACTGAACAACATTCCCTGCTTGTAAAGGATCAACTCCGGCAAACTGCAGAGTGCATAAAAAAGAATAAAAAGATCATGTGGGGAACAACTTTAATGGCTGGCATCCATTTATGTTGGTTATCAATTTAAGCAATAAGCGAAATTAACTACTGGAGACAATAATTTTACTTGGGCTAAACTGAATATTTTGACGCTAAGGGCTCATTTGGTATAAATGAATCTTACAAAATTTTGTGGAATTCAATTTGCATGATGGGTTTGAGCGAAAATTCATTTCAAATTCTTATAATCAATTCCATGGAATTGGTTATAACTAAATTGACAGAATATGCAAACGAATTTTAAATTTAAGAGCTCCAATTTTTCAAATAACAATATATATATATATATATATTTTATTTATGGTCTCTCATTCTCACTATCTTTCCTCCTCTTTCTCTCATATTTCTCTCTTTGATATGAGATGCAAAAAATTCTAGTTAAATATCTATTTTTAATAGATTTTTTTTAAAAAAAAGTTTTCAATAATTATTTTTTGCTTCAAAAATTTTATTTATCTCATTCTTATTAATTTATTTTTTTTATTAGTGCAAATGAATTCCATATTTTGTATAAAATTATACCACATACAAGAATTTATTTGCAATTTCAATTCCATTTCACTTGAAAACAAATGAATTCCTTAATGAAATTGAACCAAACAAGGGCTAAATGAATAGGAAGTAGAAATTAAGAAAACACAAAGCACAAATAATAATAAAACACATTGAAGTTAAGATACCTCTAATCCACTTTTCAAGCCAATGCCAAGAACAGTAACTCCAAGTCCAATCAATAAAACATCCTTCCTAGTGTATCCAAAAGGTGTCTGCCGTAGAAACAAGTAAAGGATATGAGCAACACCAAGTTAACATCATAATGCAAGTAATTGCTTTAGCAGTCATTTAGGAGCTCAAAAGAATTGAATATAGATATAATAACAAAAGAACACAAATAAGGAAGAGAATTCCAATTCCATTCACAAATAGCTGTTCATACATGCCTTGCCTTGGTCAGAAGAACCATCTTTCGTGCTACTGGAGTTTGAGGAATCGCTACTTCTAGGGGTAATGAAATTTACTTTCTTTGGCATCATGCTGATGAAACCTTTTCTTGGAAAAGAAAATGTCTTCTTTCTATTCAAGCTTTGTGAAATTAATCTTCCTGAATAATGAAAATGAAAATAGAACCAGAAAAATGATAAAATATTGCAAGTAATGACACCACTTGAATCCTTCATACAAAAGCATATGCTATGTTTTCTTGAAGATGTCAACTATGATAATCAACAAGGAATGCTATATGTCTACTTTTCATACATGGAGGTGGATTTCTTAGTTCTAGAAAGCTTAGCACTGACATTACTAAAAGCATAAAATAAGATGCATTTATCGCTGTTACTTTCATGCAGTTTGGACATATTTAGAACTTAGAAGGTGAACTAACATCGTCACGGATAAAAGAAAAATGAGACAATTACTATTTGAGATTTTAAAATTAAGCTATTTGTCCCTTCTATTTTATCATATTATACTAACTTTGTTAGATTTTCTATTAAAAAAACATTAAATTGTTGTGAAATTACAAAATAGCTCCTTTATAGTAATTTTTCCTAATGAGGGAAAATTACTATTTACCTCAGAGATTTGACATATTATACTAGTATCCCCTGAGATTTTAAAATTTATACTGTTTGTCCCTTGAATTTAAAGATAGTTTTGGGATTTTTTAATTATTTAACTTTCCCATTAATAGTAAAATCATTAAAATTGATGGAATGACTATATAGTTTGACGGAAACAAAATTGAGAAGACAAATAATATAATTTTAAAACTTTCCGGAGTAGGTTGGGAAAAACATCAAATTCAAAAAATTAGAAGTATATAACCTTAGATGGACTGATGAAAGATAGATGTGTACTTGTTAGATCTTGGAAAGTGGAGGCGGAATGATGGTAGGTAATGAAGAGAAATTAAAGCACCACTATAATTTCTGAACTTTAAAAATATAAAAATACACATTAGTATTGTAAAGACACTAAACAAGTAAGGTGATCATGGTTTGGTCAATTCGAACTTTAGGGACTTTGACCAGTTCTTTATCAGTTCAGTTTTGCACGGTTTATCCTCTTTTTTTTTCCAATAAATAAATTTCAATTCTAATTAATTTAAACTTAAATTTGTCTAATAAAATTTCAATAGTTGTAGCTTTTGTGGAAAAATTTATTTCTAAATACTTTTTGCTAATATCAAACATCTACATTATTGTTATCATTATATCTTTAATTTTGCTATTAAATATATGTGATACTGAAGACTTGACTACAGATATATTAATGGTTTACACATATAAAATGAAAATTATACATGAATATTTGTTCATTAAACTACAAATATGTAATAAAATACAACATATTATTTATGCAATTTATTTCCGTTTAGTCAACCATTGATTTTGCAAATCATAAACTGTAACCGAGTCCATAAGTTCAATTAACTGGTTGTTTCAATTTGGTTTTGGTTTGTTTCTTTCAGTGTTTTTTGGATCCGATGAACAAGTCTTTCTAGCTACCATGGAAGTGCATCATAAATTTCAACCATGGAAATAAACTAATAAACCAGCTTTGTAGCCTTTGACAGTTGATATTATTTTAATTGAGAGAGATATATCAAACTAGAATATCAGTCAGTGTAAAAATAAGACTCATTTTGGAGACCATAGCTAACTGGGCAAATAAATGCCTATATTCTACAATATAAATTTTAATTGAAAACAAACTGATAAGCATATAGCCTTATTTCTTGTTAATCATAAAATCATAAAAAGCACAGTCTTGAGTTATAGAATGTATACAAGTTTTCCCAGCAAAGAAAATGAATATTTTTTTTCTCATAACTACATATCCCAACATTATGAAAATTATAAACGAACTATGTTTTGTCATTTATAAGGTTGCAGTTGGATAGAAAACTTGGAATTCAATAATTTGAATTTGTATATTTTAGTTCAGGTGGTATAAAAGATATATTTGTAAAGCTTGTAAATTTAGGGGAAGAAAATATTCACCAAAACTTAATGTACTTGAAACTACTACTTCTTATAGAAAATTACAACTATGTCCACAAAAAAGTACCCTTTCATTCTAATGAATACATCCAGCTAAATTAGACCCAAACAATATGTCTCAATCAAAAAAATTCAAACTGAAATATTCAAATTCAATCTTTCGTTTCAAGACCTGTACCCAAATAAAATGTAAAACCTAATTTCTGCAGTGATTTCTCCTAGAATATCATTTGACACACAAATTTACGCATGCTATCAGCAAATTGACACAAGTAAATTCTGCATACAAGCAACTTTAATTAGTATAGTTGAAGATATAAATAAATGCATGAATTTTTCAGTGAGCCACACCAATAAGGCAAGAACCATCACATGAAGGGGAAAAAACTAAAAATCCAATGAATTCAAAGCAACCGAAAAACCATTTCATAAGATAATACGGAATGGAAAAAAAAATCAGAGAAAATTAGAAAAGAGTAAACCAAAATGAAGAAAGCGAAAAGGTAACTGACCGTCTGTGCGACTTGAGAAATATCCACTCCTCAACTGCAACAATGGAATACTTGAAATACCCACATAGAAAGTAGCTCTATTCTGGCATAAAATGTTGCAATTAGGATTTCCTTGCAGAGTAGAAATCATCCTGCACCTGTTTTTTTTTTCTAGTTCAACATAGTACACCTGATCAATTTCAATTCAAAAGGAAAAAAAAAAAAAGAAAGATAGAGGAGGAGAAGGAACTATGCATTACCTGGATAAGGAGCAAAGGAAGAAGGAAGCAGTGGATGGCTGTTACTCACAGTTCGTTTGATATTTTTATATAATTTTATTAAGTCCTAATATTTTGATTTTTGAATAATTAATAAAAATATAAAATATAAGAACTTTTGGAGCGGAAAAGCGCGAAGCCTCAGCCGTGCCGTGCCACGCGAGTTCTACTTATAAACAACGCCATACGACGTCTGAGATCTCACCACGTGTACTTTTGTCGATCTGGCATTATATGATTGGTTGTCATTTCCGCTATATTCCACGTGGACTCTTCTCTCTGGGACACTTTTATATTCCTTCTTTCCCCCTCTTCAGCTCTGATAACACAGCCCACAACGATCAACCTTGCTCCGGCAACGGCTATGCGTATACATACACATTTCTAGCCTAACCTAAGACCTAACCTTTCATCGAACTCAGCCAACGGATCGTTTAAACAAGCGCTGCAAGCAGCGGCGGTTCACGGATCAAGGTAGACATCGCTCGCGCCACTGCTATCTGGTAATAATGAGGTATACTAAGCTCTACTTACATTTTTGTGTTGTGCTGAGATCATTTTTTGTTTTCTCTTCACTTGCAGAGAAGGATTGTTTATTTTGAAGTGTAGGTTGTTCTAGGATGGGGTCAATGTTATTCAAATTAGGGTTAATCCTGTCCTTGCTATCCTTAAATTTAATCCCTTCGAAATCGGCGGTAGCCAGTATAGATCTAGGCTCAGAATGGATGAAAGTGGCTGTTGTGAACTTAAAACCAGGCCAAACTCCAATTTCGATCGCAATCAACGAGATGTCCAAGCGGAAATCCCCAGCTTTGGTTGCATTTCATGCTGGAACTCGCCTAATTGGTGAAGAAGCAGCGGGAATCACTGCCCGTTATCCTGAAAAAGTCTTTTCTCAACTCCGTGACATGATCGGGAAATCCTACAAGCACGTCAAAACCTTTCTAGATTCGATGTATTTGCCATTCAATATTGTGGAAGATTCAAGAGGTGCTATTGGTATAAAAATTGATGATACTGTGACTGTTTATTCTGCTGAGGAGTTGGTGGCTATGATTCTGAGTTATGCCTCTAATCTGGCGGAATTTCATTCCAAGGTGGCGGTAAAGGATGTAGTGATCAGCGTACCGCCATATTTAGGGCAGGCAGAGAGGAGGGGTTTGATTCAGGCTGCACAATTGGCTGGAATTAATGTGCTTTCTTTGATAAATGAGCATTCCGGTGCAGCTTTACAGTATGGGATTGACAAGGATTTTTCTAATGGTTCTAGGTATGTTATTTTTTATGATATGGGATCAAGTAGTACTTATGCTGCTCTTGTGTATTACTCAGCTTATAATGCCAAGGAGTTCGGGAAGACCGTGTCCATTAACCAGTTCCAGGTATACTTTCATTCTGCAATATACTCATTTTGGAAGGATATTGATTTAGTAGTCCACTTGCATTTACAATGAATTGCTTGGGCCTTGGAGTATGTTTTGTTGCTACGTTGATATAGGTCAAATTCAGTATAGTATATGTCAGCAAATGGGATTGTAAAGTGGATTGCAAAAGAGGCAATATTGTTGAATTCTTGCACACGCATTATTGTAGATCCTTTTGCATTATGACATGTAGTGATGCTGGAAATTGGTAATGATATCAGTGATAATATAAGAGCTCCATTATGTGCCTATTCTTCATAGTTTAAATTACTATTTCATGTTTTGATTTGATTAAGGTGTGGTTCATGATCTTGGCTACTTCTTCCAATCACTTTTTTTTAGGTCTTCAGGACTGTCCTTCTCTGTGTTTCTGTAGATGTATTCATCACAGATTCAGTTTGTACTTGTAACTCATAGTAGCAGCAATTCTTCCATCCTTTCCCTTGTCTAAATGTGTTTTTTTATTGTCTGCTTGTTATTGGGCATTTATTCCAGTCTGATAGAGTGTAATAGCATTCTTTTATGCTTAAAATATGTCCAGGTCAAGGATGTAAGATGGGACCCAGAACTTGGTGGGCAAAATATGGAAGCACGATTGGTGGAATTCTTTGCTGATGAGTTTAATAAACAAGTTGGAAATGGGGTTGATGTGAGAAAGTCTGCTAAGGCAGTGGCTAAATTGAAGAAACAGGTTAAACGTACAAAAGAAATTTTGAGTGCAAATACCATGGCTCCAATATCTGTCGAATCTTTGTATGACGACCGCGACTTTAGGTAATGTTGACTCTTTAAGTCATGTGCTTTGCTATGCTTAACAATCTTTTCCCTAGTTTTTTTCTTCCACAATTGCAGTTCAGCTATAAACCAGGGTGCTTGTTTATAAAATTTATCCTTGGTGTATTTCTTTTTGTTTTGATACTGATTTTGGTTTCAATGATCTTCATTATGTGAGCGATGCAGATTCCTGTAACTATTTTATCTAGCATTTCATCTCATATTGGGTTGCTGGGTGAGAGTTCAATTGCTCTAATTAGCACTGTAAAGGTAGATGGCATTGTTTTAAGGGTAGATAGCATTGTCCTGAACAGCTTAATTTTGAAATATTAGGTGCTTCCCCTAGAAATGATGCTAGGTTTAGTCTTAAGATTTCTATATCTCATAAAGTGTGGCACTCCAGATTTACAGTACCAATTTCCTGTTGGTTTCATAATTTACAGGTTGAGGATTCTCAAACATCAATAGTAATTTAGTTCTAGTGTGTTTCTCGGATAAAGAGAATGTACTGTTTTTACGATTCTAAATTTTCTGGTTAGACTTTCTTTTTTCAAGTTAATACTGTTCTACATATAAATTTGTGCGGCATTGCTCCTTTTCTTTTTCTTTCTTTTATGAGGTACCATGCATGTGCCTAATACTTTTTTTGGGATATAACCACGACAGTTATATACTTACTTTAATTTGAGGATTCTTACTACAATTCTTAATTGGCTGCCTTTGCTTTATTTCTATCCCAATGTCCTTTTCTTCAAGGAGCACAAAGTTATGCATATGCTATTATGTACATAGTAGTCTCATCGGGTAATTAATTTATTGGGTAATTAATTTAATAAATGTTTATGTGGAAGCATTTATTTGCTTATTTAAAATTTTCAGGAGTACTATAACACGTGACAAGTTTGAAGAGCTGTGTCAAGATTTGTGGGACAGATCTCTTACACCTCTCAAAGAAGTGCTAAATAATTCTGGGCTGAAGGTTGATGAAATATATGCAGTGGAGCTCATAGGAGGTGCTACGAGAGTGCCAAACTTGCAGGTCAGTACTATCCTTGTCAGTTCTGAAAATACTGGAAAAAAAATTTTTAAATCTTGCACCAGTATTTAACCCATATTCATTATATAATTGCGGAAAAACAATAGGAGCACCTTGAACCTATGTTGCCTTTAGTTGATTATGTTGTTCCATCTTACGTCACTTCATTTGTTTCACTGCACTAAAATTTCAACTGGTGTGAAACAGCATGGCCTCTGCTGCCAATATATCAATTTATTGTTGTTGATATTGCTCATTTACCTCTGCTATTTTATTCTTCTCTTGGAAATTTGTTCTGCAAAAGCAAAAATCAATCAGTTATTGATTATTTGAAGGGGATCTCTAAAGGAATAGAAGATAAGAAAGGTAATGGGTAAATAAAGCTTGGATGACTGCAGCTAAAGTAAAAGAGAAAGAGGATAGTAGTCACTTTTTCATGACAACCTTGTGAAACTATTGCCTTTACATGTTTTTGTTTTGTTTCCCCATATGTTGGACTTTCACTCCACACAAATTATTATGGGCTGTATAATTGATTTCTGAAATAATACAGTGAGATTGTATGAAGCATATATATATATATATATTGTAAATGATATTCTATGATAAATCCAAAGCCATAGTCTGAAATACCCCACAGCCAGTATACACTGTATCCCAATTTTATTAAGAAGGAAAAAAAAAAGAAAACTCATTTTGGGGATCATCTTTTAATGGATCATTTCAAATTTATTTGTTTATTTCTAGCATTTGGTTTTTTTTTTACATTGCTGGTATTATTGAAACATAATCACTTGGCCTTTTGCAGTTGATTTATGATTAGTTTGGTCTATTCCAAACCTGCATGTGCTTGGACTCTTCTTCTAGGCCTTTTATTTTTGCATAACATTTTCATATTTGGTGATTGATGTTTAATTTTCCCAATGACCCAATTCTGTGCAATATTTTCCAATAACTATATCTGAGATAATTGCATATGATGCAAACATTGCAACATGGAAGGCTACAAGGTTGCTGCTTCAGCATGGCAAATCCATGTCATCTTCAATGTTTGTGGGCATAAGATTTTGGCATAGATATTTTTTCTTATATAGTGGTGCAAGGTGATATTGTTTGTTTTTTGCATAGCTGGACTAAATTCTTTTCAACTGTTGATAATAACTACCAGCATACTCCAGCCAAATTTATGAGCTCCATTATTAAATTTTTATTTGCATGACAAAAGCATGTAATCAATCTGATTTTTCATGATAACAGGCCAAGATCCAGGAATTTCTTGGAAGGAATGAGCTGGACAAACATCTTGATGCTGATGAGGCTATAGTTCTTGGTGCAGCACTATATGCCGCAAATCAAAGTGATGGGATCAAATTGAATCGTAAATTAGGAATACTTGATGGTTCTCCCTATGGATTTGTGGTTGAGTTAGATGGGCCTGAGCTTTTGAAAGATGAGAGCACTAGGCAGTTACTTGTGCCAAGGATGAAAAAACTCCCGAGTAAGGTACATATAATTGTAGTTTCAATCTTCTGTCTCCAAGTAATTTATAATTGTAAAATCTGTTGTGCTTGAAGTCAGAAACAGAATTGGTTGCCAAAGATGGTTATTATGGGAAGAAGAAAACCATTTTAACATTTCATCTCTATCAAGTTTGATATCTATATATAATGTGTGGGTTTGGTGATCCACAGATGTTCAGATCCTTTATCCATAACAAAGATTTTGAAGTTTCACTCGCTTATGAGGCGGAAGAACTTTTGCCACCTGGGACTATTTCTCCTGTATTTGTACAGTATGCTGTTTCTGGTTTGACAGATGCAAGTGATAAGTAAGTATAGTGATTCTCTCAGTGCTATCCCTCAATCCTATGTGGATGTCTTCCATGCTTCGATACTTCTTAATTATTAGAAAATTTTCATGAAAAGACTTCTGTTTATCTATCTTCCTTGTGTTCTCTAGATATTCATCACGAAATCTGTCCTCCCCCATCAAGACAAATCTACATTTCTCTCTCAGTCGAAGTGGAATTCTTTCTCTGGATCGAGCAGATGCTGTTATTGAAATATCAGAATGGGTGGAAGTTCCTAAAAAGAATTTGACTGTAGAAAATACAACTGCTTCATCTCAAAATATATCAGTTGACACTGGAGCTAAGAATGTTCCAGAAGAAAGCACTGAAAAGCTGGAGTCTGATGATAAGATTAGCAATGCATCCAACTCTAGTGTCGAAGAACCAACTGCCACAGAGTTGGATACAGAAAAAAAGCTGAAAAGGAGGACATTCAGGGTTCCACTTAAGGTGCAATTATGCTAACTGCCTTCTCATTTTCTTCACCTACCTGCTAAAATTTTCTTTATATTGGGTCTTGGTATGTGCACTCTTTCCTTTCCTCTTTCTGATTTATTTCTTTTTTTTTTTTTCTTGTAGATTGTTGAGAAGACCATGGGACCTGGAACGCCTCTTTTAGGAGAATCCCTAGTTGAAGCCAAAAGAAAACTAGAAGCATTGGACAAAAAGGATGCTGAGCGAAGGAGGACTGCTGAGTTGAAAAATAACTTGGAAGGATATATATATTCTACTAAAGAAAAGGTTTAAATTCATGACTCATTACAACTTCTGCCTAATTAAATAATGAAAGAATTTATATTTCTGTGGTTGATGTAGTTTTGGTTATTTTGAATTGATTTTCTGTTTCTTGTGTATGAAGGTTTATATTTTAATATTTATGCATTGTTAAGCATTTTTTTATTTAGTGTAAAATAGGTTTCGATCTATCAATTTTGAGATTACACTGAACTTTGATTTTATCAAGTTATATTTTTACTATGTATTGTTAGCTTTGTGTTTTCTTTAGATTTTTTTATTACTTTATTGGCTTCCAGCTTGAAACACCTGGGGAGTTTGACAAAATATCTTCTGAAGATGAACGCAAATCTTTCATTGAAAAGCTTGATGAGGTATTTCTTCATTTTACACTTTTTTTTCTCTTTTTCTTGATCTTTTCTTATACTCCCTCTATGCCACAAAGATAGGTTCACTTCTATGTTCAGACAAGTTAAGATAAGTTAATTAATACAATTGGAAGTATAAACGTTACTTATGTTTTTAATATTCCCCCTACATTAGTTGGGGTCATAGTCAAAAACTGAGAAATGGTAGTTCATATTTGTTGATAACAAAACACATTAAACAGGGGCTTATTGGAAAATTAAGAAATCAACTATACTCTCAAAAGGAAAGTGGACTACAATTTAGGATAGATGAAAAGGAAAGTGGCCTATCTTGGTGGGTTGGAGGGAATATATAATTTTTTTTTTCAACCCTTGAGAAATCAAAAGGGCTTCATGATCTAGTTGTTTGACTTAAATTTGCCACATGAACATCTTCTATTTTCAGGTCCAAGAATGGCTCTATATGGATGGTGAAGATGCCAATGCTACTGAGTTTCAAGATCGTCTAGATTCTTTAAAAGCTATTGGTGACCCTATATTTTTCAGGTGTGACCTGATTTCAGTTGTAGTTGGACCTTGCCTTTGCTGAGACAGGCCTTAGTTGTTGTAGTTAATGATTTGCAAAGTTGGCATCTAAAATAAGTTATTGTAACTGATGAGTGTTTTTCAGGTATAAAGAGCTCACTGCAAGGCCAGCAGCTGTTGAACTTGCGCTAAAACACCTTGGTGATCTGCAGCAGGTATGTCAAATAATTCAATTTGAAGTTGCTCTTGTAATATTCTTATGCCAAAGTGTAGGGCTTGGATAGTGCCTGTTCTTTATATGATCTTTAGCATCATGCTAAATTTGATCCTAAAAAAAAAATATTGTGCTAAAATTGGATGACTATAAATGATATCACATGCTTGTCACTTAGAAAATGAATGCTAGATCCTTGAAAAATTAACGCTCCATGCATTGCATTCTTGTTTTTCCATGGATTAAAGAATTAAAAGATGGTTTTAGAAAATTAAGCAAACAGCTAGGACTAAAAAATGAAATGATTTTAGCACTGTTATTGGGTTAAGGTTGATCTTTCAAATAGGACAAACACTTTGAAAGATAAACTAACATAATGATATTATGATGTGAAAAGTACCCAAAAAAATGATTTGGTTTAATGGTCAACACTTTGAGGGCTGTGGTTCACCTTGTATCAGTTCAGTACCTTAAGTTTTTCTCCACTCACAGAGTCTAATTTTCCAATGAACTTGCTCCCTTGTGGCATGAAACACTAATAAGTTTCATAAAAAACGATATGTGAATAGTGTGGTCTCACAGAACTGATGTCTATTTTTTTGAATAGAACTCTTTTTTTTTTTTTTCATTCTTCATATAGAAAGAATACCATTAAAATAATTCAAAGTCAATGCTATAGCTTTCCCCAAACCAGAAAGAATTGATGTTGCCCAAACCAAGCTATCAAAAAACTAATTGCAGCCATGATATTACCTAAAAGTGTTAGATTAAAAATGGGAGTCAGGAAGAAAAACTTGATAGAACTAAACAACCATCCATCAGAGGCTCTCTTGGCTGTAATTGGTATGTCAATAGGCATAATAAGCACAATATACAAATGATCAAATCAAACAAGAACTTTCATTTTGGAATAGCCAATTTGGTGGCCTTGAAAATATCTTTGTAAATATCAATTTATTGCCAGTTTTTTAGCTCATTTATTGAAGGTAACTATCAGAATATGAAATTTTATTAGAGAGTTCTTGCAGAATTAGTAATTGAAGTCATGGGCGGCAGAAGTTACTCATGATATCACCTTTATTGCAAGTGGTCACAACTGATATAAATTGCTGACAGTGTCATCTTTATAATTATTTTGCAACTCTTTATAGATAGAATTGCAGCATTTTAACTGTGTTGCTGCGATTGGGTTTTTGATAGCTTGATTGACCTTTTCTCTTTTGAGTGCCTGCAGTTTATACAAAGCTGGGAAACCAACAAACCATGGCTTCCAAAGGATAGAGTAGATGAGGTATTACTTAACATTTAATCTCACTTGGCCTCTTTTTGATTTTTTTTAATTATTAGAAATGATTTTACATCTCAACATTTTTAATACTTGCTTTCCAGGTTCTAAGTGATGCTGACAAGTTAAAGAGTTGGCTGGTTGAGAAGGAAGCTGAACAGAAGATGTAAGTTGTTTTCTCAATGCTATTGTTACTGTTCCTGCTACTATAGCTTTAAGTACATATCTTCTTCGAAGTTTCTTTTTTTCTATATTTAGATCAATAGATGCACATACATGTGTGTTTTTGTCTATAATTTTCAGATTTAATTTCTTTTTTCAAGTTGTGTTACAAGTTCCTCTTCAAAGAATGCAAATTTAGCCTTTTTATTGCCCTTGTTTGCAGGTGTAAGCATTAATTTTTTAAGACTGCTTCATATCCCAGTCATACATTATCTGATGTTTTCTTTCTAAATGAGTTATATCTTAAGTATTGCCAATAAGCATATAGGTGTGAAAACCTAAGAAATGATATTACACGTATATCATGAATAAAACATAAACCAAATGTTTTTATAACAAATTTATGAGGGAAGTATGGAGTTGGCAATCAGTTTAGTTAATTTTGAAAGATTATTAGGTTGAAGAGTGTGAAAGTAGGTGCTCGATTGTTGGTTTATATAGGGGAAAAGATGTATGGAGATGGCAACAAACAGACCTTGCCCCTTATGCATGTAATACAGTTACATGATGGCCATTACTGAGCTGCAATACCGTCACCTTTACGGAACCATTATTTTGGGCCTTCACCAATGCAAAATAGTTCACCTGTTTCTTTCGTCTGGCAATGCTAACAGGCTTTTGAAAACCATTAAATAACAACTGTTATTAGAAACTATGTGGTAGGATCAATTTTGAATTATTAGAATCGAAAATGTCATCTTATATTACATATATACATTGACTTGTATATAGGTTTTTCAGTGGGGAAATTGTTTTTCATTTGGTGAGAACGATTGCTGGAGATCTGTCATCTGTTTCTTACTACATTTTTCACAAATCTGTTATATGAATTTAGTATTTCAAATTTGAACTATGAATCGGGCATTTTCTGGGAATATGTGATATTACTTGCATCCAACAGTTTGGCCAATAGGCACTGATACAATGAGATCGGGTCTGATATTAGTACTGCCAACCAATACTATTGTTTGAACCCTACTTGAAACAGTGGATTGTAGGTCGGGTATTGCTCCCAGCACCCATTGAAGCACCAACACGTGATACTTATTTTCCCTTATTACTCTTGTTTTTTTTCCTGGAGTCCATAGATGCTTTCCACCACAATTTAAGGCCTTTATGATCTATATTAGGTGGTCAATTGTAATCTCTTTTGGTTTCAACAGCTTCTAAAAACTGTCAGCCTGATAGAGGGTGCCTGAAACTATTATAAATCATCATTTTTTACTCAGAGGTATATTGATACATATTCCCAAGTTCAGTAATCAATTAATATTTGTCTTACGTCAAAAGCAAATCTGAAGCCTACACTGCATTACTTCATATCTAAGCCATAAAACTACTTATATAAACTCATCATATGGTTGTTTGGGAGAAATTATTATCTTCATTTTATCTTTTATAAATTCCTGAGTATTAATTTGGGCTTCCCTTGCCTAGGCTGCTGTTAAGATCCTAACAATGGAAGCAGAACACCCTTCAACACAACTTGATAAATAGGACCTTTTGCTTTTCAAGCATCTTTTTGACACAAAGTAACTAGAGGTCAATAAATGAATTTTTGTTGACAGATTTAGAATAGCTAGTGGTTAATAAATGATTTTTTATTTGACAGATTCAAAATAGCTAAAGGCGTTTCTTGCAATTGATATGGCAAGATCAATTTCTCAAATTGGATTTAGAATTTGATCAAAGAGCTCTGGCTCTGTGGCTTACTTTATTTAGGACATACCAAGTTGGTGCAAATAGAATTTTAAAGATGCTTATGGCAAGAGAGAGAGTATGGGTTGGGACTCCAGTCTTGGGAGGACATTCCTTGGTTCAACACTTGGGATGTTTAAGAGGATGCAATCTGGGAGATTGAATGGCGTGGACAGAGAAGAAGAGTTTTGAAGGATTTTTTTTTTTGTTCCTTATATTTTCTGAGTTGTGTGTAATTATAACTCCATAGACCAATAAACCCACATGGGATGGTAAGAATTTATTCTTGGTGATGACTCGGAGGAGTTCATTACTGCAACTTTACATAGATACTATGGTTCACAATGGGATAGAAGCAGATCAGTTTCTGTACTCATAGTAGATAGACATGAGTTGGGTGTGTACAAAAACTGAGAAGCTCACATTTGCTGATGGAGATATGAATGTTGCGTCGTTTCAGAATCTAATTGCTTCTTGTGGTTCGTTTTGGTTTCATCTTGGGAGCTTGTTTTACCTTAAGTGCTCTTTTGGCATATTCTGTAGGCAATTCATGAAATTTCTATTTGTTAGTTCCAGCTTCAGGATTTGAAGCCCGACTAATGCCCTTTATGTACTGATTCTGCTTCATGAAATTTCCCTTTTGTTTGAACGATTGTATAATGACAATGTCATACCTTCCCATGCAAGATTTAAATATTTAATATGGCAAGTGGTCTATATAATATTAAAGTCTTAGTAAAAATGTCTATGCTTGGTCCAATTTAAGACTTGATGGAGAACTTATGCATATATATATATATATATATATAGACTTCATTTCATTTTGTTATTTTTCATCCTGGTCCTGGGAAAGTTACAGTATGTTTAAATCTGGATCCAAATGTTGGTTACTTAACATGATTATTGACTTTCAACAGGACTTCAGGATTCAGCACACCAGTATTCACCTCTGAAGAAGTATACCTCAAGTTGTACAACCTTCAGGATAAGGTATTTAATCATTTTAGTTAGAACTGGAGAAAGGAGATCAAAACACAGTTTCAATTGGTTTTTTGTTTGCTGTTTTCTAGGTTGCTAGTGTAGACAAAATTCCGAAGCCAAAACCCAAGGTTGAGAAGCCAAAGAAGAATGATACTGAGGCCAGTGAAGAGAAGTTGAACAGTTCCAATTCTACTCCGGAGGAGAGACGTGAAGGTGACAAATCGACAGCAGATTCAGGTGGTTCGGATGAAGAAAAAGTCAACACAGAACCTGAGGTTCATGACGAGTTATGATTTTAACTTAATGACCATAAACTGAAAATGTTGATTAGCTACATTTAGCTGAAAAAGTGGAGGAAAGCATGGGGGAGATGCATTTGTAGCAAATTTTAACTATGGAAGAATAGTGCAGAGCCTTTTATTCTTTGGAGAGATGGCAGCTTAAGTAAAATCATACTTGAAATTGATAAATTGGCCTAGGGTAACCAATGAGTTTTATATCTGCGAACTTTACCCCTAATAACTGCTATAAATATTATACCCGCAAGACTAGGAGGCATTTAGTCTCTCCCTCTTTGGGAATTTTGGTAAGCTTTCTTGCGTTTAGACTTTAGAGGACAATACTGTAGGAATTTTTTATTTGAGATGGAGAAACCTATCAATTATCATTTTTCAATATATAGATACAGCGTTTATTTGATTTATTATTATTATTATTATTATTATTATTATTATTATTATTATTATTATTATTTTTCCTGTTTGGTATTATCTTTATATTTATACCGATGCTGAGTGGGCTAATGGTTTTAGATCATATTAGATAAACAGAGTGTTGAGTGTTCAAATAAGCTAAATTCTGGTGGGGTGGGATTGAACTGATTCATTTCCAAACGTGAAAAAAAAAAATGATGAGGGGAATTGTTTAGCTTGGCCGTTCCCTCAATCCCTCGAGCAAGACGAGAATATTTATCAATTATATACATCTAAACACAAAAAGAAAAGTATACAACATTGAATGAAGAAAATATGTGATCTTCCTAACTTTCATAAACCAAATCGTAATTAATGAAGCTATCTTAACACAAAATAGTGGTAATGTTTGTCTCATTAAATTTATATATTCCCTCTTTTATGGCAACTGATGCAAAACAAATAGTCTCAGTTGCAAATTTATGCATAGATATATAATAGTGTTGAACTGAAGTGAAAATGAATCATATGAATTGAAGTAAATGTTGCCAGTGTCACTATGCCCTGCTTTGTATTGCCAAACTTTTCTCTAGAAGTTATTAGCCAACTACTTTAGGGATTTTTTCCTTAGATTTAGGAGTATGCATGGAGTCAGTTACCTGCAACTTGCTATTACAAACTCTCTCTCTCTGTCACTTTGTTAAATTTTTCTTATTATGTTCAACAATTATATGGATGGAAGAAATCATTATTTTGATCATTTAATTAAGGTCAAAGCTGCAAATAAACCCTTAAATAATAAGTTAATATGTAACTTGGTCCCTATCGTTAGCCTTTGGTTCAATTAAATCCTTAAAGAGTGAATATTAACTCTTTGTTGAAAAGGGTATGTGAGTCCCACTTTTAAATTGAAAAACATATCCCTAATGTTTCATGAAAATTCTCTTATACATTCCTAGAGTTTTTTAAACTTTATTTGTTCTCGAATATTATATTAAAAAAATTGATTGTACTGTTTCATTCCTGGAGGATTCTGTTACATAGCTTGTATTTATAGGCAAAGTTTGAAATTCTAGCTATTCTATTACATCCAATAGAATTGCTCACTTTTTCCATTTATATTACTATTTTCCAGCTCACACTATAACTAACTAACTTTTGCTAACAATGCGGAGATTCCTCACACACCAACAGGCTGCTCTCCATAGACATCAGTCCAAAGCTTCCTGCAGCTTCTTCTTATTGAGCTGGGCTTCTCCATTGGTACTTAAGCTGGGCTGGTCTTCCTTCTTTACTCCTTCAGCGACTGTTTCCAGGTCTACTGATTTTAGGCCTTCTCATTCCTCCTCTTCTGGCTTCTGGTCATCAATCTCAATTCTTCTCTTATCCTGTACTACAACAGTATATTGGTTTTTCTAAAAATATTCTTTGAAAACCAAAAGTTATAGGTGGGCATAAATCTGTTTAAATTGAGTTAACCGAAATAAAAAAAAAATTTAACCGAACCGGATTATTGTAAGTTATATGGATTTGATGATTGGTTAGAATGGTAAGCTTAAATTCAATTTTTGATTTGGTTTCGATTAATGGCTAAAAATCAAAATTAATCAAATCATTATCTACTGTTGTTTATGGCCAATATGTGCATAAACACTCCAACTACATAGCGTGTTACATTTCCGACACCAACATTTGTCAAATATTAACATAAAATGTCCTGGATGCATTTTATCATTTCTAAAAATTAAAAATATGTTTCTTTAAATAAAAAAATATATTTTTCTCTTTTAGAAAAAAAACTTGTGTAATACCAATTATTTCTTAATATATTTAATTGTATGTTATTTTTATTTAATTTTATATAAAAATAATAATTTACAATTATATATCTTGAATTTAACTATTTTTAAATTTTTATCTATATTTTTAATATTTATATATTTTTACTACGTATTTTATATTTTTTATAAATATTATTTTCCACAGTTTCTGTATCTGTGTCATGCTATACAGTGTAATTCTATTATTTTTTTTCCATTTTACAATCAATTACTATATATTATATTGAAACTCATCCAGCTTACATTATTCAATGTGTAGTACTTTCCGAAATTCCTTTGTCGCCTTTAATTCTGTCAACAAAATGGAGTTATTCACCTATTCTTTTTTGTCCATAAACTCACGCAACCGTCAAAACAAAAAACATAACCCTAATCTTTTCTTTCTTTTTTCTTCCCATATCTTTCTCCCTCCTCCTGCCTCCCCTCATTTTCTTTTCCTCTTTCTCTCTATTCTTACCACTTTTGCTTTTGATATGCTAATCCTCTTATTGGCCTAGCCTTTTCAATCCCTATTATCTTCTTCCCTCTATATGTTTTTAGGTTTCATGGTTTTTAGACTTCAATCGGTTTGGATTTGCTTCACTTGCTTATCCGACCTTTTTCTCTCCTAATTCTAACTCGTATTCATGGAAAATGAGGTGGTTTAATTGTTTGTGATGAGTTTATTATGTCTTCTATAAATATTTTAAAGAAATATTTTTCGGGTATTTGGTACTCTTTGGTGAAATTAGTTGGATTTTGTGTTGATCGTTTATATATATTTCTATAATCAGTGGTTTGCTTAATATTTTGAGTGTATAGTTGGTGCCACGGTCATGGAATACTGATTTCACGCTCTAAAGCAGATTTTTACGAAGATTCTCAAGAGTAAGCAACGACAAGCCATAATAAGCATTCTAAAAGATGTTACTGGCATCATCAAACCCTTAAGGTATTTACAAGAGATGATACAATATTTGTTATCGTATGGAAACCCATGCTTACAATGCGCAATATAATCCAACAAAATTTTCTTGTAATAAAGAATTTAAAATGTCTATGAAAAATCTCAATGTTCAACTATCTAACCTGTAAAAGAAAGAAAAAAACTATGACGAAAAAATGAGTTCTTTTATTTGATAGTATTATTCAAATGCATGTGTTTGATGTTCAAATTTTGATCATTAACTTATTTCATATCAAGTAAAAATTTCAAACCAACAAGGCTAAGGCAACTCACATGGCTAGCTGATGGCTCTTAATCCTCATAATGACATGCTTAGTTTGTCTAAGATTCTAAGATTAACTTCTATATCTTAGAATTTTTCCAAAAAATATTTGAGAATTTCCAGTAATCATATTCAAAGTCTTTGCCTTGGAATTAACTTACACATGATTACTGGCAAGACCCTAGAGGGTTATTCAAAATTTAGTGACTTTTTCAATTTTAAAGAAAACGTGATCTATTTCCATATAATCATGTATATAATATAAAGATGAGTTAAATAATGTTGATGTAACGGTTTCTACGAAAAAGAATTAGCATCTTTTATTATTGAATCTTTATATGTTGTATGTTTAATTCTTTGTATTTATTTATTTATCTATTACATATATATAATGCATAACAAAGAGCATTGTTTTATGAGCAGTATGCACATTGTATCACTTTCTTACTTCAACCTCCTTTTCCATCATGACTGTATTTCAAGGGTTGTTATTGTATTCTAATCTACATAATCAAAGAAATTTTAAAAAAATAAATAAAGAATTTCTATGACTTAAACTTTTGCTTTTTTGGTTATCTTTATTGATTTTTTTTTACCTTCTTTTATATGTTGTTTATATCTTTTATTGTACTTTACTCTATGATTGAATTTTAATTAATTGATTTTTTTTAATTCACTTAGAAATGTTAATTTTTACATTAGTTGGTTTATTAGTCTTTTAAAATTTTATAAAATTTAACTTTGGAACTAAATGTATGCATATTAGTTTAGAACCTATGTATAAAGATTAACATGTTTTTTTTGTTTGATTTTCTTTTAGTTTTTTTTTTTATATTCTATTCTAAAATTTTTTAATCCTAACTCTGTGATGTGAATGTGTTGTATTATAACTCACCCATATTTTGTTATGGCTTGATCTTTTGCTTTCTAAGTCAACTCTATTATTTTATTGACTTCATGTTGATTTTTGCCTTTTTGGTTGTACTTTACTTTTTAATTGATTTATAATTAATGGAATTTACTTGATGTGGTCTAATCGTGTTAACAGCTTGAATTTTGTTAGTTCATGCATATGTTGGATGATTGGCTTTATCTAATTTTATCTAATTTTACTTTTTAATTTGGGGCTTGCAAATCAGTTTGGTCCCTGTTTATAAACTAAACATGTTATTTCTTTGACTTTTATTTAGTTCTTTCTTTTTTTTTTATCCTTCTATTTTAGCTTTTGAGTTTTGATTTTATGTTGCCGGATGTGTTACATTTTATCTCTCCCTTATTTTCTTATTATATTTAGATAAAAATCGATTACAACTTAAATTGTTTATTTTTATTGCTTATAATCGTAAGATATTTTTCCTGATGCGAAGTTGAGGTGTTAAAAAAAGAGTTCTACCTTCTTCCCTTTCTCTGGCAACGGACAATGGGTGACTGCGCCGTCGCTGCCGCTACCACTCACATCGACGTCGTCGCCAGAGACAATATTTATTCTTATTCTGCTATACAATGTGGATTCTTCGCAAATCTAATATTTGTGCTGACACAGACAAGCCACGTGCTTTCAGCCAAATCACGTGACTTAGAAGACCTACTCCCACATTACATATTTAAGCCACAACTACAGGCTCCCCAAGTGGAGGGAAACTCATGTGGCTATTCATTAAACGTGACGTCTTGTTCATCATTAGATGATTCATAAATAAATGTAAATTATATTATGAGGCCCCTAAACTTTTGTGTTTTATCTATTTTGACCAAAGAAAAAAATATGATTGTCAATAACATCCTTCGGCTCGAGAGATTCATATTGAATAATCGTTGATCTTACTACCTCAGCCTATGCTAGTCGACAAAAAAAAAGAAAGATTATCAGCCAAATTATAACATAATAAGCAGGATCAACATTAATATCATGAAAGACTTTCTGATTAGGCATTCTCCAGATAACCCAACTGACATAAGCAAAATGAGAAATAATTTTGGACATTAAAAATGAGAGTTAATAGACGTTTGGTTTATAAGTTTGTATTCAGAAAGTGTTTGATAAATATATAAATTAATAGCTAATAACTGAATTTTATTTTAAAAATTTCACTTTGTATCTTTTTTTTTCCCTGTGGTAATTGATTTGATTTTAATTATATTGCCATTTAAAATTTATTAAATATAAAAGACTTGTATTTTTAAATTCATATTTAATCAATAAATTATTTATAACTATAAAAATATTATGGATAATATTTAATTAAATGAACTAGAATATTAAAAAGTAAATTAAAAATAATAACCCTAAAGTACTATAATTTTTTTAGCTTATCAACTACTGGCTACTTCTATTATCTACCAAATACTTCTTCAAATACGAACATGTCATGCATTAGTTCTTTTTAAATTGAGATATGCATCTCAAATTTAAGTCAATCTACTTTTATTTTTCATTATTTGCATTAAAAATTTTACTTGAACATGTCAAATAATAATTATACTTAAACCTATAAAATATTAAATTTTAAATAAATAAAAAAGCAAATATATAATTTATTGTCTGAAAAAATATTTTTATTGCTTAATATACTCCCATCTTTTTTATTTATTTTGTTTTTTTAGAAAACATTCATTTTTGTATTTTTATAGTATGAAAAAATTTAAATCAAAAAATAATTGTTTGAGTTTAATAATCAAAAATGAAAATTTTACGGGTCACATTCCCACAAAGTATGATTGTAATAAATAAATATGAAATGTGTATGTATATATATTTTAAAAGAAAGAAAAGAAAAGACAAGAAATCACACATAGGGTGGAAAGAAAACATAAAGAGGAAAAGACTTGAGTTGGAGAGGTTTGGTGAAGATATCAGATAGAGCGCCGATTATCGGATTTATTAGCTATCAAACTGAAAATCTAAATCCAACCCGGCAATCTAACCCCATTCATCTTTCAACTCTCATTTTCTCCGCGAAATTTTATCTTTTCTCTGCTACCAAACAAAATATTTAAAATCTCTTAAAAATTGCTATTGCAGCTGTTGCCATTGTGGAAAGGTACTGGATCCTCTTTCTCTTTCTATCTTGTGCTCTGTGTATTTGGTTGTAGAGACTACAATGGAAAATCTGAGGATTTCCAACTTTTCTTTATTTCATTTCTCAGAAACCAAGTGGAGAATCCGTTTGTATTTTGCTAGTGATTTTGATGATATGTGTCATTGAATTTTTTTTTTTAAATGCAGGCTGATTGGAGACAATTTTATGTAGATTCCATTTCTTTAACTACAGATCTTGAGGTGAGTCACCGATTTTCCTGCATCATTGACTCTATTTACTCACACTTAGCTGTATTTTCTTCTATTTTCCTATAAAACGTCTCACCTCTTTTCGTTTCTCACACTTTACCTTTTCCTGTTAGTTCTTATCAAATTTATAATTTTGAAAGAATTCTTAATTTAGTGTACTCTTAGTTGCTAAAATTGCTACGAATCTGTTATTGGTTATAGTTGCTTCAGATTTTTGAAGGGGTTTCTTGGACTGACTAATTTCCTGTCTATTGTTAATTAGTAGTTTTCTCACTTTTCTTTCTTTTTTTTTTTTCAAATTTTGTTGCAGAGAGAAGAAGGGAATGGAGAAGGAGAAGAAGGGTCAAAGAGCTGCAGAGACAGATTTTGTGTTACAATGGGGAACCAAAAAGAAACTTAGATGTGTGAAAGTGAAAAAAGATCAAAACTTGGTCAACAAATCTAAACCAATTGATTCTTTGCTAAAGAAGAAAATCACATCTCGTATTGTCACTGCTGAGAAAGAATCTCCTTCTCGTGTCATCAAGTAAGAATCTCAACCCTCATTACCTTTCAGATCCCCATTATAAAGAAATTTTCTTATATTTGTGAGAATGCATAATGTGAAATTTATTGAAAACATTTGTTTCAGGGCACATTTTTGCTTTGCTTCTTCACTTGTCCTATGTTCTACTGGTAACTACCTAAGGCTCTGGAAACCTTTCAGTCCTGGGCAAGATTAAGAAATGTACAATAATGTTTCTTTTTTTTTTTTTCCATAGTGTTAGTGTGTTGGCTTATATGCGACAATTTAGAATGTTTTCTTTGATAAAATTGCTTAGCTTATCTTGTCTACAACCTATCTGATTGTTATGTGTAGGCATACAAAGGAAAAAGAAAATTTGAAATTGTGCTACTGTTTGAAGTTGGAGTAAATGTTTTTTTAGACCACAAGTGGACATGACTTTCATCTTCCCATTTGTTTCGTGGCAAAAACAATTGAAAATATGTCAAAAGTACTGATTTTTTATTTTGCTGTGTTGCACTTATAGGAATTCCAATATGTCAATGAACGATAGAAAACCATCAGCATTGTCACCAGATAAGGAAGATCGATATTACGCGACAAGGGGATCATTGGGATTGGATGATAATAGCAAAGTTTTGATGGATAATGTGAAGGAAGATAAACGGTTTGTTTGGCCTAAGCTGTTTATCACATTGTCCAGCAAAGAAAAAGAAGAGGATTTCATGGCTATGAAAGGGTGCAAGCCTCCTCAAAGGCCTAAGAAAAGAGCCAAGCTGATACAAAGAACTCTACTTGTAAGTCTTCTCGGATACCCACTAGGGACTAGAATTCTTCTTCCCCTCCCCCCCAGTTGTGTCTTTGTTTGCGGTCTTAGTTTTTGATTCTATTGTGTATGTGTAGTTGGTCAGTCCTGGTGCATGGTTAACGGATTTGTGTCAGGAGCGGTATGAAGTGAGGGAGAAGAAGGCTTCTAAAAAGGTGCTGCTTTGTTCATTGATTTCCTTTCTTTGGTCGTACAGAAAGTTCTTCTCAGATATTATTGTTGCTATCCATTTTAGGAGCATATTGACATGTTTGATCACTCGGAAAGTAGAAGCAAAGTAAAGGAAATTAAATTAGTATGAGTGTTGAATCTGGGTTCTTCGTTTTTTGCTTTGAGCCAAAAAAAAAAAAAAGTAACCGTAATTAAAATTGAAAATGCTCTTTAATTGAAATGTAGCCATTTTTCTGGTAAAGATTGATTTGGGTGTTATTTAATGCAGAGACCTAGAGGATTGAAGGCAATGGGAAGTATGGAGAGTGATTCAGAACAAGATATTAATAGAGGCTAGAATATTTTGATTTTTGATAGTTATGAGGGACAACATGATAATATAGATTTTTTTTTCTTGAAAAAAAGAAAAGAAAAAGAGAAAAGAAGAAAAAGTAATTGCATAGGTGTCTCTCTTTCTCGTTGTTTCATAGGGATTGCAGCAATGGCCATTTTGCTAATTGGATGTTTAGACCATAAATTTCTGTAATTTTTTTCTTATTTTTTATTTTAGTGATAGGCATGTTTCTCTTCATGATGCTTGTCATTATTCTTTGCTTTTACTTTTATTGTATCTCAAGGGTCCTTTAATTCTACTTTCATTGTTTTTTTTAAAAAAAAGGGTCCATTGATTCTCTGCAACTACAAGGTTATTTAGGCTATACACCCATCTAGTCTAAAATTCGTGCATTATTTTAAAAAGATTGCTTCTAAAAGACAATAGTAATCACTGCCTCATTTATTTCTTTTCCAAGATTTGAAGATTCCATTTAGATGGACTAGGTATCATTGTCTATCTCATAGAGTTAAGAAGTTAAGTTTTTAAATTCAGAGGTTCTTGATCGAAAATAATAAGGGCTGAACTGATTATTATTATTATTATTATTTGGGTAGAACTGATTCTTATTTTTTAGTAGTACTGAAACTTCAAATATCAATAAGGGGATAGAGAGAGAGAGAAATGGAATACAAATGGGGTGGATGGAGGTGGGTATAAGGTGGTCAAAAAGCATATTCTTGTTGTCCTCTTTGGAAGGATTTTGACTTTGGATTTTGGCATTGATATATAAAGCTGACAGTAAGTGACTTTTTTTAAGGGAAAATTTTGAAAAATGTTACTTTATCTCAATTTTTTTTATCCAACTCATATCGGGAACGTATTAAAATGCTTAATTTATGTTTAAACTGTATTAAATTATTAATATTTTAATGCAGTTTGAATAAGTTTGATAAAAAAAATTGGAACAAATGAAATTTTTATCTTTGAAATGCCCTCTAAAAGCACTCCAACTGTCATTTATTATTTATAGACCAAAAGGGCCGCTGGATTTTGAATTTGAATTATACACTATTTAATTTTTTTTTTTTTAAATCCTTCAAACTTTTATTATTTACATTTATAAACTTTCTATTAGTTTTGGGGGATGAAAATTTGATATAAGTTTTATAGGCCCCACTCCTGCCACGGCATTTATAAATCCACTCCTTGTAACCAGATCCCCACATGCATAAAATATTATTATTATTATATGGAAACTTGGGATTTATTTAGATTGTAATGTTTCTGCCCATCTTAATAATTATTTGGATCAGCTATTAAGATTATATACTTGAAACATGATTGTCTTGCAACACAACTCAGTGCTCAAATTCATCAAAACTTGGATTGTCATAACAGTTGCATTATGCGCTATTGGGATTCTCACATTTACTTAATATCGTTGGTGAGAAAGCATAGGCTTGCTAACTGTTTAAAATGTCTGATGACTGTCTAAAGACTAACCGCACCAATGGGATTTACATGAAAATTGCTCTCCTTCAATCAATCTTGAATACTTTAATTGATGGTAAGAATTTTAATGGGTAAGAGCAGGATTAGAATACCCTCCCCCCTCTATACGAGTGAAATTTTAATGGTTATATTTACCTATGGATAAATTCAAGATTTGAGAGTTTAAATATATATATATATATATATATATATATATATATATATATATATATATATATATATATATATAACATTCACGTATTTGTAGAAATGAAAACCATTAACAGACTGAGCTATACTTTTGGATACACTTTAAAGGTTGATTTGAACATTTAGCCAAATAAAATTGTTAAGTGTACTTTCACTGTTATAGCATTTAATACTATTTAAAATTAAATAGTTATGTTATTGAATTATTTTAGAACTCGTGATCTACTTTCATAATTTCTTTTGTAATAATATTAAATTATATTATTATTTTTATGCTCTGAAGATCTACTTCTATAATTTTTTTAATATATTAAATTTTTATTTCTTTAATTATTATTATTTTTATCTTGTTTGGATTGAACTTAATGTAAATTGAAGTGTATAAGTTCCATGCAAAGTTATATTTATGTTTGAATTGAACGTAATATTTCCACGCTTAATTTATATAATATTTATGTATTCCAGAAATATTTTCTGGAGAATTGATCTTCTAAAACATTGTCATGACACTAACCATAGATAGTGCCTTAGTGGTTATAATTCGAAAACATATATAGAGGAATCGACAAAAGGGATTCTATCCAGCTGTGAGAATCTTTCATCAGATTTATAATGGTTTTTATTTGCATTCAAAAAAAAATTTAGATTTATAATGAACATATACATCAAAATAAAATAAAAAATTAAACAAAAGTGATAATAAAATTTATATATATATATATATATATATATTTTCTAGTTATGTGCTTAAGAAAAGTTGCGTCTCTCTTACAGGGAATAATATAGTTTAATTAATATTTGTAAAAGATGGGAACATTGTGATCCATAATGGGTTGGTTTTGATGAGATAACTTGAACATTTTTCATGATTATGATTGCATAACTTCTTATAATTTAGTTGGGATGTAATTATATTATACCATATGGCCTCATTTAGGATATCCTAAAACTTTGACTCAAACATATATGCAAATGATCTTTGTTTTTTTTTTTTCATAAAGTATGTTATTATAGTTTTGAATTTAAAATTTCACAATTCATTATTATACCAGTAACACTAAGTTAAGTTAATTACAAGTCTTTTTTAATATGCCAGTAAAGGTTAAAAGTAAAAAAAAAAAAGTTGGGAACATGTGGGTCAACAATAATATATATCCACTCCTTAGTTGAATAGAGAATCACTTCAATTAATTAGCATAATCTTGATTTCATGATTAATCCTCCTTACACTCCAGCAAGCATCTCAATCCTTCAACTGCACCAAACTAGAACCTATTCAATTCCCACTAGGTAGGCATGTGATACCAACCAAAGAATATGTTAATAAATTAATTTCTTTCTTTAATTAGTACACTAATTTAATCTTAAAGCCTTAAAAGACTTATACTTTCCATATTAACCATTCCTTTAAAAGCATGCCACCTAACAAAACCTGAGAACCTTATCAAGGAAATTATTAAAGCTAGCTACCTCAATATTAAGAATACAAAATGTTCCTCATTTGCATTCCTTTCTTGCTCTTGCCACCAACCCTAATCTCATAAATTAAGTAAATGTTTATGCCTTTCAACCCGAGACATAATCATGTTTTAAACAGACCCCATTTGGCAATTGTGCATAAATGTTTTTTTTTCAACCTTGAAAGCTCCATGGTCATAGTTGAGGATGAAATCCTCTAGGGAATACAAGAACAAGAAGAAGAAGCAGAAGCTTCAAGAAATTAGAGGGTGCAAGGCCTTATGTTGCAGTTGCAGGCTAAGTGTTTCTTCTTCCTCTGAAGAGGCACAGAGCTCAATTTCGGATCGATACGCATCCATCTCAAGCCTTGCACATGCCATGGTCCAAGAAAGATTAGACCAAATGATTAAAGAAATGCAGCATCAGCAGCAACTCAGAGAAAAGAGAAGATCAGTCCAAAATGAAAGGAACAATAAGTTTGTAGTAATGGTAGCTATGGAGAAAAGCTCTTATGATCCGAGACAAGATTTTAGAGAATCCATGGTTGAGGTGATAGTGGCTAACAGGTTACAAGACCCTAAAGATCTCCGTAGCCTTTTGAATTATTATATGTCCATGAATTCTCAAGATTATCATGGAATAATACTTGAGGTTTTTCTTGAGGTTTGCTCTAATATGTTTCTATGTTGTAAATGCCATTAATTAATTCATTTAATTATATGTGAAGCTTTTAGATATTTTTTTTTAATTAGTTTTCATCAATAACAGAAGCATGTATATATTATTGGAGGTTATATATATATATATATATATATATATATATGAACACATAAATTAATTAATATGCTTTTAATTATTTATTTTTTTATAATATATTTTTAGCTTATACATGAAAATTTTTAAATATATATGCAAGAGAGTCCCCACGATGTTAAATGCAATAAATTGATATTTTCGGAGATAAAAATTTTGAAAATTTGGATTCATATGATTCTTAAAGAAGTGTATTGAGAAAAGAAAGAATTAATTAATAATAAAATTCTTTTTTTCCATTTATTGCATGGGTTATTTTATTAAAATATGATGATTGGTATTATATTATGGAAGATCTAGCTAAAATTATTCACATTAACTAGTAGTAAGGGGTAGTTTTTTGGTAATTAATTATTCAATTAAACAAACAAAAGCTATCATAGATTAATAAGAAAAGTTTAAAATAGTTCAAGTATAGTTAATTAATTATCAAGAAGATCTATTCATTAATATTTAAATGGAATAAGAAGTGGAAAATGGAAGGGGAAAACAGAACAGCCATGTTGAGAAGGTTGTTAAAAAGTGATTATATATGATGGAGGGAGTGTTTGGCTAACAAGGAACAACCCCACTTGCCTTAATCATTGCATTAGGCCTAATTCCCTTATACACCCACTCACATGGACTGACTGCCCAATCGACTGAGCTTAAAATTAGTTTGAAGCATTATCAAAATTCAGATAATTAAGAGGGTGCAATTAGCCCTTTTTATTGCTTTTGAGGAAAAAAAATTGCATGCATTTGCATAGCCAAACACCAATATTTCCTTCTAGCTAGCTAGTTAAAAAGTTTGTTATTGCAAAAACAATTATGCCCTTAATTAATTGATCATTAACATCCACAATGAGAGGAACACAGAGGAATGTCTGTCGTTCTTTCCCTTAGCAAAGCCCTTTTCATATAGTATGATTGGGATCTGCAAATTGCAATGAAAAAAGTTCAATGGAGCATTAATCCCATATGAAGTAAATGGAAATGAAAGGTATCAAATTTATTTATTTGATTTCTTTTAGAGGTATTACTTTTAAACTAATTAAGTTAGTCTTTAATTATAAAACACTTGATATGTAATTAATGATAGTTACTTCTTATTAATGTAAAACTTAGTAAAATGATAGTTAACTGAACAAATTTTTAATTGCACAAAATTATAAAGTCAATGAAAATACCTTATTTTTTAGGAGCAGAAGCTGTGAGCTGAAAGGACAAGGAAATGATTGTTGAGGAGGTAAAGGAAGAAAAGGGGGGGTTTCCATTTCCTTCTTAAGCAGACTATTTTAATTTTGAATAAAAAGAAAGAATATAACTAAGAAGCAGAAGAAAATATTGGAAATTAGTGTCATATGATTAATCAGAAAGGAAGTGTAGAGGATTTTCATTTGGTAATTAAACAAAACACAATTGCTTACACTCTTTTATATATGATTAGTGTGCCAAAGTCTTCCAATGGAGTTGTTTGCCGGCACAGAGATCAGAATGTTAATACAACTTAGAAAGAGAGTGTTGCCGGCTGACGCCTTGTAATCACTCACAACAATTCATTAAATAAGCACCACTAATTGTTTTTAGATAAGTACGTTTATTTAAAGTTTAATTTAATTTTTGAAATATTTTGAGTTAATTATTAGTAAAATTATATAATTTTAGGGTACGTATGATTTACAAAATCAATTAAGTTATTAGAATATGAATATTATTCTACGGATTACTTTCAACATAAGAATGAGAATATGTCTTCAATAGAACAATCATATCTATTAATTATGAGAAAATATTGAACCACCCTTTACAAGAGATGGACGATGACGACTCTCATATATAGAAATCAAAAACCTTCCATGGAAAATGGAGAATCTTTCATAACGAAAAACTTAAACTTCCATCCAATTTTATTTTAATAGAATAAAAAAGTTAATAAATTTATATTTGAAAACATAGGAAAATAATAATTAAAAAAAACCCACCTAAAGAAACTATAAATATGAAAGAACAATAAGACATTTGATACTATTGAGAAAAAGAGAATAAAAAAATAAAATCTTATTTTGTTAATTAGCTTATTGTATATATCTCATCGCAAAATAAAATTATATTTTAGAAATCATATCGTATTTTCATAGTCAAGGCTAACCAAAGCCGGCTTTCAATGTACCGGACCCATTAGTAGCTAAGTAGCTGCTGGCCTTCAATAATCCAGATGATTCTTGTTCTTTTTTTCTTTTTACATGGAATCCATAATATTTTTTTTATAAAAAAACATGCTTAAAAAAAATCATCTAAAGCACTATGCCACAATTGCAAAAAAAAATCATTTAAACACATTTTTTAAAATAAAAAATTGTATATTTCATGTTAGAAAATGTTAGTATCACAAATTAAAATTGAGGAATATTATTATGTATTAGTGATAAATTAAACGACAATTTGTGAAATTTATCTGTAAAAAAATATAATATATATTTGACCAAAAAAAAGTTTTTTAAGTGTCAGAATTTCACAACCATATGGTAGTTAATACTTTTATTAACTATACCCAAAAAAAAAATTCTAAATTTCAACTTGCAAATGCTTTGGGTATTTGTGTTTTAGAACAGCTTTTTTTTTCAATAAAAAAAGATTGAATGCCTATAAAGTATTAAAAACAAGGTGAGAGAAGAATAATGCAATCTTTTCTAATTCCTTAAACGTCCAGATAGAGTCAATTGATTGGCCAACCTTATTTATGCTAAACTTTTTGCTTCATTTGGAAAGCACTGGAATAATGCAATCTCATCCACACAAATCTAAGACAGTAACTGGAAAACATACGAAAATTGGATGCAACAAAAACAACATTAAGTCCCAAGATCCAACTTGAAATTAATCAATTATATTCATAGATGACTACCTGCAAATTTCTCTGATGGGGCATCCAAAATTATTACGTCCCATTGCTGATCTCATGCTTATAATTATCATTATTGTTCTAAATCTTGTAAGCAAGGTTCCAGAAATTGGATTAACCAATTCCCTTCTCTTCTTTATTAAACTAAATACAATAAAATGAGCATAGCACAAGCATAACCAAGTACCAAAGACCGACAAAAAGGAAAACCCTAAAGAGACCGAGAGAAGCAAGTCCCCCTACCTTGAATCAAAACCATCATGAACTCCACAAGATAACCAAATCTATAATTAATGTAATAATAGGAAAAGAAAAGAAAATAAATAATTATAGATATATACATTTGTTTTGAGTTTTCAATAATTACCGATATCATAACTAGAAATAAAATAAACTGCAGAAGCTGAGGATTGCTAAAATCAAATAACAACTGACTGATTGCATTGCAAAAACGTAGCATTTTTGTACAAGTGACAAATTTTGCCGGGTTATAAAGCACAACAAAACTGCAGCTGAAACTTCTCCAGCTACAATGCTTTTTTGGTATTCACCTTGAATTAGTGTTAGTAATTATTGTTTCCTATTCCTTTTCAACTTCTCCCTTTCCCACATCATTTACATGATCAGACCTATATTTTCTTACAATTAAAATACCTACACATGTACAACTTAATCACCCATCCTCCGAGAACCCTCTCCTGTCTCCAATGCCCGCAGACAAAATTATTTTCAAATCTGAAAGGCAGCCTTCAGATTTGATATCCCTTGATATGATCAGCCTTCATGTCCTTCCATTCAAATCCATTCGGCACAAAGAATCCAACTTCATTATTGCACCAATCCAATGACACTCTACAGGCCATTCTGGAAGCTGAAAAACACATCCTGGCAGCCTTCAAAAACAACAACTTCAAATCAATCCAAACAGCTTAAACATTACGATGTATAGCTATGATTGTTAAAAGGCATCAATGGATTTTACAGTTGTTAGCAGGCATAAAAACAAATTTAGAATAACATAATAGACTAATCTAGATGTTTATCCCAATACCAACAGCCATATGTGAAAAAACAAAAGCACCATTAGAAAACTCAAACTGGCCTTGGAGTGAAAAACTCATCCTTCATGAGTCCATATAAACTCTCCTATTGCATTATCACTTTCCAATAAGCTTTATTAATAAGACAGTAAGAAATAAACAATTTTCCTGTAATAAGTCAACAAAACATACGTTATTTTTTCTTTTACTTTGGCAGGAAGTCCAAACTTATTCCTTCAGAAAGCAGACTCTTGTAATTTAGAGTATCTCAATAGTGCTCACTTCATATTCCTACATAATTTGAAAGTGAATCTAACATATGATTGTTAAATATCGATTCCAATGAATATGTTTATGTCAAACTGTATAAAATGCCCCATTATAGTTTATCAGTTCTAAACCAGTGAGGGTATGCGACCGTGATCTTTTAATCAATTAACAAGCCAAGCAAATTCAGACTATTTAATATGAATAGAGAAAATTAGGTGAAAGATAAATGAGTACACACGTTTATGCAAAACATTCATAACACAAATTAAAAAGAGTTATATGCAGAGAGATCGATTGCCCGAGAAACATGTAAATACTTGGAGACTGAATTACCTATGCAATCTGTGCAATGATTTATGGCTCAACAAAACTGGCCTATAGGTGGTGCATGATCGATGAACAACCCAAGCACTTTGGCATCCTGCAGATATGCTCTCAGCCCAAAGGACAAGGAAAGAAAAAGGAATCATAACTGCCTACTATAAAGTTTCCACGGTAATTGATGCTTTGGTGAAAACTGGCCTATAGGTGGTGCATGATCGATGAACAACCCAAGCACTGCATCCTGCAGATATGCTCTCAGCCCAAAGGACAAGGAAAGAAAAAGGAATCATAACTGCCTACTATAAAGTTTCCACAGTAATTGATGCTTTGGAGAAAACAGAGAGAACAAATGGTGCTTCTTCTCCAGGGTGTATGGTCGTGGGGACAATAGTGTAACCTTTTGGATCAGGATCCAGAACCATTTCACATGAAATCTCTCGAGAATTGACATAGTCTGTCCCACCGACTGATTCGTGCAGGTAAATATTGTAAGAAGCACGGTGACCACGAGTTTTAAGTATCCTCATCCCAATGTAGAACATCATTGAATCATGACTAGATTGATAGTTTCTGAAACCAGCTGTTGTTCTTGAGAAACTCACCCCCTAAAAAAGAACATTTGATGATATAAACAAATAAAAATGCAGACACATGGATACAAGAAAAAGGAGACATTTGAAGGCATAAAACATTCCTGAGGGTTAACTACTCAATTATACCTGAGTTAAGGTAATGAAGACATGAATTGGTAATGATGCATCTGGACCAGTGGCCCTCAATCGAAACTGTGGATTTTGATTCCAAGAAGCATAATCTTGGCATCCACCAGCACTGTAGCCTATCCACTGGCCATGGACAGAATACCGCATCTCTGGGGGATAGACACGGCACACATATATTGATCGAAAGTGGATTTGAAAGTCTTGCCAAGACATCCAGAAGATACCATCCTTCGACTGTTGAATGGGACAAGAAAAGACTCATTATAAAGAAACCTCAGAGAGAGAAAAAGGAGAAGGAAGAAATCAGCATAAATAGAGGCATAGTATATACCTGTGGAACATGCTTCAACTTGTGTTTCATTCTATCAGTCCATTCAGGTGATGAGTCAGACCAAGGGCCATTCCACTCCACTTCATTAGCCCATGGATTACGAATTTGAACAAGCTTATGTCCATCCACCTCTCTGACCTGGAAAATAATTTCTCAAGCATCAAGTTTCATCATATTTGTTTAGGTAGTTGACGATTATACATTCAAGAAATGAAGAACCAGTCCTACTTGCAATAAAGAGTAAGCATGGCCTTGCACAATCCCACTAGAAGAGATGTGAACATCAGAGCCGGATGGACTCCCAGCGCCAAGTAGAAAGCCCTCTTGTTTAAAGCATAACAATTGAGACCACAGTCTACCACTGGCAAGATCAATCTGTGCTTGGGCACTTCTCATATCTATCTCCTCACCAGCACCTCCAGTAAGGTCCACGAGGGCATCTTGGACAAGCCCACCTTCTAATGCCTCATAAGAGCCATGCAATTTGGCATATGCTTTCTCCAGTATAGACACCCAGAGTTCATTACTCTTCCTGCTGGTAGCAAATGCTGGTTTACCTGCTGATTCACAAGGAATCCAATCATCAACCACTACCGGAACCCACTCCCCCTACAAAAGAGACAACAGAGCAGATAACAGAATTTTTATATGAACTTGTAAAAATAACCAGAAAATTATAGATTAATTTCTAAGTAAATATTATTATATATTAATATATTTTTGACTCCTTCCTAAAATAGAAATATGAGCATCTACGTAAAAAGAAAAATTATGTCTGGCAAACTTTAGGTTTCCTTATTTTCTGATGTGATGTTTGTAAACTTACTGCACTTGAGATATGAGATAGGATAAATACATTTATCATTTTTGTCCATCGTCCAATCCCATCCAAGGATTACCAAACACAAAATGGGTAACTGATTTCTTGTCCTACATGCACCAAACAGAATACCAGGCCAACCATTAGCACCGTCATTCTTATCATGCCTTATGCCATTCGTATACCGTCTTGGGTCTTGGTTTGTCCCTATCACTAAATACAGATCCCACTAAAGTACAGAAGTTATTGCTCTATTTCAAAGATAAAATTCACAATGTCAAATTATGCAACTCAAGGAATCCAAGTTGTATACAAATTGAAAGATTAAACGACTGCTTTTATTAAACACTGTTCAAAATGAAAGCAAGGTCAAGATACACAGTAATGCCCCATATAATCTCCATCAGAAGTGTTGGTAATTAATTGAATTGCTCTTGTGGCACAATCATAAACAGACAGCCTGTAATACATGTTCTGTTTCCTTAACAAGAGCAGTAAATTCCACTAGCATGCCTATACTAGTCTACCAAAGTGGAATTTGCAACAAAAATTGATATAATTATCAAAGACACAAAATCTGAAGGCTGTCAGCAACATACAGCGTTCAGAGAATTTATGGAGAAATTACCTGAATGCAGAAGCGAACAGTATATATTCCTTCCTCATTGTATTCTGGAGTAATAATCACTTCTGATATCCGTGACACCTCCGTCAAAACAGCAACCGCACTTAAAAACCAACAATCACCTAAATGACCCTATTCCATAGACAACAAACCACTTGTTAGCAAACTTCAGCCATTTCAATAAAATGATTCAGAATGTCTGTATTCATGAGAATGATGCATGAGAATAATGATTAAAATAACACATCATTCAGCCAAAAGCAGCCCAACCTGACAAACATCAGAGGGATTGGCAGACCCAGAAAATAAGCATGGGCAGGAATCCAGATGGTTTTCCTTGACTATCTCACCAGGCCTCATCCATTCAGAGACAACCTAGGTTACAAATCCAAGAAAATGTTAGGAAGTATAAAAAAATCACACCAAGAGTGAAGCAATTTGTCAGGGAAACCGACTTGCAACTTTGAAGGGGGATTTTGTGGATCTAAATATAATGATTGATCATTTGGAGGGAACTCCTGGTCTGTAAAATGACTTTCTCCTTTAGCAATCAGGGCTTCTTTGACAGCCAATTCAACAGAAAGCATTCTTTGATTAATCTCTTCTTGTGTTTCTACCCTAGGTTTCCTGAACCTCCTGGCAAAAGAATCAACATCTAACACAACTTCACGATCTGACCTTCTTTTCCTCCCGCTAGAATATTGACCATCCCAATCAACATCATCCCTATCATACAAATCAACATCTGCAGGATCACTATCCCACTCCTCGACCTAAAAGGAACACAAGAAGCAACAGTTAGCAAGTTCAACAGTATTTATATATCTACAATGTATCAAATAACTGTAAGCACATACTCTAGGCGGTGAATCTGCCCAACGCCAATTATCATCAGCAAAGTCAACCATACCAAGCTCTGTTGAACCTATAGCATTGTGAAGAGATGCAACTTCATCTTCAGTCAAGCATCTTCCCCATAAAAAGACATCCATTATATGCATTTTGGACTCTGCTCCCTCACTATCTGACCTTCCAAATGCATCCACATCTGTAGGTGGTCTAAAACCAACCCAAACTTCTGTCCCTTGTTCCCAAATGCTACTACCCACTGACAATGGTAGCCCAGTTTGGAAGCCATCAAAGCCACCATCCAGATAGCAAGTTGCCTCACCCAAATCAGCATCAATTGTCATTGTCACAATATGCCACCTGCAAAATAATTGTAAAGCCCCATTAAACCACTGTCTGAAGAATTGAGACAGAAAAATGCATGGCATAAAAAGGACAAAAAAAATCATCTTTTCCAACCGATCCTAATTATTTCTCAAATATGAAAATACTGCAGAAGGAAGCATAATAACACAGGAAAAAAGAAAAAAAAAAAAAGCACAAGCACCAAGATCAGAAGTAACTGCCAACAGAAAATAAAATAAAATTTGCATACCTTCCATCTGCAATACTTGTTGCACTGATACTCCACTCCTTTGCAACAGTTGTCTGCCTGTCACCTTTAGTAATCAATCGAAGTCCAACTTGTCCAGCCTCAATACCTTGCTCAGCACCAGCCACCAGAATTTCCCAGCAAACCACCTTCTGAAATTCAGTGCCTAAAAGGCACACTGGTCCAGACTCAGGTTGGATCATCACAGCAGTTGAAAAACTGACCTTTCGAGTTTGAGATATGCTGGGATCTATCTCACCACAGTGTCTGCCACTTGTAGTTGGTTCATCATCAAGGATACATATTGCACCCACAATTCCCGTCTGCCAATAACATTAGTTTTTAGAGATTACAATAAGATTCCCTCAGTTTACATCTAATTGCACATATATCTATCGCAGCATAGGAACAAAACAAGTCAAAATGAATAGGCTTAATACCTTTAATATGCCAATAAAACTGACTCGATATAGCCTAAGGTAAAAAATTCTGATAATATATAGATCAAGTTGAATACAAAAACTAGTTGATGCACAGACTTTGATGCATAGCGACAAGGATCAAGGAATGCAACAGAAAAGTTCAATCTGGACAGAAGCTTGATTATCTAGACTAGGATGCTAAGCTTGATGTTTTTATTAGAAACTTTACTCAACATATGGACCAATTAATACTCAGTTCAATCCATTAAGTCAGCTGTCACTTCATGATGGACAGACTGCTTTCAGTAGTTCAACAATAAGAATATAGCTGCTTGTTCAACAGCCTGCAGGCAACTCCTCAGTCTATCCACTGGTTAAAAATTTAAGCTTCCAGCTGAACTTAGTGAAGTTTCTGTTCTTCAAGTGTGATAAAATTCCATGACACTTGGATGTTTAATACACCCAGAGATATAATGCCTAAAAGTTCTGGTAAATAGTTCCAAGGAAAAGGCAAGTGCAAATGTCAGATTATCCAAATCACTCTCATTTGCTTTTGTTTTTCTATTTCGTCTCAATTTCTACTAGTCTCTTAAAGAGTAAGCCCCATCCGTAAAACCAACCTCTAAGTTCAACAATTCTTATCCAAATACAAGCTTAGATGTTAATCTATTAGCTACTCATCTAGCTATTGCATCAGTTCTCCCAGACCATTTCACTAGCCACTTATTTGGTAGTAAAAATTGCTAGTAACTTGCTCAGATTTTCATAAAAGATTATACTACATCAGCTGTTTAAGTTTTAGGCTTTTGGATACCGGTTTTGGTTTAAGACTTTAGATCCAAATGCCTCTTCTCAGAATAATCTTGCAGAGGTAGATACTAGATAGTCATGGAGGCATTGCATAGGCTTCTGTCATCTCTAGAAGGCATACCATCCACAATCAAAAAGATACGCCATCATACTATTTTTTATAACAAAAGAAGTGCAAATAAAGAAACTTTCAAAAAGCCAGATACAAGGAAGGTATTGCCACTTTCATTCTGCACAAGTAATTACAAAAATGATCATAACCTGCAGTGCTCGACGAGCTAATTGAGCATTGCGTATGCGACGTGCAATACTTGAAACCCTCTCCCGTGCAAAGGAATCACTCAAAACAGAATCACCTCCTACTGCACGCACTGCAGCTGCCATAGCTGCTGCCTCCCTGCTGCCAGCATTAGGAATTGAGGAAATCAAAGAAGCTTCAATCTCCTTCCACTTACGTTCTTCCTTTTCCAAAAGAGCCTTCCTTCTTTCTTTTCCTCTGCCCTCCTCTTCACGTCTCTGCATTAAGATTTCCTCTTCCATCTCCTTCTCTCTCAAATAGCTACGAATTTCATAACAATGAATATTTAGAAACAAAGAGAAAAGATAAATCTTGGATAATGAAGAATGAAAAAAACAAAGACATGTGAGTTAGTTATCACCTCTCTTGAATAATTTCAAATCTCCGACGGTCCTCTGGCATCCATTTCTTAATTTTTTTCGCACTTAGGTCTGACAGCCCTATGCTATCAAGAAAAAGCCTCAAGCGTACCTCATCCTACAGCACAATAAGTCCAACAACATAATTATGATAAATATAAAGCTAATACAGCATGCATGTTAAGAACGTAGGACACTCATGTACCTGCACTCTTTCTGCTTTAGCAGTCAAACCAAGTAGTAATAATAAGTAACCACCAAACCGATCCCACATGTATACCCATTCAGTGTCAATTGCCTCTTCCAAAGCCAAAATTCGAGCATGTGCACACATTTCCCTTCTATGATCCAAGTCACTGGCTGATTCACGGCAAAATGTTCTGTATCGCATGCTGCAGAGAAATGATCCTACAACTAATTCTTCATTTCTCAGACGATCTCTTAATTTCATGACATCGTCTCTAGGAAGTACAAGGTTTCCTGCCTTGTCTCGAGTAGCAGTAGGGTCTCCAACTAAAAGAGCTGTTGAACTAGCAGATCTCTGTGGAGCTGAATAAGTTCCAGATAAAGCATTTCTTGTCTGCATGATAAAAAGAAAATTTTCAAGTTCTAAATTTGAACTTCCAAATGATTAAAAGAGAGAGAGAGAGACAAAGGCAGAGAGGGGGAAGCATATTTCTGTGCTGGTAAGAAAGATTTAAAAAGCAGATTAAGATATGGATGTAGCTTTTATTTAGCCTTAATATCCTATACACTGTTGATGAACAGACAAAAAGATAATGACTGCAACCATATTCAAACCTCATCAATTAGCCCTCATGTTTACAGCGAAACACAGAACAAAACCCTCTTAAAGTTTCAGTTGACTCCATATCATTTTTTAGAACAATTTTCAATGAACTTAAAAGAGGTTCAGAGTAAAGTCATATTTCAGTTAATTGCAAGTAATGAGTACATATATTATCTATTATTCATCAAAAGCAAACCTCCTATTATTGCCCATTCTTGTTTTCATTCTCCAGAAACAAGCTCATTCACTCTCAGTACAGATGATTTTTCTTCTCATAAATAACTCTATAGGAAATCATTACACAAATGGAAGCAAATCAATTAACATGTAATAAAAAGAAATGTGTCACTTGCCTGAACCCATCAAACCACAAGTTTCAGCTTCAAACAGAGTCTAAGCTACAGGTATTGCAGGAGGAAATAATTAAAGATGTGGAAAATGAAAACATGAATCAATGACCAATTTAATGTCTTGAACCTTCTAAATTATTTAGCAACATAACCAATTATGCCTTTGTTATATCAAAATTTTAATATGTAAACATTTTAAGTTTTCAATTTGATTCAATTCCAAGCAACAGAATAACCCCAAGTTATATTTCCTTTTAACCTCTACAACAATTTTGTTTGCCACTAGAAAAGCATCAAAAGTCATCTTTCAAGACCGCACTTTGGTTAGGAGAAGCAACACATTATGGTGTTGTAGGAGCATGGAAGAAGCAAGTAAAATAACGAAATAAAAACAGAAGCACAAAGGCTAACTTAAAATGACAGAATATAGAATTACAGACTTTACTAAGAGACAAAATAGCAAGTCATTCCATAATGCCAAGAATTCCAATACATTACATTATTATGATTAGACATTAGAACAACAAAAAAAGAATGCTTGAAGCTAATCAATCATACCTTAGTGGCAGCTCGTGCGATTGCTTGAACAATGGTATCCTTACTGAGAAAATGAACTGCATCTTCCATCATCTGGAGTTTTAAGTAGATTTTATCAATTTAAACAGATGCATATTGCTAAAAAGGATATGTAAGGCAAGTTCTTTTTTTACAAGTCTATAACTACAACAAAATCTTGTCTGCATAGACAACAAACTGAAGCATCACAAGGATTAATAAAAAATTAGAAAAGATATCAACCTCAAGAGTCAGGCATGGACGAGAAACAGCAAATCCAAAGGCTACTACAAGAGTAATAGCAGACACAGCAGCACCAACAAATGGAGGATAAATTTTCAGACTAGCAACAACACCCCAGCCCTCAGTTGCCAAAGCAATCCCATAAAGCATGAGAAATGCAACACTGTTCAAGATATATAAGATGAGAACAAAGATTGATGTTCTTTTGTACATAAATAAGACATTAACATCAAAAGCAAATGAAAAATGAAAAAAAAAACTCGTGAAGAAATCAGAGAGAATAAGGAAACAGAGTGGATGAGCAAACCTGACATTCTCACCGCAATCTGCATGAGCATCATATACGTATACAGGCAATACTCTAGGTGAATAAACAACAATGGGTGGTGAAAGGAGTACCTACAGGGAGAAGCAAGCATATGGGGAAAAAAAGAATCCATTTGAAACAACAAATGAAGAACAAACAGAAACCTTAAAAAGAATTATAAATAAATAAATGAAGAAAAAAAGAGAGGCAATGTATCACACTTGAATGGAGAGTGGAATGTAACTTACTGTCAGTGCTCGTCCAGCAAGAAGAAATAGAAATGAAAAATAACCAACAGATGCTCCTACAAATGGTTTACCTGATAAACAAAGGAGAAATTATAATGTCATGACCAGTAAAAAGTGACTTATTTGTAACCCAGAGCTGTAAAGTTAATCTGAGATTCATGTTTCAAGTATCAGACTAGTGATGAAAAATTTGTCTTCACCTTGAAACCATCCAACAAGAAATGCTGCCAAGCCCAAAAGAAAAGCAAGGAAACAGACAAAGAGCATCTGCGTCCTGGTCAAATAGAAATTGTTTGAAGCCCAATGGTGGATAATGCCAATAGCTAGCACGATGAGGAGAAGAACTAAAAGGAACGATACCCCAATCTGTTACCATCGTGAGAAAGGCAACTTAACAGGTTAATGAGCTAAAAGATGAGATAAATCATGAACAACAGATAAACATCACTTACAGTCCATGGCTTAATTACAACTATAACAGCTGATATTGCACCGAGCAGAAGAAGAAGACCAATAATAACAAATACATATACACCTCGAGAGAATTTCCAATCATCATCTTTCCTGCATACAATTTCAATAGCACATCAAGAGATGAACAAGCATCCACCACAACATGGAGTTCAAATTTATACCTATAGTATAAAAGTATGAACAGGAGGTAAAACTTTTGGTAGACAAACTAGACATTCAATTTAATGAATAGATCACTAAATCCTTCAGTTCATTGATTAATAATATCAAGGAAAACCCTATCATTTAGCCCTTGTACTTATTGATTTTTTCGATTTGAACCCTGTACTATTATTTTGATAATTTGAGCCCTATTATTTTTTTATTAGTTTTTTTAAAAATTAGACTAATGCCTTTCAGGTTTAGGGTTTAGGGTTGTCCTTTTTGTCTAGCGCATAATTAAATTGCATTTGCAATCTAACTAAGAGTAATATGTAAATTACACACTTCAATTCATATCATAATCAATCCAAGTTAGACAAAAAAGACAATTTTATATTAGTAGACTAACGACATTTGCCTAATTTTCAAAAAAACTATTAAAAATGACTCAGTTGTTAATAAAATAATAGTACAGAAGCTCAAATCAACAAAATAAAAGTATAGAAACCAAATCAAGAAAAGTTGAAAAGTAAAGAAGCCAAATGATAGGTTTTGCCTATTATTAGTTATAATTTAATCATGTATGTCTTATATACACTCTTTTTATCTTTAGGTTGATGATAAATTATTTTAGTACTAATTCTCAATAAATTATTTCCAAATAAATTTGAATTTAAAATTTTTATTTTACAAACAATAGAGATTGTGAACAGTAAATTTTAAAGGTAAAAGATTTCATATTATTTACTAAAGTTGAAAACATCATTAGCAAAAAAAAAAAAGTAAGTATTTGTGCTTTTAATTTTAAATATAATTATTTTATTATTTCTCTAGTCTCTATTTATGGATACTACACATAAAAGTGATTTAGAGGCAAAACTTTTAGATGAATCGAAATGGCCACAAAAATTAATGGATTGAAAAAATTAGACATTCTAAGTAATCATCCTATTTGAAGTTATGCCATTCTGATTGAGTTGGAGTGATTTACTTGCAATATAGCAATTAGCAAAATATGACATTAGTCTCACAAATTTTGAGAAATTCATGTTCCAGTTAATTTTTGTTTACAAATTAATAGAAGTCCATTTAAATTTAACAATTTAATCATGTTGATTTAACTGACTCAAAATTACTATTTTATTATTATTATTATGAGAAAAGAGGTAAACTCCTAATTAAAGGATATTGTTTAAAATAATCTAACTACTGAGGTAAGATAACATTACTTCTAAGAAGAAAAGTTTTGAAAATATCACTTTTTTTATGCGAGACTCGCAACTTTAGTCACCATATCAGTACCACTAAACTAAAGCTTATTGGTTTAAAAAATTACATTTTTATGCACTTAAATTTTTTGAAATTATAATTCGATATACAAATCAAAATTATCATTGGAATAATGATGAAAATGTAGATTGCTTCAATAATAACACAAATCAAAAATCAACAATGGAAATAATCACATTAATTATTGAGAATCAATAAATATGATACGGCAACATTAATCTCATGAATTCAAAATATTAAATAAATTATTAATATCATCACAATCATATAGGCAATTGTGGATATTCATTCTAATTTCTAGGGATTAATCCTGATTTCTAGGGATTAGAATTTCAGATTTTATTCCATAGAATAAAGGAGATTTAGTTACTATTTTTGTTAATTAGTTTCCATGTATATCCTTTCCTAGATTAGAGTTTTATTTTCTTTTTAAATAACTTTTATTCTGCTTATTTATAGGCTGTACATATTATTCAGAAGTAAGAAATGAGAATACCATCTATTATTCTCAATATTTCCACAATGTATCAGAGTTCTCTAAACTGCATCAATAATTCCTTTTAATGACAAAATACAGCATGGCCACTGACAAACAGAGCACGTCTTCTTCTGAGATTACTTCTGGACTTGATATTCAAACCAGTAGTATCACTTATGGTGTGACGGAAAGCATCTCTCTTCCCATTACAGGACATGAACTTAATGGGAATAATTATCTTCAATGGTCACAGTCTGTAATGATGTATAAAGGATTAGTAACTCACAGCCGAGATTATTCCTCCAGCGGATGGAGACCCCAAATACAAAGTCTGGAAAGCAGAAAATAATATGGTCGTGTCATGGCTGATAAATTGCATGACCAATGAAATAGGCGAAAATTTTCTGCTCTATAGCACAGCTCATGAGATATGGGATGCAGCAAGAGAATTTTATTTCAGCAAAGATAATACTTCAGCCATTTTCGAGATTGAAATAGCACTTCATGATTTGTGCAAGGAGAACTTTCAGTCACCCAATTCTACAACAATCTACCATGTCAATGGCAGCAACTTAACGTATTTGAAGACCATAGGTGGACATGCCCAGAAGATGCAAAGAGGTTAAAAGAGATCGTGGAGAAGAGAATTTTTTAAGTTCTTGATGGGACTTAACAAAAATTTAGATGAGGTAAGAGGAAGAATACTTGGAATGATACCTTTACCTAGTATCAAAGAAGTTTTCTCTGAAGTGCGCAAGGAAGAAAGCAGGAAAAAGGTGATGCCGGGAGAGACATTAACTCCTTCTACAATGGAAAATCAATTTGCCTTGGCAGCTCAAGGAACCCAGATTACCAACAACGACAGCCGATCAAAGAAGGGGAAGTTGTGGTGTGATCATTGCCAAAAACCAAGACACACCAGTGAGACATGCTGGAAAATACATGGGAAACCAGCTGATTGGAAGCCTTCAAGATTTGGTTCAGATAAAGAAGGTTACAGCAATATTGCAGCAACTGAAGAAGGAAACATTGTCACTGCTCAATCATATCCTTTCAACAAAGAACAACTTGAAGCACTCCAGAAAATGTTTTCACAAATTTCAGCCCAAAACAACACCAAAATTGCGTAATTAGCACATAAAGGTAATTTCTCAAGTGCTTTTACTGTTAAAACCCAAAATAAAGGCACATGAATTGTTGACTCAGGTGCATCAGATCACATGACTGGAGACTTATCACTTTTCAAGCATTATAGTCTATGTCCTGAAGGTCTCACGGTAAAAATTGTTGATGAATCTCTTTCTAAAGTGGCTGGTACAGGAGTTATCACTCTCTCAAAGGATATTGAGGTAATGGCAGTATTACATGTTCCTAATTTGGACTGTAATCTTTTATCAGTTAGCAAGTTCTCTCGAGATGGTAGATGTGTTGCTAAATTCTCCTCTTATCTATGCGAATTTCAGATTTTGGATTCTGGGAGGACAATTGGCAGTGATAGGATGTGCTCAGGACTCTACCTTCTACAGACTGAAGAATTTCCTGGAAGACAAACTCACAATGCAGTATGTGTTAATTCTAAAAGTATGTCAATTACTATTTCTATTTCTATTTCAAATAAAGATAATGCAATTATGTTGTGGCACTATCGTCTAGGTCATCCAAACTTTGTGTATCTCCAAAAACTTTTCGCATCATTGTTCATTAATAAAAATTTGAAATTGTTTCAATGTGAAGTATATCAATTCTCAAAACATGTTCATAATTCTTATCCTATCCAACCATATAAGGCATCTCATCCTTTTTCTATGATTCATAGTGTTGTGTGGGAACCATCTAGAGTAAAAAAATATCACTGGAACTAGTTGGTTTCTTGGGTTTGTGGATGATCACTCTAGAATTACACGGTTGTTCCTAATGAAAGAAAAGTCTGAAATTGGTCAAATCTTTCATAAATACAACATTATGATTCAAACTCAATTTCAAACAAAGATTCAAGTGTTTGAAAACTGATAATGCAAAAGAATTTTTTGAGACCACTCCTGGATGGGAGTCAAGATATTATGCATCAAAGTTCGTGTTAACACTCCACAATAGAATGGAGCAGCAAAAAGAAAAAATAGACACATTCTTGAAGTTGCTAGGTCTCTTATGTTTACCACACATGTACCCAAAAAATAATTTTGGGTGAGGCAGTTTTGACAGCTAAATACTTGATAAATAGGATGCCTTCTCGAGTCTCAAATTTCCGAACACCTTATCGCGTTATTTCTCATTCTTTTCCTCATACTCGAATTTTGACCACTCTTCCACTTAAAGTCTTTGGTTGTTTTGTGTTTGTTCATATTCATGCTCAACATAGCAAACTTGATCCCAAGGCCCTCAAGTGTATATTTGTGGGATATTCATCTAATCAAAAAGGATATAAATGTTATTCCCCTATGACACGGCGTTTTTACAACTCTATGGATGTCTCATTCTTTGAAAATCAACCCTTTTTATCCCAAATCTGATATTCAAGGGAGAACTTTACTAGAAAATACCAGCTTTGGGACATTGATGTTTTGGAGTCATCTCAAACACAAACCAATCGAAATCTAAGTCAAATTTGTGATGCTCAGCTCGGATCAAACTTGTCAGATCCTCCTCCCATGTTAAATTCTTCTCCCGTGTCAGATTCTCAAATAAAAGTTCAAAATTCAGTTCAATCTTCTATCCTAACACATACTACTGAAAATAGTGAGTTACGAGTCTATACTAGGAGAAACAAAGTACATGAAAGAGGAGAACTGCAGCCATCTGATCACCACCATGAGCCCAACCTAACTTTAGAAACTTAAAATTCACCAGGTAATTCTGATCTCTCACATAGTAATCAAATTGATGAAGGAATAAATTATCTACCTATATCCTTACGGAAAGGGAAATGGTCTTGTACAAATCATCTAATCTATAATTTTATTTCTTATGGGAAGTTGTCTCCTAATCACCATGCTTTTGTTAGCAATATTGACAGAAACCCTGATGGTACCAATGGAAAGAGGAAGCGCGGCCAAAAAATGGATCGTGAACAGTACGTGAAACAGAAACTCTATGGCTCTGATACCATGAGAAATTCAGGGAAAGAAGAGGAGAAAGAAGAAGAAAAAGAGAGTGAAATCTGAATTACACAGCTTGATTATTCCCTCAAGCTAATGGGTATATATACTAGGTGTAGGATACAAAATAGGAAGTAAAATCAAATACAAATAAGGAAGTAATACAAATAAGGAAGTAGAATAATACATTTACAGCAGCAACATACTGATTTTTAGCCTAGAATTTAGCCTAGAATCATGCATCCTAGAACTTAGCCTAGAATCATGCATTAATATCTTAACACAATACATGAAGCTCTTAAAAAACCAGAATTGAATGAGGCTATTTTGGAAGAAATTAGAGCACTTGAAAAGAATGGGACATGGGAAATATCTAACCTCCCAGAAAGCAAACATCCAGTGGGTTGCAAATGGATTTTCACAATCAAACACAACTCAAATGGCAGCATCAACAGATTTAAAGCACGTCTAGTGGCTAAAGGATTTCCTCAATCCTATAGAATTGATTACCAAGAGACTTTTGCACTAGTAGCAAAGCTAAATACTTTGTGGATACTACTCTCTATTGCTGCAGATCTTGGCTGGCCTCTCTATCAACTAAATGTGAAAAATGCATTCCTTAATGGTGATCTTGCAGAAGAAGTTACATGGAAATTCCTCCTAGCTTTGACACTCCTGCTACATTCAATAAAGTCTACAAACTAAGGAAATCCTTGTATGGGCTAAAGCAATCACCTAGAGCACGATTTGATAGGTTCACCAAGGCATTTAAAAGGTTTGAATATTATCAATGTCAAAAAGACCACACCATGTTCATCAAATTCTCACCCTCAGGTAAAAAAGTCATCCTCATTGTATATGTTGATGATATCATTTTGACCAGTGACCATGACGAAGAAATTAAGAAACTCAAAAGCTTTCTAGCTAATGAATTTGAGATTAAAGACTAGGGCAACCTTAAATATTTTCTTGGAATGGAGGCAACTCGGTCCAAGAAAGGAATTTCAATTTCTCAGCGAAAGTATGTATTGGATCTTTTAAAAGAAACAGGAATGCTTGGATGCAAACCAATCGATACTCCTACGGATTCTACTGCAAAGCTAGGTAATAATGAGGATGGTACACCGGTTGACAAAGGAAGATATTTGTCTCGTACTAGACCAGATATCAGTTTTGCAGTGTGATAAGTCAGTTCATGAATAGCCCAACAGAGAATCACATTGAAGCAGTGTACCGAATTCTAAGATATTTGAAAATGAAACCAAGACAAGGTTTGTATTTCTAGAAAACAAACAACAGGGAGATTGAAGTTTTTACTAACACCGACTGGGCAAAGCCTGTAACTGACAGACAATCAACCTTAGGTTACTGCACTTATGTTTGGGGGAATTTGGTTACTTGGAGGAGCAAAAGCAAACAGTTGTGTCTTGTAGCTCAGCAAAAGCAAAATTCAGGGCTCTTTCTCATGGTATTTGTGAGGGAATGTGGTTGAAAAGATTTCTTGATGAAATTAAAATTTCAAGTTCTGGGTCTATAAAAGTGTTATGTGACAATCAGTCAGTAATTAGCATTGCAAAGAACCCAGTTCATCATGATAGAACGAAACATGTGGAAATAGATCGTCACTTTGTCAAAGAAAAAATAGAAAACGGTACCATATTACTTCAGCACATTCCGACCAACCATCAAACTGCAGATATTCTGACTAAAGCTATGCCTAAGAAATCCTTCGGGAATCTTACTTCCAAGCTAGGATTGCTCAACATCTACAACCTAGCTTGAGAGGGAGTGGGGATATTCATTCTGATTTCTAAGGATTAATCCTGATTTCTAGGCATTAGAATTCCAGCTTTTATTTCATTGAATAAAGGAGATTTAGTTACTATTTTTGTTAATTAGTTTCCATGTATATCCTTTCCTAGATTAGAGTTTAGTTTTATCTCCTTTTTAAATAACTTTTATTCTGCTTATTTATAGGCTGTACATATTATTCAGAAAAATGAAATGAGAAAATCATCTTTTATTCTCAATATTTCCACAGCAAATCACAATTAAAAAAATTGATAATAATTTAATTAATCAATTGAATTCATTTGAGACCCTGTTTTACAAATTCAACTGAAACTTATTTCTCCTTAATAAACTAACATAATTTCCCAATATCTTTTATTATACATTATCAGATAGGTTATTAAAAAAAATTTTGAAAAATGTCTCAATCCCAATGAACTTGTACTAATAAACATAAAGTTTCTCACAAAGAACAAAGCATGACATATGTTTTATCAACAATGAATGATTGAATTGTTGACAAATAGTAATTGCAGTAAAGTATGAAAGAGAATTTTCATTAGTGATGAAGATACAATATTTATGTTGGTTATGTGAATATTTAAAAAAATTGCTTAACAAAATTTATTAAAATTGTTTAAATTTTCATTTTATAGAGTGCAACAATACAAACTGTAATGTTTAATGATACAATTGAAAATTTTTTAAAACAAAAGACTTTCGTCATTGGTGTAATAAAATAAATTGCAAGTAGATATAAAAACGAAAATAAAAACATTCAACTATCACTTGCCCGTTTTAAATTATCAAATTAGTAATTTTACATTAATATTCTTTAAAATTAAAAACATCATTGTTAACTTTTGATATTATTAGTATTAGACCATTGAAATAATCCAGATGAAAATAACAATTTTAATTTTTCATATATTATTTGTTAAAAATATATAACAAGCACATTACTCATGTGCTTGAAGACAATGCGACTTGTATGCAAAAGCTAATATCTAAAATGTATCAGAATTCGAGCTGCTAAAATTGGAACATGAACCTTTAATTACTGAATTAACATTGCAATCTTACCATTTAAGTAGTCCACAGCAAAGTGATAGCAATGCTGGAATGCACACAAGAGGAAGTAAGGCAGCTAAAAAATCACCCTTTGTTGGAACTTTGTCATCTCTAGATTCAACAACTTCTAAATAGGATGCACCACAGAACGCCACCAGAACAACTACCAAAACAACGAAAGCAAGCAAAAATTATGAACTCACATGATTATCCGGATAACTTACAAGTAGAAAGTTAACTTAGGTAAAAGTATTAGAATATCAAAGCATAATCACAAATAAAGACTAAGAAATAGAAAAATTACCTGCAAAAATCCCAACACATACAGCCGAAGACAGGGAAAACCGGTATGTAGCGAACCATGAAACAACGGGCAGCATCCCAGTAACTATTAAAGCAATTGCAGATGCCATTGCCCAACCAAGGTACACTGATGATGCATAAGGAGAGCTGAAACCTCTTGGATCACTAGCCCATCCCTTGTATTCTAAATCATCCAAAGGCTTCACAGATACTATTGCACCCAGAGCTAATACAGATCCAATAAATACTATAACACAAATTATAAGGACAATGCCCTGAGGGAGAAAATATATGAGAATCAATCAAAAGATTTCTATGACCACAGAGATAAAAGCAGATAATTACAAATATAAGAGTAAAAAGTGTAAAATCTCCAGCAGCACAATAGACTCAAACCTGACAGATCGTATAAAATCTTTAAGCATAAATAAATAAAAACAGGGAAGTCCAGTAAAGGACAACAGAAGAAAGAAAGCAACATACCTCTTTTGTCCCACAAGGACGATGATTTCCCACAGGACTTGTAGATTGTACCTGTGAAACCCAAAACTGGTAGCCATTTTGAATCCAAATAGGAATTGCTACAGAAAGACATGCCACCATGAGCGGGACAGTCAGGGACAACCCCAACAGTACTGATGATTTGCTGCAAAAAAGATTAGTGTATATATTAATGAATGAAGAAGCATAGTGCACTTCCATGAAATTAGCATAGCCGATCAAGTCCCTCAAATTGAAAAAAGACAAGAGAATAGGAAAAAAAGTGTAACATGCTTAAGAAATCTATTAACAACATAATTTTAATATTCTAAACAAAAACAATATAATGAAAATGAATTACTATTTTTTCAACATTATAATTTAAGAACAATTGTATTGTATTATATTGGGCAGATTGACCACAGATTAACCATAAGATATTCAAAAATGTCTGGTCTGGAGAAAAAAAGAACTTTACAAAGAAATGCACCACAACGTCAAATTTGAGTGACCAGAAGCACTTTCAAATGCCACAACCAAACTTGAGCACCAAGCACAAGACCTAGGAAACACAAGATGGTGACACCACTAATACAAAATATAACTTACTACCACATCCCTAGATATATGGGAAAACAGATGTTTCATACTCAACTCAAAAGCTTTCCAGTAAATAAAGTGAAAAAAAAAATGACAACTAATATGTTAGATACTTCTTTCCATGCAAAAGAAACAAAAATTACAGGTTGATTTTTAGCACTCCGGTTATTTCATTTATTCATTCTCAGTAACTGTTATGGATTGAGCAAAGTTAGGAACTCAATGTTCTGAATTGGAGAATTATGAGTCTTTGTCCAGGGGGAGGGTGAAAAAATGAGGATCTGAATTACACCAGTAAAATAATTTATTTACTTTAATGACTCCTCAAGATAGAAGCATCTGGATCAGGTTAGTTAGGATTGATAATAAATTAACAGAAAGCCAAACTAATTGATTTCTACATCTATAACCCACATCCAACCTGTCATGGTGAAAACCCATAAAACTAAATTTTAAATTGGTGGGTTAGGTTGAGTTTTGGATTTCTTGCACAGCTGTATGCCTGTACCTATATCAGAAAAGAAGTCCATGTAGAACGGAGGAGATATACAAGATGACTCTGATACATATTTGTGTGCAAGAATCAAGGCGAAATCATATATTTCATACTTGATCTCCCACATGTTACATGCCATGAGATGTCTCACAAAGAAAAGTAATAAAGATACACAATTATTATCTCATTAAATAAGTTGATACAACAAAGAAATGATAAATTGAAGCTGATACAGAACAAACAAGAGAAATTTATGGCAGTATTTCAATTTAAAACATGAACCACCAAATGCCAGACATGGATCCTCAAGTGGTCCAATTCCACACGCAATTGGATAAAAATAAGCACAATAGTCAATAGATGAAGGAATTTGTAGAACTGAAAACTAATCATAAGGAAAATTGGATTTTGTAGAACTGAAAACTAATCATAAGGAAAATCACATACAACACAGAAAGTAAGAATGATACAGTTAACTTCTCAGCTTAACCTGTAACAATGAAAGGCATCAGAGTATCACTGATACAGCATGCATATATGAATATATGATATGACTGTACTCTAAAGGAAAAGTTTCAGATGATTAAAGTAACTGAAATATAATTTGTACCATACCTCAAGAAGGAAAGCAGTAATCCAACACATGTGCTGAGCAACCAGGCAATGAACCCATACTGAAAGAAAAAAACAAAGAAATTTTGAAAAGATAGATAAGGCAAACACTAATTTATTTAGAAATCCTACCAATTTGGAAATAACTTTTCTTCTTTTTTTTTCTTTTGAAGCGTAGACATAATTAATCTAAGGAAGAAAATGAGTACAGCAAGCATATTAAGACAGCAACAAAAGGGGCTCTGAGATAGAGCATACTGACACTATGAGTAAAAAGTGTTTTAATCCCGACAAAAAGATTTTTAAAAGGCTGAAAATCTTCCAAAATGAAAGGAAAAACCACCACTTCTTTCTATTTGCCAGAAAATTTTCACATTCTAAAGACTCTTAATTTCCTGTCCAAGGATTAAGATATTTCTAATTGACACAAGACGGTATGTTGTGGTTTGCCATAAAATTTGAATTTCTAAAAAGGGCAAAGCATATAGCTTTCGACAGCAGACTGAAGATTGTAATGTCCAAATGCCACCTCTTCAGTAATGAAAATAGGGTGAGCAGTGAGTGATTTCTGTAGGCATCCTAACCCAAGTGATGCCCAGAGCACCCATGCTGCAGCCTGCAGCAACAGACATAGAAGTGATGGGTATTTGAGTTGGAAGTCTGGCACTGTATGTTTCACAAGATACTTTTGTTCGCAAAAAGAAGAGGACAGGCAACAGAGGGCATGAGATACATACCCATCTATGTTCCACCATGTTTAGAAAATGCAAGCTTTCAAGAGCACATCCAATACCAGTTCTCATTGAACTGGTATCAGAGCAGGTCTGATGGCTAGGAATGAGTTGGATTCTTTCAAGAACACGTTGGATAGGCTTTCTATAATGTTGGATAAGCTTATCAAACTTAAAGAAGAAACAACTAACGTGGAGACCTCACCGGAGCCGGAGCAGAAACCAACCATGCCACTTCCTCTGCAACGGGCAAAAATCGATGGGATTCCTATTTCTAAACCATGGCTGAACCAAAGATATATAATGGAGCTTCTAGTTTTTACCGGCCATAACCCAGAAGGATGGTTGATAAAGGTGAAGCAGATCTTTGACTTTCAACGGATCAACAGTGAAGGAAGGATGGAAGCCGCAGTGAACGCATTCGGGGGAGAAGCGCTACTATGGTACCAACGGGGGCATCAACGACGGGCGATTCTGTCGTGGACAGAGATGCGAGCGTTGTTGTTGCGGCAGTTCCAACATTCGAAGAATGGAACTCTCCATGATCACTTGAAGGAGCTTCGACAGGAAGGCACCCCTTAAAAGTTTTACGAGGAGCTAATTTCTATGGTTGCTTCCACTGATGCAAGTCAGGCTAATGTGGTTCTTAGCAAAGATGAGTCTGCTTCCATTGAAATCAAAGCTAAAACGACAAAGATGACTCCTATCGAGTTGGGCCATGCCAAAGATATGGGCCAACGGGCTAAGGAGTAATTGGGTCTAGTCCAATTAGTCACCACCAAACCCAAATAACAATTTTTTCTCCTTGGGCCTTCTGAGAGCTCTTTTTCTCTCACTTCAAAGTTAAACCGTGACCTAAAACCAGAAAACCTAATCAATGAGGAGCAAGAACTCAATGGAGAAGACGAAGACCTTAAAGAATAAGGCCAGCACGAACTAAAGCAGCCACAAACTCGAGAGCCACATGCACGACGAAAACGAGCAAAGCTAAAGAACCTCTACCGACAACTCCAGACCAAAAAGTTGCCTATTCGAGTTCAAGATGACATTTGATCCAGGCATCCTTGGATTGGCTAACGTAATCATTGAAGATAATGATGTGAATATTGTTTGGCTGCTGAAGGAACGTCTTAGCAAAGTTGAGAATGGATCTAAATCAAAAAATAGGGTTGCAGTAAGGAAGAAAGTCCTTTATGAGGTAAGTCAGACCTTTGTTTTGGCCCAATGGACTAAGGAGAAATGGAGCCCAATTCTATAGGTGTTATGGCCGAATTGTAAACTTAAGGGTTTGGTTCCAATGATTACTACTACTAGAAGTGGAGGTGTAATGGTTGATAGTCAAAGAAAGGAACGACCTGCGATCCCATTTTCCTCTAAATCCCATCTTCGCAAAACTCTCTTCCTCATCTCCACAGGAGGTGTGAAAAAGCCTCAATAGATACCGTCCTGGAACTGTTGCCCTTTGTGAAATTCACAAATACCAGAAGGGTACTGAGCTCCTCATCAGGAAACTCCCATTCCAGAGACTTGTTTGTGAAATCACTCAAGACTTTAAGACTGATTTGCGATTCCAGAGCCATGCAATCCTAACTTTACAAAAGGCAGCAAAAGCATACCTTGTTGGATTGTTTGAGGATACTACTCTCTTTGCCATCTCCTTCAATCATCCGATCTCCACTACCACTAATCATAATGAATTACAACAGTCTATGGTTGTATTCGTTAACAACATTTTGTAGAAGGAATTTCTGGACAAAGTTAAGGTTGGATTAAGTTAGAAATTGGAGCTAAAGGGATGAAGCTGGACCGTACTTGGTTGGGTTAGGTCCTGAAATCGACCCAACAAGTTATGGGGAAATTGGAGACAAAACAAGTTTCCACTGCCATTCCTAAACACAACCTAGATACTCACTATTTTGGAAGCAAACTCCATAGGCAATTCATAACCCATCATACTGTTGGTTCTAGGGTTTCAAAGAAGAATTCCAACTTTGATTTTTCTAGCAGTAGTCCCATGTAGATTAGAGGTTTCGGCTATGTATAAAAGGTGCTATTGAAGAAGAGTGGGTCTTTTACAAAAAATTATCATCAACCAACCAAAAGGGCTGCCAACAATTACCATCATTCATGGGGAAAAAGACATGGAGTAGTTCTTGATGGAGAAATTGCAACAGTTTGCTTCATGCTTGGGAACATTGAATTGGCAGAAGGATGGCAGGAAATATTGGTGGTTGTCCTACCAAATTTAGATTAGAGTCAGAAGATGCAGCACTATGCTCCTAAGAAGGCAAACTTGAATAGCTCTCAAAAGAATATTTTGTGGCCCCCAATTGAGAACTTGGAATAATAAAATTTTCAGAATGGGCAAATGGTGTGGATTTTGCTCTTTGGTTTCCAGTTCGAGCTATCAGTAACACCCTTCCAAGAGAATCATCTTCAGTCATCTCACAAAGGCAGAGCATTGTGGCTGTTTTGGGAACCATAGCCTCGCAATTTGAATTTGGGTGACCTCTACTAACCAGAAACAGCAATAATTCTGCAGCAAAACTCTAACAGAAACAGCCAATAACCACTGACCAGCCCATTCATTACTACCCAAACCTCTACTAGCTCAAGTGTAACATATTGGGCTTATCAACACTTCCCCCCAACACAATCACCTTGTCCTCAAGGTGGAAAATTCCGGAAACCGAAAAACCAATTCTTCTTCATTCCTTGGCCTCAATCCCTCACTTGATCTCTTCAGTAAATCAACACAGGCCTCAAGCACACATACCAATGTGCAAGCCACGATCAAGCTCAAAAACCTTGAAATAAATGCTCACGCAGCGGCCCACTCACAACCAAGCGATATTCTCCCATCTAGTGCTCTTACGATAGATTCTAAGTAAGACCCAACAATCTTTGGTCATCTTTTTGTTGCTGGGAAATCAGATTCCACTTTCCATCCAAGTGTCACACAAAACACTGCAAAGTATGCTAGTGCATATTCCCCAAGTGTGGCAACTAGACCTCTAGAGTCTCCTCCCTCCTGCTCTGACCCATGGATTGATATTAACCAAAAAGGCAAGGTTTCTTTAATTAGAGTTTGAACCAAACTCAATCTACCGGATATCCTAACTAAAGAAACTCCAAGTGACATTGCAAGCTTCACACATGTCATTGTTGCCGTAAGAGGAACATGCCCATATCTCATCCTATATTGGGTCTTCTTCAAATTCTCCACTGTTTCCCTAGGTAATCCACCGCTCACAACTTCTCTAACAGAATGCATTTGAATGGAGAGAATGTTTTCTATCAAGAACATGACATCTCTGACAGATTGTTGCATTAGCAAGTAGAAAATTCCAAAGATGACAAGGGTAATACCTCCAGAGAAGCGAGAGCCCAAATCATGACCTAGAAGGGCATCATCACCTCCATTACTAGAATTATAAGGGGGACTGAAACCCAATAGGGATGTGAAGCAACTCCTCAAATCAAAACCCAGCCACTTTGTTGTCTTATCAGAACTTCCACTGAGTAATATAATCATCCAGTAAAATCTGGAACATCATTGATTCACTATTTTTTCTAGTAAGAATCATTGCCACAATGAGCTACTTGCTGAATAGGACTTTCCTCAATCGACTGATTTAGGGTTTTGATAAACAAAATGACCGATAGTGGAGACATTTCGGGCCTTGAGGTTTGCAGAGGTAGAGCGAAGGTGGTTGGGCCACCACATCTAATGCAAATACCTAGGGAAAAGGTCGGTGGTGAGGCCATAGGAGTTAATTTAGAAGGACCTTTAGTTTGTTGGAGATGTCGGTTGCCTAAGGGACCACCCATATCGGGAAACTTTGCAGGTAAGGAGACCTTAAGGTCTTTTTCACCAACATCCATAGGGTTTTTAGAAAGTAGGTAAAAGCATTCTGAGGGTTTGGGTAAAAGAAAATAAAGATGAGAATAATTTAAGAATCTAGTGGAAGCAACTTGAACTAGGCCAAACTTCTCTTTAGCCCGTTGAGACAAATCTAGGGCCTGATCCAAGTCAAAAAGGACCATTTTCCTAAGTGTAGCCCAAGCCCTAACTTCATATTTCAATTTTGTCACACCCTTGCCATTGATCTTCTTCTTCGAAACTTCAACTAGGGTTTCAATCTGATTTGGTTTCTACTCAACCTCCCTTTTAGTGATTGTTACTTTAGTCCCTTCATTTTTCTTCAGTCACTCTTCATCGTGATCATCAATCGCATCATCCATTAACATAACCTCGGTTATTATTTCTTCATTCAATTTGTTGATGGATTTGTTGGCAAACACCTTCTCAGGAATCTTGTCCAATGGCTCAATTTTGATTTTAATTTGTTGTGGGAATCCTTGCACCGATCTTCTCTATCGCAGCTCCACCCATTGTTCATGGTGAGATTCATCCTTAGTGGCTCAGAATTTCCTCAACAATATCCTATGCAACTCCGTCTAGATCAATACTGGTCGTCGTTCTTACTCTTTCTAATACCGTAGTCGCGCACCCCTCAAATGCAATTACCACTACATGCTGAAAAGTTGTTCCGCCTTTAGCAACCAACTAGCTGAATTATCACCAGTGAAAACCGGGAGTTTTTCCATGTGATATTGTCAGTCCTCCTTTGGTTTGAAGGAGGAAACTCGGGGACCAGCCGACATCATTGGCGATGAGAAGAACGCCTCAGCTCCTTGCTCCAACTTGGGCAATCCCTCCTCTTTTTCTAGTGGTTTCTCCTCTTTTTCCTCTACTTTCCCAAGCAAGGTCTCCACCCTGGATTTTTCTGCATACAGTTGGATAAGCTTGTCCAACTTCATTGAGATCCTTTCCATCCTGCTGTGCAAAGAGTCCAAGTCCAGCTACTTTCCGGCCATCGAACCTGCTCTGATACCAATTGATAGGAACTGATATAGAAGACGTAAAACAAATGGAAATGGAAATCTGAATTGAACTATGGCAATAGAAAAGACAAGCTTTCTAGAGGCTTGCTCTCTCCACCAAGTCTGAACACCTTTACAAAATACTCTGCTTCTTTCCTCCTAACAGACCTACCAGCTTTATATCCCACTACCCGAGGCTGTAACAAACTTATAAGTAACATTCCTGGACTACCCTCAGCCCTTACCCGCTAGAACAATCAGCATAATGCAAAACAATAATAATTCTGCAGCAAAACTCTAACAGAGACAGCCCATAACCACTTACCAGCCCATTCATTACTACCCAGCTCTCTACCAGCTCAACTGTAACATATAGGGGCTTATCACATACCCATCCCTGGTCCACCGTGTTTTGAAAAAAGTTCTCTCCTTCATCACAAAATTTTAGAATCACATTTGTCTATAAGTCTGTGCAAGTGCCAATAAATGAAATGTCCTTTTTCCATCACTAAATAATCATCATCCCATTCCAAAATTTGCAGACGAAGCTAGCACTCCTTTCTAGAAAAATCTTTATTCAAAATAATAAGAGCACATGAGAAGGAAGGTTTGTTTAGCATGACAAGCAGCAATGGCCCTATATCACCATAGCAGCCAATTTTCCTTCATATATTGCTACTGATGCAATTAACTAAACAGCATATTCACAATTACACAAGTTCCTAAAAGAAAGGGACTGGGCAGATCCTTAGATCATCATCTGTTTGCACGAACACCTAGAGGGGAAGACAAACAATAAATCTAAATGGTAATCAGTCAGGTACCATTCAGGCTCAGCTGAAGCCAACCACTTTAACAAACACAAGTTCAGAAATCTGACAAGTTGCTGTGAGATATAAAGCGGGTATAAATTAAGCCAACACTCTAATGATCACAACCACAAGTAAGATACCTAGTAGGTTAAATTGAAGCCAATCACCCTAATGAGACTAAGTTCCAAGCACATAAACACCCTCAAACCAAATGTTACCAGCTTATTAGGAGTGATATTTAAACTATTAATTGCTATCAAACCTATACATAAAGTTAATGATGGCAACATCATTTCAAAGTCAATCCATAAGCAAGTCATAATTCAAACCAAGTCACTTCAAGAATTTAAAACTTGCCAACTTCAAATAATATCTACCTTGCGAGGCTTTGATGTCATAGCCATCCCTTCTGCTTGAAGCGATCGAAGGAATGCCATAATTGAGCAGACAACAGGAGATAACAGCAGCACTGCAAACCCAAACTCAAACTGCAACAACAATATTTCAATATTTTACCAAATCTCCAGATGAGATTTATTTAATATAATTAAAAAAAATGTAGTACTTGCTCATGTACAAGGAAAACTAAAAATCAGCAAAAACTTAAAATGAGAGAGAGACTCCCCAGTCACCTGTTGGTGCCTAGCATTTATAATTTTAATTGTCTTGGGGCGAAAAATTGCCACAACAATTGTTTCAAGGATGAAGATGAAACTAAACAGAACCCATGCTCGCTCTGGAGTACCAGCTACATGATGAAGAACAAATCTAGACAACTGAAGCCACTTTTCAAGCCCATGAAGCCTTAGTTCTTCCGACAAAGAAATTTGATTTGGCAGAGCATTATCGACACTGTTTGAGTCAACAATTGTGATGTCAGTGTTGTCACGATGATCTCTATCTGCATCCAAACTACTCCTTTGGAGTAATGCCAGGATAGTTGGATCCAAGTTTTTCTCTTTCAACATCATGGCAAAATTTGGATCCAACCCTTTGTCTTGAAGTAAACTGGTCAGTTCTCTATCACCTTGGCCTGCCTTCCTTTTCAGCATAGAAGTAATCCTAGGATCATTCAGTCTGTCTTGAAATGCAAGAGCAAGATTCAAATCTAACAGCTGTTGATTTGCAGAGACTGATGTGCTGGAATCACAACCTTGGCTATCAAGACCACTACTAGAGCAAACCACCAAGGAGTTAAAACGATCAAAATTTTTATCTCCAGATGTCCCAGCTTCAGGTTCTTGGACTACTGAACGACAAGAACTGCTATGCAGCACTAAGCTTGGCCTTCCACTATCTATGCTTTTATCACTATTTCTCCCCTCATGAGAACTCACAGTTCGACATAAAACGGCAGTATTCCAGTAACTAGCATCAATTGTGCATTGTGCTGTACACTGACTGCCAGATTCAACAATATTACCAAGGTTACCTGCTTCAGCACTAATACTGCGTTTTACACTTGAGCCACAACCTTCAGAAGAGCTAGATGAACTATTCTGCTCCTTTCTGCGAAAACCTTCTCTTAGGCGAATCACAGTGCTCTGTAAGGCATCTCTTCTAGCAGCCAATGGGTTTGTAACTGATAGGTGGCGAGAAACAGCAGCCCCTAATAGCACTGATGCTACAACTGCATAACTAATACAGTGCCCCAAGTACCTGAATAAAAGAAAAAGATAGCAACTGACATAAAATAGTCACCATAAGAAGTTAAAGCTACACTGCTTACAGCCGAAGTTTAGAACAAACCAGTAATGCACTCCAAAGCAAATGAGAAACACCCTGGATGTGCCAGCAACAAAAAGTGCTGCAACACGACTTTCAAGAAGCTGAAACCCATACAAGCAGGCCCCCATATTCCAATCTGCATAACATTGAATCAAACTAAATTAGCTTCTCAGCAATAACTACATAATGACATAGACAACAAAATAACGTGTGAAAATACAGCCATTAATGAGATACCAAGGATAATAACAGCAGCTGATGTAATAGCTCCAAGCCAGCGAACCTCTTTTGCTGTCAAACCATATAAAATGGAGTAGACAAGAAGAACCACAATCGAACCAAAGTAGAGGAGGCCAAGATGTGAAGCCCTATAAACAGACACCATAATCAGAAGACTCCAGAACTGAAAAGCAAAATTGTAACAAATAAAACAGTTTATAAGCAAAAATAATTCCAGACATGTGCACATTTAAAACGCAAAAGGATACTGAAAGATTATAATCAAACCTCTACATTTACAGGATCACAAGCCAACAAATTTATCATGAAGCAAGCCATAAAACAAGAACAAGATATCAACAGTAATCAGCTGAAAAGAATCCATTCACAGAAGTCTTGTCCACATGCCAATGTGAACAGAGTACCTGCTAGATTGCCGAGGATATAATTCACTGGGATCAGGTGGTTCAGGTAAACAAGCCATAGGACCCATTTCTATACAATCACTATAGGCAAATTTATATGCCCTGCGAACATACTCATCCACATCTAAACCATTCCCTGAGGGTATTAATACAAAAGCAACAAAAGTGTTAATTACATCAGAACAGAAAAAGTGACCTGAATAATTACAATCAATGGCATTGTCAAGTTTCACATCTTGGACATAATCAAAGACACAAGGTATGCAAAAGAATTATAAATACAGAAAATCATACCATTGAAGACCATTCGGCAAATAAAGAGCATGTTGATTGCTAAAGCAATTGCTGAGACACCAAAGAAGAAACCAGAGGGTGAATAACGCTCTGATGCATTTTTACCAGCTGTAACATACACAGCACACAGTTCATATGCACAGAGTAGAGCAACAGCCAGAAAAAGGAGAACAGCAACTGCCCCTATTAGAGACCACAAAAAAATATATCAGACCTACACTGAATGTATAGAATAAGTCAAAAGGAAAAAAAAAACATCACCAAGCACATGCAACATTGAATCATACAACCAACAAACTTAAAATATTCCAAGGATATTACACCAAATTTCTAAGCAATAGCATATGATGAAAAACCAACAATCACATAAATTTTCCCACTCTGAACACCCTCTTCCGAGTGACAAGTAGGGCCATAAAAAATACATTGAAATCAAACCTGAGTGACCCAAACAAAACAAGTGGACCCTAGGCACATATGAAACCTAAAAATTTAGTAATACCATATTAAGGTATCCATTTCATTTCAGTCAATTCCGAAGAGAGGACTAATTACGACATAAAACCAGTATCCAGATCCCAAAGCATGTCAGAGTTTCCTCTCTGGCAACAAAACTGTCACAAATGCAGTAACAACAATAACATATAAAAGTAGCTTCCAGACGGAAAACTTTGATCGACAACAATAACCCTGATGAAGTACCAAAGCACCATTGGGGTTCTCTCATATTTTTGTTCATATTGAATAGAAACTTGGAGATTTTCTATTTAAACCTCTTCCTTCTATGACAATAGAAGTAAAACACCACATAAAGTGGATAGCAACCAAAGATTGGCCTTTAACAAAAGAGAGTCCAAGGGGCGTGAGAGGCAATCTTTAGGTTTTAAAGAGCATGCGCCTAGTAAAGAAAGTGTTTCTCTCTCCTCGAACATAGACAGTATGGTACCAAAACCATATCATTTACTATTATTGTTGCTTTCTTCTTAAACCTAATTTGGTTTCATCATGGTAGGTAGTTTGTTAGTTTTTTGCTATCATAAGCTACCCAATCTCGAATGGACCTCTCATTACTCACCTATGAGCAGTGCACTAATCTCATAGTTGTAAAAAAAAAAATTCTTTAGCCAAATAAAAATCAATTAACAAATACAACAATACACAATCCTAGGTTGAACTTCAACCTATGGGAAGGTCTCAAGACTGCATCACAAAGCTTCAGTCACCTAATAACACAATTTCTCTTTCATTACATCTACATACTCTGAGGCTGTTCTTAAAATAGAATAACAAGAAATGTACATATGCACATAAATAAATTTTTAAACGCCACTCTTACAGATTTCATTATTACATTTGCCTCACATAATCATTCAAATGCAAACACAAAACCTATCTAGTACTAGCAAATGCTCCTCCCTCTTTGTTATTAACACATTCTTACACCTTTCTTTTTCACTTTTTAAGTAGATATACTTCAGTTTCTTCACTTGTTTATCCCTCTAGTCCCCATTCCCCAATGCTGTACTAACCCTATTTTCACATTTGCAGTTGTGTTTTGTCAGTACAAAATTCATTCTAATGCTGACTCTTACATTAGCAACTTGAATTACTTGCTAATATCATTCAAAGGTTCAGCAGGATAAGTTTCCTAACATTACTCAACAGTTAAGACTTATGTCAGCAACTTAGATTATGATCTGACTCATGCACTTTGTTGGGATGGAGGTATTGGAAGGATGAGGAAAGGAAAAGGGGATGCAATAGGAGTTATCTCATGAGAAAGAAAAAGACAAAAGAGTGATAACTTATCGTATTGAACCCCGCTTTACTTTTCCTTTAAAACTGACCAAATTAGGGTTAGCTTTCCTTGCAATAAAAGATATATTCTGTAAGAATATTTTAACCTTAAAAGTCAAAATACTATCTTATCCTTTCAAAGGACCAGCCACAAATAATTGTTGAATCCCTCCTTTCATTTCTTCTACTATCCCATGGATTAAAGATTACCATTTTCTTTCCTATCGAACTAATATTCCCAGCATATTATTAGGCTCAACAAGTCAAATTTGAAGTTTCTACCAAAATACACAAACAAAAGCTATGAGCTATATCTTTGTCAAAATCACGTGTGCACAGTTAGGATTCAAACATGATCTAAGTAACCCCAAATTCTCTAATTTAAAGTTCTGCTCATATGCCGAGTTTACTACTGCCATGACTTCTGGGATGACTGTGCAACCAGAGGAATACATGATAGTCATGCATGTTTGCAATCAAATGAAAACTTGAAAAAAAAAAATAACATGCATTTTGTGAAAGAAGTAAATATCTATCTCAGGTAACAATTCTACGCAAGTTCCAAAATAATTGATGACAAAAAGGTCAAGGAAACACATACTTGAACTTTGCCATTGTGTTCTCCACCAATGCATGATTGAGTAGAATGCCAATAAAAGAGCAGTGCCAGCCATTATTACAGCCAACCCAACTATATCCCGACCAAGTATTACAATCAACCAGGAGCCCCAGATGATAAGGACCAGAATTGGAGATATAACAACTACCCATGCCAGTAGAGAGAGAAAACGACATAGTATAGCCAGCTGAGGTCCTTGTAATATATATGGCCATTTTCTAGCAAAGATCCAGCTGAAAAGAAAAACAGCAACCAAGATAAAAAGATTTTTAAAAATGAGGTACAGATTAAACAAATCACAGAGCAATAAAAGCAAAAAAAGTGGCAAGTAAGCAGCTAGAAACAACTAATCTATATAGGTTAAAAAATAATTAAAAACTTTTTTATACAATATCAAAATAGGGGGCAAGATCATTCATACTCAATGTCTACAGAGAAAAACAAAACACAGAAAACACTAAAGATGAAGCAAAGGACAGGTTGACTTCAATACGATTAAATTATAAGTTGAATGTGGCAATCCAAAGGGCAGACAGACTTCGTGCAAATTAAATCACGTGTTGCAAGATACAATCCAAAGTATCTTACTGTCTTCCAGACAAAGGAATCTGAGAAAATTTAAAAAAAAAATGCCTATCCAATGGTAAGCCTATGATTCCTTACATATGAGTGCAATTTTTTTTTATTTTTACCCTTTAACATACACTATGCCTCTTCCACAACTTAAACTCCATTAATAAGAAGAAACTCAAATGGAAATTACCTGGAAGATGGAGAGTGTGGGATTTGATCTACTGTCTTTCAGGCAAACTTTTAAGTTAAAAGCAGTCAAAATCAAAATCAACCTTTTATCTCCGTGACTACCATCCCCTCCTTCCCCCCCCCCCCCCCCCCCCACACCCCTGAAACCCACTGCGTAATATCAAATCTAATTTTGAAACTTTACTAATCTGCTTACAGAAAAAACTTTTGTTTTCTCTACCAAGGGATTCACAGACATAGGAGATGGGAATAGACATTTTCCTTTTATTTTTTTGTCAAATAACCAATGCATCAGATGTGACATAATGAAAGGATGAAGACCACCAAAAAAATTGAAAACCTTTAGCAGAACCATTTATACTCCTAAAAATGAAACTAGGAAAGTGAACTTGAAGTACTATTACTTTCAAAGTGGAAAATGACTTTTGAAGGAAATTATTTTTATCTAACATACCTGCCAAAGTTAATTAATTGGTATATTATATTGTCTGCAGATTTTTAAATAATGAACCAAGTGAGCCTTCTAGTTCAATGTATTACACATTTAAACCACTAAGACATGCTAACAAATCATACTACTTAGCACAATAATGCTGAAAACCCAAACATAATACATAACATTCAGTAATGCAATCAAAAATCCTAATAATAAAACCACAATTATCAACGGATAGTAAATCTATACATGAAATTGGCAGTTGTGAGAACTAATTAAAGCAAAAGTTGACAGAAGAACCGACAAAGAATTACCTATAAATCCTCCAAGGTCTCCAATTCACCGCCCAAAGAATCCAAAAGGAAGCCAAGCCCAAAACTGTGAAAAGGGTCCCTGAAATTACGCAGGCCAATACAATGCTATGCTCATCTCCTTCCATGGCTCCCTTCTCTGACCTACTAAATACCCACGTGCATCATAATCAACGCCAATTTCACAACATATGGTCGTCTATTTGAAAATTATGAGCCAAGCAAAACAAATTCCACGATTCAAGAAAATAAAATGAAATCCAAAATGGAGAAAAGTAATGAGAGAACAGTGAAGTGGGTTTTAATTGCTTGGGCATAAAACATTAAAAAAAATCCAAAAAATCCATATACATAACAACAAAGGAAAATGAAACCCAGATAGATAAAAGTAATGCAATGGAAGCTGGAGACGGAATTTACCCACAAAAGTGAAGTGCGCTTGATGGGCACGAGCATGATGGTCTGAATTTTAACACAGATAGGCCATTTTTAGGGTATAAAACTAGTGCATAAATGTCAAATTTAGAAAATGGGTTTCGAGGCCTGAAACCAAAAACCAAAAAAAAAAAGAGCTTCTACAAAGAAGAAGATAGGGTTTTCCTGGTGGTAAGAAACTAAAGAAAGAAGATGGACAAAGTGCAAAAATTAAGCCGCTTTTAGGGTTTGTTTTGTTTTATCCGGTGTTTGATTGACTTGGCTCTATCTTCTTTGAGAAACTCTCAGCTCCCGACTGAGAGAGAGACAGAGAAAGAGTAAAAGTAAAAAATAAATAAAAAATAAAACCCTACTTCTCTGTGGAAACTGTGAAGTTAAAAAAACAATGGCTTTTTTTTTTCTTCTTTTTCTTTTCTGTTTTTTTTAGAGAGAGAGAGAGGGGAGAAAGGATATAAAAATAACAGCCATATTATTGTCCGAGTAAACTATATCCACTCTCACTACTAGAACGTGAAGTATACTTCCCAATTAGAGTTCAATGAGTAGGTAAGTAATATAAACACTTGTCATAGAATGAGAGTGAGGAGTGACATTGTTGATTTTTCAAACAATTAATCTAAACATTTGGGAAAAAGAAAATGGTCATTAATATGTTAATTAGACTTTGTTATGTTCTTTCTTGTTATTTGAGGGTCAATTTGTTGTCATGCTTAGTAAGTAATTTTCTTGATTTAGTAGGTAAAGAATTTGTGTCTTCAAACATCAGTTTATTTAATTAGGTAAAGAATTTAGGAAATGGTTTTTTTATTTTATTTTATCTAGAAAATGACTAGCAACCAAATTGTTCTCTAATTACATTTTATTAATCTCACACACGTCATTAGACATGTGATGGCCTAGTTATAGATAAGTAATGCTCAAATTACAATTTTAATGTTTCAATATTCCTCAAATAAATATGAAAGTATTATTTTTTTTGTTAAATAAATTTTAGTTTAATGGTTCTAGTTTGATTATCATAATTCAAAACTGTAAATTTTCAAACTTGAATTTCATTTGAACCTATAGTAACAAAAAGAATAATTATTATATAATTATTTATTTATTACATTATAATATTGTATTACAAAAATTTTTTAAAATTGTAAAATTTGATTTATAACACAATTTAGGTTTTGATGTTTTATTTTCTTTATGGAGTAGATATTGAGAGAGGGAAATATGGGATTCAAAATTGTATTGCTTGGGAAACTCTTAAAGTTTTCAACCAATTAAAGTACATATATTTTACATATTAATTTAATATTAAACCTATATATTCATAATTAGGGAGCTATTATACATTAATACAACAGAACTCCAAACATTTAGGCTATGGTGATTTGTGGTAATGAAATAAATTGCATTAAAAAACATCTCAACTATATCACCAAAAAAAATCACCGTGAAGATCTACTTGACGCATAATTTTGTCCAAACAAAAAAATGCAATCTTCAATGCTAACTCAATCAATTTTTGCTTCTAAAATGCTCTCCATGTGTATTCCATTTATTTTAACACCAATACATCATTAATGAAAACCTTTAATGCTTTCAATTATTGTATATAATTGATTTACTAATTTTGTATTTTGACATTTAATCATTTGTAATTGGACAAAAGAGCAACTTTTCTTTCATATATAGGGTTAGACTAGGTAGAAATTCTATGATATCATAATTTTAGTCATTAGACTAATATCGTTAAACTAAAATTTTCTTTGATAATTTAAAATATTATATATATTTGTCTATAATATTGTTATTAGAACCAGTTCGGCCCACCTGATTGAACTTATTTAACTAGGGACTAGCCAGCAAGCTGGACAGGATGAAGCATAAAATCCGGAAGGACTCAACCAGCGGAAAAACTGGTGACCTAGTTAGATTAACTAAGAATAGGTCGATTAGATATATGTTGAACTGTAGCGCCATCTCGATTAACCAGAATGAATCCGATTAATTAAATTGACACTACAAAAACAGTTATGCAAAAAATTTGTGAAAATTTATAAATTTTCTTTACATCATGACTATGATGACTTGCATAAAACATACAATAAAAGAAATATTTAACTTAATATTTAAATTTCATTTCATAAACAAAATATGTTAATCGTTGATCGAGATTTTACAAAAAATACATATCCTTAACAAAGAATTACATAATTCTTCAACATTGACATGTATACAAATAAATAACTCTCTTACTATGACATGTACAAAAAAATACAAAAGTACAATATGTGCTATCACTAACCTGCATAGGGTATAATCTGATATCTCTGATGTATGGGTTGCTTCTCTTGTTCAACTTTTACTTATCTACAACGCTCTGACCTGTATGGAAAAAAATACTCAAACGTTGAGCTACTGAAAGCCTAATAATACATATAAGCATATAAATTCACTTATAATTATATATTATACGTATTTCATGTCATCATGTAAGAATATTATGACATGACAATATAATCATAATATCATATAAACTATCTTATCTTGTGGAAGTATAATTCATTAAACATGTATAATGATAATTATAGCATATAACATTTTCACTATGTGCATAAACATACTTACATATTTATGCATTTGTATTCATTTTATGTTACTGTATTTTTTTTCTTACTTTAACATATTTGATATTATTTCTCAACAACTCTCAATACCAACTATTCGGATACGGGTTGTGGTCAGGGGCACTCTCCGAACTTAAGCCACCTTATCACTATTTAAAAATATATATCAGTCCAGGTTGCTCAAGTCAATGGCATCAGTCCAGGCTAGCCATATTGACTAAGTAAACATCTAACTTTTTCATGTAATATAATTTGTAGTAACGTGTAACAATCCAGGCTCCTCAAGTCAATGACGCTCTTCGAGTTTAAGCCACATTAAATGGGTAAATATATAACTACGATATCATAACTTCATTAATGACATGTCATCTATCCTACTACTAGTCTTAGTATCGAGTCTGGGATTTACTTGTTCGTATCCTTTATTAGTTCCATTATAACACTTATATCTTAAGCATATATACTTTAATTCATGCATACAAACTTATCATAGAACATTCATATACTGATATCCATAGAAATATACTTCAATATATCATCATTGAACATAGTTACATAACCATTGCATAAAACGTCATATTACATTTAAAGCAGGATTCACGCGTGAATTATATATTCATGGTCGTGAAGGCCCATTCATGGGTACCTTTACCCGTGGACCAAACCATGACCTTGGTGGTGAATGCTTCTGTCCATTTTATGCATTTTTTTCACTGGCGTGACTTTATTCGTGAGATGAGATTCACAGCTGTGAGCACCTAGTCACGGGCGTGAATATAGATTTTCCAACAGTTGACAATATTAAAAACATGCATTTGTTACAAGTCACATGCAAGGCTCTAGGGATTGTCCTATGACAACATTTTTCTATCAATATTTTCATCACATCATGTATTAAAACATGTTAAATGATCATTCAATATACATAATCACTATACTTACCATTTTTTTATTCACCAACTATTCTTTTCAAGCATTTATGCTTTTATATACATTTAATCATTTCTTACTTACCTCTTTCACCCATTAGGCAACATCATTTAGTATCTCATAAATGTCTCTTTAGGCACATTTATTACATATACATTACAAACATAAACATTACTTATTCAAGGCATACTTACATTTATAGCATTTCATAGTCAAAATCCTATCTCGTGACATTAATTACCTCATTTGAACTTGACATTTAACATTTAAAGCATACAATTCAATAATCACTTAATTAACACCCAACATATCATACTTGAATGTGTATATGTATATACCTCTAATGGAGCCTCACAAAACTAAGTTTCTCATAAGCTTACTTATCCTTTTTGGTGGATTTCACCACCTCCCCTTTCAACTCCTATCACATATAACATATTTTTATCAACATCAAAAACTCATATGTTTAACCTTTAAACCCATAAGGATAAAAACTATAACTTTAGCCCTTTCAATATCCTTAAACTCATATAACCCCTTACTAATACATATTATAACTTTTAAACAACTTAAAGATGGATCTTTAATCTTAATCTTTCAATATTAAGCCTTAACCTAACCCATTTGAAAATGAGTCTCTACCATATTCGAACTAGACATAATTAAAACTATGAAAGCTTGTGAAAACTAAAGGAAAACATGATTTTTTACCTTAATTGAAGGAAAACACGACTGGATGAAAGATTTGACTATTTTCTTCCTCCTAAGGTTCGAACTTCCTCAATAGAACCACTTCTTTATGCTCTTCTTTTCCAAGAGCTTGTTGAAACTTTGATCTTTTGCATTAGCTTAGGCGTTTGAGACTAAAAATCCAAAAAAAAAATATAAGGTTTTGGTCTCTGGTATGAGGAAATCTCTGACTCTAGGGTTTCTTTTGATTTGTTCGTGAGAGAAAGGAAGAACAACTGTCATGTTTTTATATTTGACGACGTTCATGAGCGTGACCCGATAAGTCACGGCGTGATCAATATTTTCAGGGTCGTGACAATTAAGTCACGGGCGTGAACTATGCACTCATCACTATCATCATCTTTCTTTAACTCTTTTTTTCTTTAAACATATACTTGTATTTTTTCTTAATCCATATTATTAACTAAGCCTTAATTGGAGCGTTACATGAACGATTTTTCTAATCTAATTGAATTTTGGTTCACTGAAAACAATGCCACTTTGGTTCACTCAAAACAATAGTATTTTGAGCTCTGAATAAAAATCCTAACACTTTATTCTTTGTGTCACATAACTTATTCTCTCATTGTATTTTGTGATACTTCTCAGTTCGATTCTACCATTTGATCCTCTCGCTGATCGACATATCAGTTAATGACCACTCACTCCATTCATTGGCCGATTTGCCAGTTGCAATCTTCCATCTCTGCAATCTACCATTAGATCCACTATTGTGCCTGTCGCACCCTCTCTACATCATTAATTTTCTTTTTCTATAACACAATTTGACTTCCTGTTGTTTTTTCTTTTATTTTCTTTATTTTTTGGATCAATCTAATGTGATCGTGTTTTAAAAATCAGCATTGAAAACACATAATGATTGACGCTTAATAAACTCATTGCTCTATATTTTGACTTAAGAAACCACAAAGAAATTCAAAAAAAGAAAACTCTACAAGCTAGCTTGAAGCTAACTGTTTTGTGGTTCAATAAGAGTAAGTGGAAGTATAATACTATTTATAAATTGAGATAATAGAATGGTACTCAACTATCAAGTTTTTAATGACTAAATTAATGAGCCTCATCTGTCTCTAACCAACAAATTTAGGATTAATTAATATTTACACTGTGAGATTTGATATAATATACTAGTACCCCTCGAGGTTTTAAAATTATACTATTTGCCCCTCAAGTTTATTTCCATCAGACTATATAGTAATTTCGTTAATTTTAATAATTTTACCGTTAATAATTTATATATTAAAAAAATTGATTAAGTCATTAAATATGAATAATTAAAAAGTGAAAATTTAATTAAGTGTAAATTTGAAATAAATGGTAAACCGAGGGCAAATTGGTATTTTCACTTTTGTTGAAAAATTTAATTAAAATGTTGATTTAGACTAGGATTTTATTGGTTAATGAACTGTGTAGTTGATATTTAAAGGATATGTCATCATTGGTTTAAAAAGGAAGGAAACAAAAGTAATTACATAAGGGGTATATGAGGTTTTCTTCTTCTCCTCCTCCTTCATTTCTCCTTCACTGGGGTGGATCTACATTGGGGGCAGTGGGGACACTTGCCTCCATTGGTTAATTGAAATTTAGAAGATACTATGTATTGTATATATTTTTTGTCTTTGTGCTCAAATTTATCATTGCCCTCACATATTTAATATATCAAATATTTTCTTCAATTAACTAATTAATGTATAATTAATTAATTAAGTTTATTTATTAATATAAAATATAAAATTAAGTTTATATAGTTAATTATATTATTTTTACTATATTTCTCGTATAATTATTGACAATTATATATTCTTTCTACATTTCTACATATAATTGTTGACAGTTATATAATTTGTGTTATATTATTTCATATAATTGTTAGCAGTTATATATCATATTTCATTTATTAATCATATAAATATTAGCAATTATATAATTTTTACTATATTTCTCATGTAATTACTGAAAATTATATGTTATTTTTATGTTCTTTTATATAATTGTTGACAATTATACAGTTTTGCTATATTCCTTTGTAACACCATCTCATTTAATTATGATTAACTCAACTGAATGAGTGGATGTCAGATGCTTAATGCGGAAAAACCTCTAAAAATTTAAAATTTTTCTTTGTTTTGAAAACCCACTTTCCATATGAACTAATTTTCATATAAAACATGTTAAACATATAATTTACATAAACAACCACGGAGAAAATATATTTGATCTAAAAGAGAAACAATATCATAAATATATAAACTATCATATTGAGGCTTCATAGGCCTGATATTTACAACAATATATTCGTTTAAACCAAAAATACATATTTATATAAAATACAAATATGTATGAAAGTAAACAAAACTCTTCCTTATGTCATGTATAAAATGCAAAATATGACATAAAATGTATCACCGACCTCTATTGGGTCTGCTCTGATGTCTCTATGTTGGGTTTATTTCGCTTAATCAACTTCTATTTACTAGGCTCTAACCTTTATGGAGAAAATACTCGCACACTAAGCTACTAAAACCTTAGTGGTACATATAGGCATAAAAATTAAATATGCAACAAATATTCACATTATGTTATTCATATATGTGGCATCATATTAACATTAAAACATGGCAAAAGGAATCATCATATCATATATCACACTTACCACTTGTAACCTTTATAACATTGATCTTGAACCACGTTATAGCATATATACATTTATTACTTTGACATATTAGCACTTAATCCATTTAGCATCTTAGTACTTTTGTATCTTAGTCATTTAACACCTTAGCCTAACAACTCTCAATTTGAACTATTCGGATACGGGTTGTGAACAGGAGAACTCTCTGAACTTAAGTCATTTTGCCGCTGTTTATATCATATATGTCCATCCGAGCTCCTCACGTCAAAAGTGTTCTTTAAGCTTAAGCCATGTTGACTGAGTATATCATATATCTTTTATATTGCAACATAAGATTAAGTGTACACTCCGAGCTTAAGTCACTTTGTTCCTAAAAGAATCACTGTGAAATATATGTCTACGGTATCATTCACCCTCTTAATGGCATGTTACCTATCATACTTTTAATCCTGACATCGAGTCTGAACTTTATTTGTTCATATTCTTTTATTATACTTTTATCTCATTGCATAAGCATTTATCATTAACATCTTTGTTTTGATAATATAAAAATCTACATATAACAATCATGTGTTTAATAACATATCATACCATTATGAAACTTATGCATAGGTATTATATTGAAAGCATCAATAAAAACAACATATTATATATAAAAAATGATTCACATTGTGAGCTATATATTTACGATCGTGAAGATTTATTCAGGGATATCTTGGACCTTGAACCAAACTGTGAACCAAGTCATGAATATTTTTATCCAAAATTTGTATATTTTTTCACAGGCGTGAAAAAATAGTCATTGACGTGACTTTCTTATTTCATAAACATGAGTCAAATGATGACTCAAATCGTGAACTTCCATACCTGAAATGGACAGGTTCGGATGAGTATTTCATGACCGTGAACTCTATATCATGGACGTGAATCTGGGTTTTCCAACAACAAATATACAACAAGACATTTAAGGAAAACCACATGCAAGGGCTATAATGGTTGTTCCATAACAACATTTTTCTATCAACATACTTCTCAAACATGCATATATGATGCTATAATATCATCAAATCAATATACAAGCATATAAACATCAGAATTGAATCTATAAATCTCAAAAACTCATCTTATGTTCATTAACTCCCATAACATGCATTAATGACACAATTCGCCTTTATACAATATTTAACATTACCTTTTACAATCATAATAGTCATCATAATTCATTTCTCTTGTTAATGCCTCTTTAGGCACATTTATTGTATATAACCATTTAAGCATAATCAATGTTCATATCATTAAATTTTTATGGCATTAATTACAACAATTACTTTCATAGCAATCAACCATTGATATTTAAGCATTCATAAGCATTTAATATACAACATGTCATATTTTAAAATTTTAAATATATATATATACACACACACATACACATATGCATACCTTTAATGAAGCCTAAAAAATCTCAAGTTTACTTATCCTCTTTGTGGGTTTCACCACCTCATCTTTCAACTTTTATCATATATAATATGCATCTATCAACTTATATAAACTATAAACTTAACCTTTAAAAGCTTAAACAAGATAACCCTATCTTTAACCCCATTTACATAGCCTTAACCTCACTTAGCTCATCTCTAAAGTATACTATAACATTAATCAAGCATAAATATGGGTCTTAAACTATAAAAACTTATGTTCAACTAAAACTCTAACCCATTTGGAAATGGGTCTATACTATAAATGGGTTTTACATGAAAATAGACTATGAAAGCTTATAAAAAAGAATGAAAAATGTAATTTCTTACCAAAATCAAGGGAACACAATTGGATGAACAATTTTGGACTCCTCTATTCCTTTTTGGGTATGTCTTTCAAGAACACAACTTTTCTCTTACCTTTATCTCTCAAAAACTTGTTAAACTTGATATTTGATGTGGGTTGAGGTGTTTAAGGTCTAGAAATCAAGGAAGAACAAAGAAATTTTTCTATAGTAAGAGAAACTTCAAGTTTTGGTCATAAAAGGAAGAAAGAACAATTGTTAGAATTTTATATCTGAAGATATTTATGGGTGTGACTTGATCTATCATACGCGTGAACTATCTCAAAACCAATATTCACGATGTGATATATTAGTCACAAACACGAACATGGCACTTTAAACTTTTTCTCTTATTTTCTTGACTTTTTCACTTAACCAAACTTTTAAACACACTTATAACACTTCTAAACCATCTTATGACCATGTCTTACTTAGCGGGCGTTACATCCTTTATATAATTACTAGTAGCTATATATCATATTTTATATATAATCATATAATCGCTAGCAATTGTATGATTTTTATTATGTTAATCATATAATTATTGGCAGTTATATGTTGTTTTTTTTATGTATTATCATATAATTATTAATATTTTAATTATTAATAATGAATATAATATATTAAAATATAAATCTGGTTTCACAAATTGGAATTGATGTCAATTGCAGAGATAAAATGTGTTTCAGAGTATACTTGAAGTTTTGCTGCTGTGGCATTAGATACCACATTTTGCTCAATTGAAATTAGTTTCTGGATTCGCCCCTACTCCTTCTCACATGTCATTTTGATCTTATATTTGAAAGCAATTATCCTCAGTTGAATGTGGATGAAAGTAAAACTTTTGCAAATCAATTTATTTTTAAGTGATGAAATTAATGATAATGAGATTCAACCATAATATATGAATTTTTAATGTTGATTTTGTTCTATTTTAATTTGGGTGTGAAAATGTATTCATTAAATTTTGAACATTACTCTTTTAAATATATTATTAAGTATGAAACATGTCTCATATGAGTTATTTTTATGTTATATTTTGTATGAGACAAGTTATATTTTTAGAAAATTTCACTTAGACCGGTTGAAATTTAAACCCTTAACCTATTATATTTTCTAGTTTGCTGGCAATATCAAGCATGATAACCTTGGTTTATAACTCCATTTAACAACCAAACAATATATTGTGAGTTATAAATGAATTTTCTCTATAGTCTATGTGTTTATTATCATTAACAAATAAAACCTCAATGCTAAAATGAATTATGGAAATAAGCTTATTAGCTCATGTAAAGAAATAAATTAATGATAAAAAATAAACTAACTAACATGTATAAAACTAATTTATACACCATTAAAAACCGAAAAAGTAATACTCACATGTAGCTAATAAGTAAATAGAAAATTTTTTATATGTATTATTTATATATAAAGAGATCATATATGTCCCATATGAAATTGAATTTTACTTTGTAAATAAATTTTTTACATTGTCATAAGGTATATGCTTGTATCATGTATTAAGATGTTAACCAAGTATAAGTAAGAACGTTCTTAAAGATACAAGTGATTTGTAATATTATTAAAAAATTCAGATCTGACAAAATTAAAGTTAATAGTTTAATTTGGTTTGATTATAGTAACAAAAGTCAATGGTACAAATCAGTTCTGTATCTTTTTTTTCGATCGAGAAGATACAAAATCCATATACAGTCCTTTTGAAAAATATTTTATGAGTACAATCAAAAAGGTCAGTGAAAATTACGTAAAATTCAGGTGCATAAATTTTTAAGAATAACATTAGCATAAGATGATGAAGGATTTGAATTTACTTCAAGGCAAAATTTATTTTCAAAATCATTAATTATAATGAGTTATTTGACTCAATCTCTAACTTTTTATTATGTTTAATTGGATATTTGAACTATTATTTTTGTTTAAATATATTCTTATACATTTATTTACAATAACTTTAGGTTTAATTATAATGAGATATATTATAGTAACACGCACGCATCATTAATTTGCGCATTTGTATTTTAATTTATAAATTTTAATACATAAATTATTTTATTTATCAACAATAAAAAACCTAAAAAATTAAAAATTCTAAAAAAAAACTAAAATCACTCTAACCTAATCTTTATCCATCACAAAAAATAATGCATTGCTCAATTCTTACCGAAATCATAAAACCGAGAGTTTATCCTTTGTTATCTCCAACTATGTAAATCATAGTTGGTACTAATGGGGTAGTAGAAATTGATATAGGTGGAGTAGTCAAAACCGCGACCACTGATAGGACAAAAATAAAGATACGAGTAGTAAGTTAATGAGATATAGTATAAGAAGGATGAAAAGCTAAAGTTGAAGTTGTCGCACTAACATTAATCATAATTTTTTACCAATATAACAGTAAAAAAAAATTGTAGATGAAATAATATTTATTGGTATCATTAGTGCTGGTCTTTTTAAGGCTAGATTAAATATTTTTTGAATAAAATATTATTGTTTTTAACATTATTTATTGAAAATATTAATATTTTATTATTTCCATTCAAATTGAACTTAAAGATAAAATAAATAAATATTAATAATGAAACTGAATAAAAATAATAGTTAAAAAATTTGATTATATGCAATAAAAAGTTAGAAAATGAGTCAATTAACTCATTATAGGCTAGAGACTTAAAAATGAGTTTTGCATTATTTTAACTCATCTAAAATATAAAGAAAAAAAGAGCTCAAATAGTAAAGTATTCTCTTTACAACCAAGAGATGAACTTCAATTGGATTATCCATATATATATTGATTAAACTGATATCAGATATAATATTAAGTCTTGTAGATGCCAAATACATAATATCCCCTATGATTTATTTGTAAAGCTTTGGGTCCCCTTTTTTTTGTCTCATACTTTATAAGTTTCAAACCAAATTCAGTTGGGATTAAAATAGAGTTGCAATCATTCATTTTGAACCTATCTAAAATTTTCAAATTATATTTTTTCTTATGAAATAAACATACCAATAGATGATTGTACTACTTTAATGCTAAGGGAAAAAATGCATAAATCCCAAATTTGTCATATCAAACTTCTTCTTCATCAAGGAATTTTTAAAATCAACAAACATATTTCCATCATTACCAGTATAAATAAGGCCATCTACACATAAACACACAATAATCATTTTTCATCATTTTTAAGTTTAGTATAAAGTACGTGCTCATAAGGACATTTGACAAAATTTCTTCATTAAAATAAACATCTATACGGATGTACCAAGCTCTCAATGCTTATTATAAACTGTATAATGCTTTCTTTAACCAATATACCTTATGTTTTTTTTACCTTGCTTTATATATCAAGAAGGTTGATCAAATGTAGACTTCTTCCTTCAATTCTTCATGCAATAAGGCAAACTTTACATCTAATTAATAGAAGCGCTATGAATTTTAGGCAACCATGGATAATAATAGGCGAACAAAATCATGTCATGCCACTGGAGCAAATATCTCTTCATTATCAATTCCAAAATCCATTTGCAACAAAATCTGTTTTTTACTTATCCACTCAACCATATTTCTTTGGTTTTGTTTTATAAATCCATTTGACACCAACAAATTTGTGCCCTTCAAGAAGTTTTACAAATCATGTGTTGTTCTTTTGAATAAATTTGATTTCTTCGTTCATGGCTTTTTGCATTTTCAAGTCTTTTCATATATTTTCTTGAAATGTGATGGGATAACAATCAGACAATAAAGCATAATGAGTAATATCATAATTATGAGATTCACAACCATTAATCTCATAATCTTGCATCCATACAAGTATCTTTTGAGTTCATTGAGATCAAGTATTTTTTCTTGTTATTTGTGCATCATAAGGATTAAGTTGCTATTGCAATTGTGGGTTTGATTGCATTCAAGTAGCATCGATAGAAAATGTTTGTTATGCTTGTGTTTTTGTTTCCTTGTCAAAAGTCATTGGTACTTGTTGCTTCCCAGTACCATTTTCAGTCGAGTTTCATGTGTTTTCTTCATAAAAAATTACAACTTTACTGACAATAATTTTTTTGTAACAAGATTGAACAATTTGTAAACTTTGGATTATTCACTAGTCCCAGTGAAGACATATTTTTCACCTTTATCGTCAAGTTTTTTTTTTCTCATTTGAAATATGTGCATATATAATGCACATAAACACTTTGAAGTGATCAACGACTAGCTTTCGTCCACACCAGAATTTTTTTTGTCATATTTTGGACGGTAAGTATGGGACACAAATTTAAAATATGAATACACCAATTCACTACTTTTGGTTTGAACGACTTTGGAACTCTTTCATTTGCCACCATGCTTAAGATAATTTAGTTTTTCCTCTCTGATATGTTGTATTGTTGGGGTGTATAAATTGTTGTCATTTGCCTCCGAATTCCATACTCATCGTACAATTTTGTGAATTCCTAGGAGATATATTCATCACTGAGATCAGTGTGGAGAGTTTTAATTGTTGTCCCGACTTCATTATCTATTTGAGCCTTAAATCTTTTAAATGCCATTAAGGTTTCAAATTTTTCTTGAGATTTATATCTTTTAAATGCTATTAAAACTTCAAATTTTTCCTATAAAAAATAAACCTATGAATTTCGACAAAAATCATCAATAAAAGATAAAAAAATATTATCTTTTATCCATATGATGCAGGATTGATAGGACCACAGTTATTGAAATGAATAAGCTCCAGCAGTCTTTTAGCTTTCAATATCTTTCCTTTTGGGAATTGTTGTCAATGTTGTTTGCCAACAACACATTTTTCACATATTTGAAGGGAGAAACAATCTGAGATAGCCCAATTACCATGTTCTTTTGAAAAAGAGTCTTGAACTTTTTGAAGTTCAAATGACCATATAAAATTAGCAAAGCCATATTGGATCCTTTATTTTTGTTATAAAGTAAGTGTGAATGCTCTTAATTTACAACGAAAATAACTTGTTTAGTGTCATCTTCATATGAGCAATTGTTAGACCTCTATTAGGATCATAAATTTCACAAGTACCATCTTTAATTGTAGCCACATATCCTTTCTATTGCAGCTATCCCATATTTAACAAATTGTTTTTCAAATTAGAAATATAAAAAATATTTTACTCTCAGTACTACCCTTATTAGTTATGATTTCAATGTCACCCTTCCTTAATAACTCTAACTTTAAAATTATCATCAAAACTCATAGTATGAAAATCTTCATTTAAATGAGAAAAAAGTGACTTACTACCACATATATGATTACTGTAACTTGTGTCTAAATACCATAAGTTTGGTTTAACAATGTTCTCCTTTATATGGGATGCCATCAAAAGTGTTTTTTGTTCCTTTTTCTTTGAAAAAATTGGTTGCTCTTCATTTTTTCTTTTTATGTTTATGAAGGTTGGTTTTGCATTTTGAATGATAGTGCTCATACTTATGACATCAGAAGCATTCAAGTTGGATTTGTGAATACCATGTCCTCTCCTAGAATTTGAAAATTAGTTTCCAACAATATAAGATTATGGATGTTTGTTACCACCTCGTTCAGGATTTCTTCTACCTCATCTTCCTCGAATTTCATCTCTTCCTTTACTTTTCCTCATGAACCTAAGGATTCAGTATTGTTGAAGCCTTTAAAGCTTGTTCATCCATGATGGTACTACTGCTTTTGTTCACCTTTTGCTCACGGTCTAGCAAAGAGCTTTATAGTTCATCAATTGAGAGTTCCTCTATGTCATTTGACTCTTCAATTGAACAAACAATATAGTCAAACTTTAATACTATTGTTTGAAGAATTTTCTCAACTATGGCGACATTTGTTATCTTGTCACCATATAGCTACACTTTATTTGCAATCACCATTGTTCTTGAAAAACAGTCATTCATTAACTCTACTTTCTTCATTTGCAGAGTCTCAAAATCTCTGCAGAGAGCTTGAAGTTAAGAACATTTGACTTTCATTAAGCCTTTGTATTTTTTTTATAGAGTCCCAAATTATTCTGAAAGTACTCTTGTAAAAAATAGTCTCCGAAATAAAACAATCAATAGCCTATCTGTAACGTTATTATTAAGTAACTGAGTCAATTACAAAATAATAATAATAATAATAATAATCATAATAATCATAATAATACATGCATACATACATACATACATACACTGAATCCAACTAAAAAATTTCTAAAACAACTTTTATCACATCTGCGAGTTAGACCATGATCGTATACTTGTACTGTGATCGTGTATATTGTAGTATAGAGATGTACGATTAGAGCCTAAATACGAATGAAAAAATATATAAAAAAATAATTATATTATATTAATATGATAATATAAATAAGAATTTTATCAAATGAAACAATATAATTTCGTGTTATGCACGCAAAATCGAAACGACAAACCGAGTCGAAATTTGAATTTTTAGTTCGGTAATTAAATTATAATTTAAGCATACCAAAATATATAAAATATTATTTTAAGGTCATAGGTGGAGTTATAAGGTGAGATTTTAAGGTTAAAGGTTTGAATTGTGGAAATATGATTCTCAATGCAGGTTTACAGCCTAATTTTTTGGATCGGGAGTTAGAGAGATGTGTTCACGATCATAATGGAGTCTATGTGATTGAAATTTAATTTTAAGATTTTTAAAACTGATAAATTAGAAATCGGATGACGGATGAATTTTTATAGGTCAAATTAAAAAAAATAATTAAACCGTAACAACGCGATTTTCTAACCGGTGATTGTTTCGCAAAATTGAAGAGACTGTTTCGAAAAGAAAATTATTTTGTAATTTTTAGAATATTTAATTTGATGGAATTAAGTTGCTTGGAGGTTGAATTTTGGAGAATTAAATTTAATTATGAATTAAAATGAAGAAAAATTTATGATTAGTAGAAAAAAATTGTTAAGTCAAAATTTATTTAATTTTGATTGGGCCATGTGCCAATATTAGGGGATAACTAATTGTGCTATTAGCCAATGAGTAAATTGATTAAGGAATTAATTAAAATTAATTAAGTTAATTGGGGTATAAATAGGAAGTTAATTAGAATTCTCTACACAAATAACAAATCTCCATTTTCTTCCTTTTTCTCCACCATGGCCGAACTGCTCAAAGCTCAAATCCCTTGATTCCTTCAATTTTCTTCTTTAAATCATATTTATTCAATAATCAAAAGAATTAAGGTAGTATTGGTGTGAAGAAAAAGAGTAAAAGGTTGAAGTTTTGGCAAAAAGAAAATCAAAGCTTAGCTTAATACCCATTTGAAGAATGTGATAATTTTGTTCATTTCTTCATTTAATTTTGTTAGTTTGATTATTGTCATATTTATTCTTTTGAGTTGTGGTGTGATATTTTTTGAATTTGGTTGATGGAAAGTTAGGGTTTATGGCAAAAATATTGAACAATTAGATAAAAATGGAAAATAAAAAAAAAAACAAGGCTTGAGGATGATGGATATAGTGAAAAATTGATGGAAATAATTTTTAGGAAATTTGTGAAATTTTTAGAGAATTTTCATAATTATGATTAAATTCTAAAAAAATTATTTTGGAGGAATTTTGCCTTAAATTGAAGATAATTGAGTTAATTGGAGTGTTTAGAAGTGGAAAATAAATTTTGGAATGAAAGAAATATTTAATAGGATTTTTGGTGAATTTTTAGATTTTTAGCCTAATTATGGAAAAATTTATTTGGGGGTTGTTGAATATTATTTTGATAAAATTGATGGTGGAAAATGAAAGAAAATGAGTTAAAGTAATTATATGAATTTATTTGAAATTTTTAGAATATTTATTAAATTAATAAGAATTTTTGAATTGAAAATGAACATTATAAGAATAAAAGAAATAAATGAAGAAAAATAGTTTTAGAGGTAAAAAAAAGAAAAGAAAATATTATAAAATAAATTAATAATTGAATTTTTGATCACACAGGAAAATATGTTGACTACAAAAACCATGATCTATACGTTAAACACGTATAATAAAAAAAATTTAATTATAGAATCTCGATATACCTGAGAGCGAGAAATTGTCGAAAAATTTAAATCTTGTTAGATTTTATATTGTGTGAGGTTCAGTAGCTAATTGAAATTTGATATCTCTAAGCGCGATGTCGGGGCATACGTCATTTAGAGATAAGGAGAAATAGCCGACAGATACCGGCAAAGTATAAAAAAGTTAGTACAATTGTTCTTATAATATTTGACATATATATATATATATATATAAGTAAATAATTAAAGAAAATCGGAAAAGTATAAAGTAATAAGGAAATTTTTATATTCAAATGATTTATGATATTTATTTTGGCATGAAAATATTATTTATCGATTTTATGGAAAAATGAGTTTGTTGCCCAGATATTGAACCAAGAAGGGGGTTGAATTGGAAATTAAAAAATTTTAACTTTTAAGTGCGAAAAAAAATTAATTTGAGTAGGGATAGGAAGATATGACACAAGAATTTTTATAGAGGTTCGGGTGTTAACAAACTCTGCTCCTCTCCCCAATCTCAATTGAAAGTTTCACTAACACACCAAGTGTTACAATAGAGTTTTACAAACTCACTTCTAACTAAGTGTTACAATGGAGTTTTACAAGTTCACTCCCAACAATAGTGTTTCTAACAATAGATCACACCTAACCCAGAAAATCACTTGTATTTTAATGGCTCACACAATAAATCAATTTCTTGTGTTTTAAAAGCTCACACAAATAACCCTTACAAACGTTCTACTCTTAACCCAAAATACTTAAACTCACTTGAGTAGATTACAAAGAGAAACACTTACAAATCTATAATGTTTAGAGAATAATGAGCAAAAAGATTTTTACAGAGAATAAATGTTTGTTTTGAAAGTATTAAATGCACAAATGGCTTACAACAAGATTTTGATTAGAAGTATTAGTTATTCTCTTGTTCTGAATTCATAAATGACTTGTATTTATACTTTCATAGTAAATTATAGCCGTTTGGTTACATTTAATGCGGAAATAGCCGTTGCACCAATTTTTATTTTCACGTCTGACATGTTTTTCTTTTCTCTTTCACGGTCGTGAGTATGAGTGTCACGACCGTGACTGTTCTTCCAAGCCGTGACTTCAGTAGTGACTTTGTCCGTGAAGCATCCTTGAAGGATTTGAAGTGTTTGATCACAGATGTGACATTATATCTTCACGGGCGTGAACATCCTTCCTAGCCGTGGTCCAAGTAATGACTCTGGCAGTGAAACTCTCTGGAGAAATTTGTCATGTCTTATCGCGGGCGTGATTTTCATTCACGGGCCTGACTGATATGATCATTCACGGTTGCTATCATTTTTCATGGCCGTGAATTTTAAATGTTGGATAGTCGGTGCTATGCTTCATTACGGGCGTGAACATGCTATTTCTTCATTTTTATCTTTTTAAGATTAGTCTTCCATTCTCCATTTTTGTCATCATGTTCCATACTCTGTTAAATGAACTTAGAAAACAAGTATGTTAAATATATTATTGCTATTTTATTTGTTAGCATCAAAATGACAGAAATACCCTTTAAGGTTCAACAGAGTTAAATTATGAATATGAGAAATTTTGTCCACATGTTAGCCTAGACGTGACTTAGGGCATTGTTGGCATGTCAATAGGGTAGAAAATACGGTTATGTACATTTTTGTGGACCAATGAAATATGGTGATTTTTATGCATTTTTGTGGATCACCTGATATATTTTTCAGTCTTGTACATTTATATGGACTGAATAATATTATATTTGGATTCTGTGCATTTCTGTGGATCCTAAATTGATATGTGATATGATACCATTTTGATTCCCTAAGAGCAAGTTTAAGATGTTATAATATGTGGGTATATGAAAAATATATTATTAAGAAATCAGAAATACATTAAATTATGAATTAAATGAATTATATAAATATTATATTATTGCATTTACAAAAAGATATTTAAATTTTGAATTGGTTTCATTTTAAATGTATGTTTTATTTTAATGACTATTATTATAAGAATTTTGCACCACCGAGTTAAATACTCAACGCAGGAGTTTATTTTCTCTTGTGTAGATTATAAAAGTAGTAGATAACATCTAGACTTGTAGATAAGAGATGATGATTTGGAGAACCGCATGATGGAGTATAGCAGTAGCAGTGGTAGCTATCCCGAACGAGTTGGTTTTCTTATTGAATTTTGATATATAAACAAGTTTTTAAATTTTCATTATGACATGTATATATGTATATATGTAAAAAAAAAAGTTGTAATTAGGAGATGTTTGCATAATATTTTATCTTATATATTTTAAATTTCTTATATTATATATGTTTAAAATTAAAAGATTATTTTTGAATTTTTTTTATTTCTTGTAGCATCTCTTATCCATCCAGTATACAGATAAATGTACGGAAGGATAAAGAGTGTTACAATTTTATAAAATAACCGAGTCTAAAATTTTACATATCTATTTTTATAATGTACATAATCCAACTCTAGTGGGTGACTCAGACTATTGTACTGCTTTATATGTCGGTCCCACCGATTTTTACAGCTCTATTTCTCAACTTGCGTCATTGTACTGATCTTGAAATGTGTACTTCAATCAGGTCCAAACTAGCAAACGTGACATCTTCATCTTTAAATTAGTTAGCTTTTGCTCATCAAATTTCTTTTATTGTGCATTTCTGATAGCAACTCCTTTTTTTTTTTTGTTCTTCATGCTATTTTCAACAAGGGATCAATATTACTTTGATCTTAGGAAATTCTCCATCAACATGCTTCAATGTTCATAGCAACCATCAAAGCAGAGTATGACTAGTTGGACAAAATTATTGATTACCTTATCAAATACCATGGTTTTTTGTTGTTGTAAAATGATAAAATCGGGTTTTGATACTAGATATTGAAATTAAAAGAGACAAAATCAATTTAATTCGAATTCAAATGATCAGAGTTACAACTTAAATAAAGAAAGGAATCACAAACCCACTAAACTAATAATTACTAACTATCCTTAAGAAACAAACTTCTAAAACTGCCATGTAAACTAAAAAATTTTAACAATCCACAGATTGCAATTGGATCTATAAAATACAAATGTGCAATTCCATGTAAGCAAGTTGGAGAAATTTATATATATATATATTGTAAAAGTATAAATTTGATTAAAAGTAAACCATCTATGTATCAAAATCACTTATATGGAATATATACATAAAAACGCTAAAGATGCCCACCTATAATAAGACTATCTAGTCCATAGTAAAAATTTGAGCACCACATAGAACGGCAACCGTCCATCATCACTGGCCAAGGAGTAGCAGTAACACCCTTCATTGTCTCCAGTTAAGGAGCTGAATTTAAAAGAAACATTTGATTCAAAAGGTTGTCAACAACTAGCGATAAAAATTGATAATATTAAGAGTCACTAAGATCACTCTATAACATGGTAGACATCCAACTTCCAAAAAACTTAAATTTGTTTGGAATTTGTTATTGAGAGTAAAAAAAATTATAATTTTTTTAATTTAATTGGCCCTTTTTATTTTTTATAAATAAATCTTTTCAATATATATTTGGAAAAAACATCAATTTATCTATTTCTACAATTTTCAAAACTAGAAAAAAAAATTTAGAAAAATGCTTCTTCCAAACACAATTTCATGTAAGAGAACATCCACCGCATAAAAAGCTCTATGAAAGTGCTGAAACCATAGCTGCAAGACTTCTCTTTGGATTTTATTGAACTAATTTCAACCAGGTAGAGAATCTGCAACAAAAAAAAAACATATGGACTACCAAAATAATTCCACTAAGGAGAGAACAACAAAATAAAACTAAACATAAAAGAAAAGTTAGATATAAAATGGTTTACACAGGCCAAAAGGACTTGAAGAAACTAAGAACGCAAAAGATGAGAAAAAAAGTTTATAGTTGAAGAAAAGAAAAAAGTTTAGAGAGAGAAAATATAATTAATATCTTTTTATACTGCCGTATAATAAAAATTTATAATATTCTATTTAAATTTCACAATAATCTTATTGAAAGAAAGAAAATCAATAAAAATCTTATAAATAAATTCATTAAATATGGTGAAAATGATGGATTTAAAGTGTAAATCAAACAAACTATCACTTCCCACTTACATACATCAACAAACCAATAATGTGTGCGAGGCATGTATTCCTACAATCTATAAATAGGTTCCTGAAAGAGCCCATTTTCTTACATGTAAAGTTATATTCAAAATAAATCCAACTTTGAAGGAATAATCTTGAATTGGAAGCATACATTCAAAACAAGGTTTAATAATTAATTACTACTTAATTGAATAATTGGTGAGTAGAGAGTGGAAGTTGCACTCGTCTTTACAAAAGTAGATGCCAAAGTACTACCACCCACCCACATGATTATTATAATCCGAAAAATGATATGGAGAAAGGAGTAAAGATGTTAAATTTGAATCAAAATAAAAATCTGAATCGAACTAAATCTTAATTCGATTCGGTTTAGTTCAGCTTCAATATTTAAAGAGCAATCAATTAATATAAACTTCTTTTTATATTTAATCAAAATCCAACCAAATTAAAATTTTCACATTTCGAATCGATTATTATTCTCTTTAAAAGCCCACTTCGAATTAAACCCAATGCTCATCATGAGAATTCTAGTTATAATTTCAATAAGACAAAATATGAGCAGTCACTATATTATACATGTTCCCACTTCACATGCATCCACTAGCAGTCTGTATTTTCATTCAGAATCACATCCACTGATATAGAAAGAACCAAAGGGGGAAGTGTGTCCTCTTCTATATGTTTAATAATATTCATTATATGATCTGTAAATTTCATTTTGAAAAGACTGTTGATTATGCAACTGAATAATTATAGAAAATCTGTAATACTTATTTCATTTAGAGCTTTTTGATGGTGTGATTAAATAACGTGAAAAAGACATGACATTTTCTAATTTTTCTACTATGATAAGTCGTATAATACCTTATACTCTATTCATAAATTAATTTAATCACAATTATTTTATGGAATGATATGTGCATTAGAGGTGGCAAAGGCCTAATCACCTCCCTCATCCTCTTGCTTCTTGCTCTAAAATTTATGCACCCAAGGAGCAAGGATAATGAAACCAAACTTGCATTATATGAGATGCATATCAAAATAACACCAACTGATCTGTAAAATTTTCGGATTTTATAGAGTATATTAGATGGGAAAGATATTCATTCATTAATTCACAAGCCACCCCAAGAAAGGAGCAAACAAATTGAATAGAAGGGAGAGTTAACAAAGGCCTGTTTCTTTGGCTTTGAGAAACTTTGGCATATTCCCAACCACTTGCATGGAGAATCTATTGGTAAAAAAAAAAAAATTAAAGAGACGAAAAAGGAGGAAACAACAGTCAAAACTTCCCACTAGAGACGTCACATAACTAACCCAACCTAACAGTGAAAAAAAAGGTATACAAAGAGGGAGGCATTACTAGGTTGAATGATACACAAGGAGAGAATATTTAGGGGGGTAAAAAAGGATTCTATCCCAATTTTCATGGGCAATTAGAGTTTCTACCAGGACCCCCATAATAAAAGTAGTGGCCCCAATCTCCATTGCTTCCAGTTTGAACATCATAGCAATTAGATTGCTCAGTGAAGGTGCCTATCCCTTTAGGAGCTTTGAGATTGTTGGAGCCATCAACAACTTGAACATTCCTGAAGTAACTTGCTTTTCCAAACCCTTCTTCAGGGAAATAGCCACTGCCCATTTGAGTTGAGGTGTGCTGACCATTTGGCTCTGAGTTCACAACCTCACCTCCCCACTCGATCATGGAAGCACTATCTGCCAAGTATGAGAACAGGAAAGATGGCCAATATCCCAATACATAGTCACTTCCAAATTGCATCCACCAGTGTCCCTCTTTTGGATCCTACATGCATAAACCAAATTAAGCTACATCAACAAGCAAGAATTCAAAGTTAATAAAAGCACCTTTTGGTTTGTAATCGCAACAGCCTATAGACAATTTTATTTCCACTTGATCAAAATTTCATAGGTAACTAACACTTTTCTTTCTTTGAACGGATAGGTAACTACACAATGTTCAGTTCATGATTTTTCACCATCTTCTCACATATGTTTTAAGCCTATTTAATCATTTGGTAAAAAATCCATGAAACAAATCAAAAGATAATGCCAAAGATTCTTAGCATCTGCACCACAATTATGTTTCTGCCACCCACCCCTCTATTATACATGTTATAGCTGCTGACATATTAAGCCTTGGATGCATTTCGACCTTCCATTTAAAAAGACAAAAAAATCCATTAAAAGTTCACATGTACCTTTTGACAGTATCAGTTTGGCCTTTTCGAAAAAATTTTACCAATTACGAGGCTTTTCAGGATTTAACATTGAGGCCTGGCATGGCATTTACCTTCCATACAAGTATGCTGATATCATATTGGGAATTGCGATAGGCTGAAACAGGAGAGATGCTAGCACCCATTGCTATCTCACTGTTAATCTGAATAAAGCCTGAACAAAGAAGATTGTAGCATCCTGTGGCTTGATATGCATCACTCTGTAATTATATTAACAAAAAAATCCATCAAAATACCATCAAAGTTACTCAAGTAAATTCAGACACTAATCCAAGCTGAAAAGCTTACAGTCCAGTAGGTGAAAAGCCTTGTATTGTTGTCGCCGTATAGATCTGGACTCACCTGTTTCAATCCACACACATGGATAAGATATATAAAATAATAGTAGTGACAATAAGCTCAATTATTTCTGGTCTATATGGTATTAAATTAACCAGTGTAGTACCTGCCAGCCAGCTTCGATGCTGTTGAGATCTTCACCAAAGGAACCTCCTAATATCCACAGCTGAGATAAGCTGAACTCATTAGGTTGTTGTATCTTGGGTTCCCATACATTAATGGTTGCTTTAGCTCCATAGTACTTGTCCCCTTCCACATAAGCTATTGCATGCTAATCACCACCAAGAAAATTCCAAAGCCAAGAAAGCAAACATGAGAACCAACAAAGTATATAATATCTATATCAACAGAGCAAAAATGGCAAAAGCTACTCATTATCTCTTTTTAAAAAAATACAAATAAGAGAAAAGAAAAGAAGAGAACTTTACTTGGTGGCCACTTTCATTGCTGAGATCAGGATCTGCAGACCTAGGCTTTGGGATGCTTCTGCGCTTCTTCTTACCATACCTTTTAACAGAGCTTGCTCTCAGAACATCATCTTTCTTTGTTCTTCTAATGGGTACGGTACCTTCAGGGCATTTCCCATTCATGTGCCACAACTGGGAGATTGGGTTTGTTCTTTCTTTTGATTCCGTAGATACCTTGTTCTCATCAAAGAGCCCTTCTGGATGGTAACTGGGCCTCATCTATAAAATTGTTAAAAAAAAGTAAAAAAAAAATCAATAACAGCAAAGAAAAACATGCGAAATGCCCAAAAGTAGAGGTATGAGAGGGAGATGGACCTGAATCTTGTGGTCTTTGAGGAAAGGATGATCAAAAGCTGGCTGATGAGCCATGGGAACACAGTCTATTGTATCTCCATCAGGGCTCTGTATATCCATCAAAAATCCAAAAAAAGAAAAATGATGAGTTAATTCCACAATGATACCCAGAAATTTCTCACTTAAGCAAATCACGAGATTATATAGGCACATAATGAGTGACTGTGATCTTCAAGTACATAAAATGAAAAATAAGATTTTAAAAAAAATAAAATAAAAGGAAAAAAAAACGAAACTCAAAGTACCCATTAGCATTTATATTTTGCTCAGTTACACAGGAAAAGCATATTTCAGTTGTATTATTTGATTCTTTCAATAACTCCCCATTAGGGAATAATTGCAGAGAGAAAATAGAAAGTAAATAATCACAAAATCATCAGTTCTTTTTAAATCTAAAAATATTCAACAAATAGTTTGCATTCATGACCCATTTAATCAAGGAGATGAGAAAAAAGCAGAAAATCAAAGAATTTTGAAATCCCTTTTAAATATTTTATTTTTTTGAAATATGACTACAAGAACTAAAAATAAAAAATCAAACAAACAAACCCAGTAAAACCACTAGCAAACTGAGCTTGTAATAATGTTTTAAATCCATTTGCAATCCAAAAAAAAAAAGAATTCCAACATAAAAGCACATTTTATTTTACTTTCCCTCACTTTCTCAGGAACCGAACACAACTTTCCAGAGGGAGAAAATACCTCAATGCTCTTAACGGCTGGCTTGTTTAAGCGATTCAAGTGCTTTTCCACCTCAAGCTTCTGCCTTTCCACACTTAATCTGGCCGCGCAACTTAGCGACAAAAGACCCCAGAGGCAAAAAACCACCGCCAATCCTCTCCTTCTGCTAAAACGCGCACCAGCAGCAACAGCAGCAGCAGCAGCAGCAGCAGCAGCAGCCATGTTTACTAATAAAACCCACAAAGAACCGAAAAAAGGTTTAAAGAAGCTCTAACTGATCTTACGCGCCTAGTGGTTGAGGAGGTTGAAGCTAAAGGACAGAGAATATGCATAAACACAGAGAGAAAGGAAAGAGAGAAAGAGCTTAAAAGGCTTAAGCTTTTCTCCCATCTGCCTATCCTACGCACCCCAAGAGCTTAACTTTGAAGTGGGTCTGGTTCTGTTTCCTAACAAACCAAAAATCCAAAGAAAACTCTGCCCACCACTCTCCTCCTCTCACTGTGTTGCAAGAAAGAACCCACTTTCTCTCTCTAAAAACTCACCTTTCTTGTCATTTCTCTCTCTAAAAACTCACCTTTCTTGTCATTTCTCTCTCTCTCTCCACATTTTCATTAAAAACTGTCCCTTTTCTGTTTCCTATAAACAATAGGAACCCCTTTTTTTTTCATCAAAATTAGAAGGACAAAGAAAAAGGTTAAAAAAATTAGAATCTAAAAAAGAGAATTATTAAGATATTCAGCCCTCAATTTTTACTATTGTAAAATGGAAGTTCAATTTTTATTTATTTCTTATATCATCATTGAAAAATTATAAGATTCTGAAAGATAAAATACAATTAATTTTGAATATGAAAAGTTAAATAATGATAAACAAAATTGATGTTGTGTTAAAATTAAAACATTTAATTTTCAGTGGAAATAAAAAATGTCAAATTTATATAAGAGATTCTAATAATTATTAATTAGTGTAGTTACTTTTTTTTTGTCTTTTCAACAAGTCAGAAAAGAAATAAATTAATAATAATAATTTATCTAATTATAAATAAGAATTAAAAAGGGGTACACTAATTAGTGTAGAAAAACTTCTAAAAAAAAAAAGGTAGAAAAAGGGAGTCAATTAATTAATCTGTATTCACATGAACTTTGTTTTGTAGTTTTCTGAAAGCTGCCTTTTTGGACCCCTTTTGCTTTCCCCTTTTGCCCCTTCATTCAAAATTCATACCAATTTCTTCTTTTCAAATTCTAATTTATAATGCTCACTTTATTTATATTTGATAAAAAAATTGTTTACTTTAATTATATTGCACTAATTTTTTTCACTTTTATAATAATGAATTAACTTTTTATTATAAATTTTTAACATTTAGAAAATTGTGTTGCTTAATTCTCTTTATCAAAATTTAATATATAATGTGGTATTTAACTTAAATTTGAGTCACTTGTATTTTAATTAGTTGAGTCTTTTTACTATAATAGGTAATATTTTTTACACATATTTTAATTGAAAATATAAAACATTGAATGTTGGAATTTGAAGATGAGAAGAAAAGATTTATTAGATTAGTTATTAATTTCAAATTCAATCCAAAATAGATTTTTATTTTTATTATTTTTTTGGTGGGGTGGAAGCAAAAGAAAGCATGTTGATAAATAGCAAATGTAAGATGATGGTCCCCTACTTATATCATGGTAATTATAATTTGTTTGAATATGGATTCGAGAATTGAGGTTGATGATTGAGTTGGTGATTGAGTAAATAGGGAAAAAGCCCTTTTTTTATTATTATTGCTATATGCATATAATTGCATTAATTTTACCATCATTTAAAGGAATCCAAAGATAAATAGAAAAATGAATTAATTTTTTTGTTTGTTTATTTATTATTAATATATTAAAAAATAAGTAAATAAAATAAAATAATAGAGGAATTGAATAACATGGACAAGGCGAATGGCTTACATCTTGGCGTTTCATCCACGATCATGTTTAATGTTATTATAGACAAAGATTCGTCTGAGATGATCAGAATATTAATTTTATATATATAGCATGATAATGATAATTGGTGTTATGTTTATTATGGGGGGGATAATGGGATTCCAAATGTGAAAATCAATCAGTTAATTTAAAAATGTATCCTGCAGTGGTCAATTTCATATATTTTTTAATTTAATTAATTCATTCAAATGCACAATTTTCCAAATTAATAAAATAGGTATGATATTGTCATAGGCAGAGGCAGCCCACATTTCTAGCAAAAAGAACAATTTTCATATTCATTTTTCAATTGCTACAAAATTGCCCACAAAAGAAAAGGAGTATTAGCTTACCACTAACCCATTTCTTTATTTATTGTGATAATTAGAAGCCTTATATATCAGAATCAGATCAGCATTGGGTTTATTTGAATTTTTTTTTTTAAAATCAATTTATATGGTAACTCTACATGGGATAAGAGGTAAAAAGTAGACACTATTAATCCTTTATATGGTGAAACTATGGGTTAAGAGGCAAAAATTTCCCTAAATTAGTTAAAATTTTCAATTTTATCACCTAATTCATTTTTATTTGAGCAATTATGCCTAAATATTTGAAAATGGTCACAATTTGATTATATATAGTCATTTCTACTCTATTTATATATATATACAAACTTCATTCTCAATCCTAATTTTTCTACTTCTTTCTTTCAAACATGTTAATAATAAATACAATATTTACTACATATATATCATTATATATCAAATTCACAAACATCAATCGACCTGCGGATACTGTGGTATATGTATTTAGTTAAAGATGATATATAATCAATTCCAAAATATGGAAGCATCATCTTAATTATCTCCTAATTTTTCTCTGCTGTGGAAATTAAAGAAGGCCATCGATCTTGACTATTCCTATATGAAAAAAAATGGGAAATGAGAGAGTAACGAAGATAAAGGGAGTTTGTCTTAAATAAGTCAAAAAAAATCCAAATTTATCAAAATATACCCAAATCAAATATATTTCCTAATCTATATCTATTTTTGCCAGGTAGAATGGGTGTAGGTATACAAAATTACTACTATGAGTAGTGAAAAAGGCTTGATCATCATTTATAGTGACGATCACACTATTTATATTGTATATAATCGTCATTATAATTAGCGATCATGTTGTAGTTAGTGTCAGAAGTAGATACGTTAAAAATTAATTAATTAATTAATTAACAAAAACTAAAATAATTAATTTTTAATTAACAAATTAATGTGTTATGATAAAATTATTTTGGAAAAAATTAAAGTTATTAAAATTTAATTAAAAATTATTAAAAATTTTAAAAATTAATTAACATTATATGTGTTATGATAAAATTGTATTGGAAAAAAATAATTAAGTGTAATGATAAAAATGTGTTGGAAAAAACTAATTAACAAAAAATCAAGATAATTAAAATTAATTAATATTATCTTAAAAATTAAGTAACAAATAAATAATTAAGGCAATTAAAATTTATTAATAATTTTAAAAAATTAAATTTGAAAAAAATAATGTGTTATGATAAACTTATGTTGAAAAATAGTTACTTAAAAAATCAAGGTAATTAAAATTAATTAATTATGTAAAAAAATAATTACCGTTAATTGATTTTTAAGACATATTAATATCATAAAAAAATATTAATAAACACAATATAACAATAAAAAATAATTAAAAAAATTAAAGTAATTAAAATTTAATTTAAAATTATAAAATATTTTTAAAAAATCAATTAACATTATATGTGTAATGATAAGAATGTGTTGGAAAAAACTAATTAACAAAAAATCAAAGATAATTAAAATTAATGAATATTATCTTAAAAATTAAGTAACAAATAATTAAGGTTATTAAAATTTATTAATAATTTTAAAAATTAATTAACAATATATGATAAAATTGTGTTGAAAAAAAATAATGTGCTATGATAAAATTTTGTTGGAAAATAATTAATTAACAAAAAATCAAGGTAATTAAATTAATTAATTATGTAAAAAAATTAATTACCATCAATTGATTTTTAAGACAATAAAAAATAAACAAAATAAAATGTATTAGTAGAAAGTTAAAAATCAATTTAACTAAGATAACAAATAATTAAGGTAAAATATTATGACGTTGCTATTTATAGTAGTATTCATGTGCAATGTGAACAGTATGGTCGCTAATATAAATGGTGATCATACTGTAACTTTTTTTTGTCTGTCATAGTGGTAATTTTACGTCCGACAGATCCACACCCCATTCACTTGACATAAAAAAGCATAAATTGGAAAATATATTTGATTTGAGTATATTTTGATAGATTTTTATTTATTTTTACTTATTTAAGTCAAAAGCCCGAAGATAAAATGATGCTGATTTATAATAATAATAATAATAATAATAATAATAATAATTACTCAAATTAATTGACTGCTAGATTTTGTTATAATAATTAATATGTTAATTATACATGTTGTTCATGGACCAAAATGCTTCCACCTCTACTGTCAATTAATTTTCAATGGTGCTTTAATTTGTGGAAAACTATGTGTAATCTATTATGGTTAGAAAAATGTTATTTATCCAAACTATTTTTATCTCAATTTCTATCCAATATACATTAAAAATATTTATAATTTTTCATCCATCTAATTGTGTTGCTCAATCTGCATTAAATTACTATTATTTTAATGTAGTTGGAATAAATTAGTACAAAATAAATTGGAGACAAGTAGCATTACTATTCTGATTATTCCGCCTAAAAGTAAATAGTTTATTTGAATGCTAATTTGGGCGCCTGAGTGAGTCGTTTGTGCAATATATATATATATATATGTATATGTAATAATTAATGATGTGGAAACTGTCGAACATATATATGCTTATTTTTTATGTGTGATGCAGGTAGGAGGGTTTTGTGTGCCAGTAGTTATGTATGGTTATATATACTCCCATAGTACTATTGGGTTTCCAGCCTCTACGAGTTAGAGAAGTGCGGGTGGGGTGTTCATCGTCAATGGGTCAATGTATCTTTATGTGCTTTGGTGCATGTGGAAAATGCGCAATATGTTTAATGATATTCCTCCCGATGCTGTCAAAATGATTTATTTTTGGAACTTGAGTGATCAGCTGTCAAGCGGAAGCCGACGCTATACAGTCATCGAGCTTTGTTGTTGGGGAATAGGCCAGCTTCTTTATTGGATGTTCATGTGATCATTATATATAATTATATTATATATATAATGATCATATTATTTTTTTATAAATACTAAAAACAGTAATAAATTATAATTAGAAAATAAAATTTATTAATAAAATTGAAAATAAATAATTTATTTTTAAATGGTAATATAAAAAGTCAGTTGGTTTCTCGCGCCATAAACGACCGAATTGAGTGGCAGTGGCCGTTACTAATTTCTAACGCCGTTAATTTCCTCAGCTCCACGACCACAAATGCGTGTATTATCACGTGTGGTTGCATCATTTTACCGTACACGTGTAAGTGGGGCCCAAAAAGAAACCACCCGTGAGTAAGAGAAGCGCACACACATCGAGAAGGGCAAAAATGTCCAAACAGAGCAAAAGTAGTATAATTTATTTAAAAAAAAAAAAGGGAATCCAAAGGAAAAAGGAAAGATAGATAATGAGAATCTCAGATTCAAAATTTAAAAAAAAAAAAAAATTTCCATCTAACTAATAAATAAATAAATAATTGTGGGGATTGAATTGTGGGTGAGGAAAGAGTAGGCACATGGGTGCTTGTGAACCTGAATTGGGGGCTGTTTGGTATTTTTCCAGTGATTTACAGGACATTTTTGTCTATCTGTTCATTTTTACACGTGTCGTTTCCTCTTTCCATCATCCTGATTGCTTTGTGTAGGATTATGGACCCCACTCCTATCACATGCAATCAGCTTAACAATACTGAATAAAACCTCCATCTCCTTGATTATTGATAAAAAAACAAAAAAAATTAAAGAGCAAAAAATATCAGTAATCTCAAAATTAAAACCTTACCAGATCAGAAATTATATTATAATTTCATAATTTCATATATAATTATATTTAAAATTGTAAAATTGTATTCAGTGCCATGTCATCAAAGTAATTACATTTAAATTTTAAATTAAAACATTAAGCTTTTCTTTTCTTTTTTTTTTTGGGGGGCAAAAAACTGTAAGAATTTGAGACACGAAAGCCATACAATCCCAACTTCTTATGTTACCATGGAACTAAATAAAAGAAAGTGAACATTCTAACTTAATTGATTGGTTTGATTTGATTAAATAATAAAACAGCCTCTCTCTAAATTCATCAAATTGAAATTATACTATTCATTTACACCCAACCAAACTATGCTAAGTTTGGTTTCCACACTCCTACCATCATCTCTACAAAAACAAAAATTAATTAACTTTGAGTTGAATTTTGGTCAATTTTTCATTGAGATTTTGTTATAGTCAGAAACTGCTCGCTATATATATATATATATATATATATACTCTCTTTGATTTAATTTATTTAAAATCAAAGTATATATAAAAATTATTCTAGATTATATAATTTTTTAAAAATAATTTTATTTATTAATGTTATTAAAATGTATTTTTAAAATTTATTTAGTATTAGAGAGAGCACCAAGTTAGTGAGTAATTGACTGACTAAATAGGGCATATATAATGATATAGATGAATTATAAAGTTTTCTTTTTGGTAGAAAATTATGACATTGTGATTAGTAAAATTAAATTAATGCTTATCAATATTATAAATTTCTGATAATATATGCTTATTTTTTGTCGGTGGGCTTTAGTTTTGGATGGTGGTGCTGCTGCTGCATTTTATTATTTATTTATTTGGTACTCTCACTGAATGCAATACTACAAGTGGATAAAAAAATCGGACCGAATCGAATTAAATAGTGATAAATTCGATTTTAATTCGTTTAAGTTTATCACGGGAGATTGATCTTTTTATATTTGAAATCGAATTTCACTCATTTTAAAATTATTAAACTCATGAGCGACTCGAATTAGGTTATATACAAAAATATTTATTATATTTAATAAATTTAGTTATAGTTCAGTTTGTTAACTAAAAATGATAAAATTCAACTTTGAGTTCGATAATAAATATAATACAAATACATTTTAAATGAATATATTTATAAATTTAAAAAAATATATATTCGCGAGTTTTTAAATGAATTTATTCACGTAATTTTAAACGAATATATTTGTAAAATCATAAAAAATATATTCACGAGCTAACGAATCAAACAATATTAAATTTGAATTCGAATTCGGCTTGTAAACAGTAATAAAAAATTTCGCACGAATTTTTTTCTAATTAAAATCTGAATAATTCATTAATAATTTTGTTTATCTACAATTTTCTCTATTTTTTATTTTTTATTTTGAGCAAAATTCAAAGCCAATTTTGTGGGAAGTCAAACTTGATTAGTTGTGAGGCAAAAAGAAAAAAATAATAATAAATTTCATTAGTTGGCAAGCAAAGCAGGGACTAGACTTTCTGCACAGAAACAAAATCAAACACAACTTGCGATTATTATTATTATTATTAAAAATTGATCTTGTGGGGCCTAATCCTCAATTATCAATTTATTGCCTATATATTTGCATTATTTATTTATTTTATTTTTCATTGAGAGACGAATAATGCATGATGTGGAATTTGTAGCTCAATGCTCTCTGACTTTAACATTCATCAATTTCATTTTTCGATCTAATGATATTTCTTAACCGAAGAAAAATGATTTCAAAGTTCATTATTACTTTGGAACTTTTTACATAAAAGTTATGCGGTATTTTTTTCTCTCGGCGAGTTTAACATATTAACGCAGTGTTAAAATCAAGAGAAATGTTATTAACATTTATCACTAACATTATTTTTTAACAATCTATTTTTTATTAGTCCAATTTATTTATTATTGTTTTAAAAAATATATAATATTTTTTCTAGATGAAATTAAATATATTAATTTTTTTCTTTCACTATAATGATTAAAATATTAAAGTCTATATTTTAATTATCATTCTCTCTCATCTCTCTTTACTCATATCTCATATCATTTTTTATTCTTTTTTATTAAAATTTAAAAATATGTAGAAAAATTGAAGAGAAATAAAAAATATTTTGGACGATTTGTATAATAATAACAAAAATTAATTTGAAATCATTAATAGAATAAATGATAAAGTAAAAAAATTTGATAATTAAGAAAACATTAATTTTGTTTTTGAGGAAATAAAAAATTACAAAGAAGTCTAATATAAAATTATAATTAATTTTCTCATTGTCTTAGATTTTTTATTGCTCAAATTATTTTATTTTTTTCATGATTTTTTCCTCATTTTAGATTCTTTATTGCTCAAATAATTTTATTTTTTCTATATATTTTGTTTTGTTTCTCTTTATGATTTTAGTTTTCTTTTATTTAATCTTTTTGTTGGTTTTGGAATTGCTTTTCTTGGACACTATTTTTTCCAAAATATTGTTTTGCATAAGCTTTTGTATAAAAATCACAAAAAAAAAGAATTTTTTTTTTTGCACTTGTATATCTATTTGGAATTAATTTCGACATAATTTTTTTAAAATTAAAATCACTATTTGTTATATCAATTAGACTGTGAGACTATTATATAGAATATCATTTGCAATTTTAAAAATCAGTCAAAAATATGTTTTTTAAAATTTTTCTTAGTTATTTATATTTTAATAAAAAATATAAACAAATAAAATAAAAAATAATGTGAGATATGAAGAAAAAGAGTGAAAAGAGAATGGTAAATAAAAAAGTAGATTTTAATATTTTAGTCATGAGAGAGAAAAATATATTAAAGGTTACATGTTTTTTTTTTTATATTGAAAACAGTGAATATAATTGATCAATAGAGAAGAAAATATTTGTGGCAAGTATTACTAGCATTCCTCTAAAATAAATTAAGAATTAATTAGTTGATTCTATTTTTGAAATCAAAATGAAAGCAGGATAGAATCCAGAAAAAAATGATCATTATTTATTCAATATAGAAGATCATAATTGTTAGGGATAATATGCCATAGATTCAATCTCTCATGAAATAATTTGAACACATTATAATTATTAATATATTGCATTGCCATTTTAATTATTTGATTATCATGATAAGGTCATTGAATAAATTTATAGAATTATGATCATGATAGAAATTATGATAATGAGAATCAAGTATTTTATTATTTAATTTAAGTATGCTATAGATAGTGTAGGATAATAAATATATATAGTATAGAACTTCAATTAGATCAACATATATGTAATGGGGCATAGAGAGATTCGTTGATTTCATTAACTAAATTTCATATTTAGATGAAGCATAGAGAGATATGATCATTGAAATGACTGAAATGAGAATTTTCTAAATGGTGGTCAATAGGATATTCTCTCCAAAAATGTAATATAACAGTTTGCTTTGATCTAAAACCATATCATAGTACTCAACATTTTATTTGTTATACTTTGATTTCGTGCACCTATTACCCTAATGGGTGTAACTAATTAGTGTTTTGATCTTTGCAAAATAATTATTTATTTTTATATTTGAGTCAAATAAATAAATAAATAAATTTTGCAAAAGAATTATTTATTTTGCTATATTATAGAGAGTCGAAGAGTTAGTTAGGTAAAATTAAATTAAATTTAATATCAAGGACAGTAAGCTTCCTTCTTTACCACCTGGATTAATTGCAGACAATCCATTTTAAAAAAAGTTTATTTTTTTAACCATTTAGCACCTTTATCTTGTAATTAATATGGATTTTCATTAGACATATCTACAAAGAAATAAAAGTATTTTCTCTGAGGTCATATTTAAAGCTTGAACTCCGAACTTCTAATTAAGAGAAAAATGATATGTATAATTTCATTTTTGAAGATTTTTTTTACCAATTTGTGAAATATTTTAATTTTGCCGTTATATTTTATTTGAATACCAAAAACATATCATTTTAAAAATGCTCCATAACTACAAATGAGCTTCAATTACAAATTGAAAAAGATAAAACATAAAATAATGATATTATCAGATACTCCACTTGATGTTTCACAGTTATCTTAAATATCCACCATACATTTCCAAAAAGAAACAAAATTTTCTTTCTCCAATTATTATATAAGAATAAAATAGATAAAAAAATAATTAATGTTTAAAAGTAACTGTGAAACTTCAAATATTTTGGAACAAAAACAAAAACCTTGAACGACATCGATTTATAAACAAAAGAGAGTAATAAAAAAATAAAAATGATTAAAAATTAAGAAAAAAACAAGAACATAAAGAGAAAAAAGATTAAAAGGAACGATTAGAAGCACAATAAATACAAATTAAAAAGAATAAAGGAATAAATAAGGCAGGCCCTGATGAGTATATGCATTTCATCTTTGAATGTCCAATCCATGATTAGTATTTAGAGAATACCCACTGTGCAACTTCCTTATAAAGGTTTGTTCATACATTTCATCTTTGAGTGTTTTCTCTTTATTATTTTTTAAATGATAGATATTCTCACTTTTAATACTTTAAATATTAAAAGAGTGAAAAGAATAATGAAAACTGTAATGAGATAATTAGCACTTCTCATTCAAGTTTGTGTTTTTCCAGCACCAGTATCAAAAAGAGACCCATCAAGATTTGATATCATGTCTACCTTTAACTATATTTATATTTGTTTATATTTGGAAAAAAATTGGAGAACTTTCTATGTTTTTCAATTAACTGTTTGAAAAATGAAAAGATAAACAAGAAGGGCCCATGACAAAAAAGAAAAGAAAAGAAAATGTCTTGGCTAGTTTTTTTTTTTAATAAATAGTTGAAAAGAAAAGAAAAAAAAAAGGATAAATAAAAACATGAGACACCCACCAATTGGAGCAAGTGTTTGGAAATGGACCAGAAAAGGAGAATGATAATGGAAGAGTAGACCTTGAATTTAATATTGGTAAGTTAGGGGGAGAAAGCTACAAATCAATAGTCCAGACACACCTTTCTTTTTATTTAGACATTGAAAAGTTTGGTATCAAATTTTTTACATTTTTCAACTATGTTAGCATTTGCATTTCTTTAGTTTTTAATAAGTCGGAAAAAGGTATATTGGAGCCTTGACCCTTTTTATTCTTCTTTTGCACTCCATGATTGTGTTTTCTTAGAAAATTGCCAGGCTTTGCTACCTAAATTCCACAAACCTATCCACTAATTGGGCACTCCACCCCATACGACACGACACATATCCCGCGATTGGTGTTTAGATTTTCATTCTTGCTTCTCCAATAATTATTCCAACTACAAATTTCTTTTCTTTTTTTTTTTTTGCATGCAAATTAAATTTTCATTAATAATATGAATTTTTTTTAATAAAAAAATAAAAAATGGTAACAATTTGCAGAGTAAGAAGACCTTTAATTTATGGTTTGTTATGCTAATTAAATGATTTAACCCTCTCCTTAACCAAAAAAAAAAAAATACTAAAATAAGAAATTAAAATGTCAAAGCTGAACCTGTGTCATCTCTATATATAAAAAACAGCAAATCTATGAAATAAAAATCTCACTAAAACAATGTAGACATCAATAGGGTTTGAGAACAACAGAAGTTTCAAAAGATAAAGCTAAAGAGGTTCCATGAATCGTAGACCAAAATATATTCATATTTGGAATGTGTGATAGATTAGAGTTTGTTCAATTGGAGTGTTTCAGTAGAATACAAGAAAACTTCTTATTTACTTAATTTAAATTATTACTTGATGATTCATTATTAATTTTTATTTTTATTTTTTCATTTTTCAGCCGAAGAATGAAGTTAATAAATTGGATTATGAAAATTTTCAGAGCGTAATGTCACGGGGCCATTACTCTCTCCCCAAAAGACCGATCTGGTGGGGTGTGCAGCGCCACCGCTTATAGCCAGGACTCATTCCCTTCACCTATCCGATGTGGGATTGAAGTCTGTGACATTCTCCTCCACCCAATCCTGTGACGCCCTCGTCACAGTGGGCCCCCCTGCCTGCCCCAAACCCGGGGTGCTTGGCGAGACATCGGAGTCGGATCTGGGTCGGCTCTGATACCACTTGTCACAGGGCTATTACTCTCTCCCCAAAAGACCGATCTAGTGGGGTGTGCAGCGCCACCGCTTATAGCCAAGACTCATTCCCTTCACCTATCCGATGTGGGATTGAAGTCTGTGACATTCTCCTCCACCCAATCCTGTGACGCCCTCGTCACAGTGGGCCCCCCTGCCTGCCCCAAACCCGGGGTGTTTGGCGAGACATCGGAGTCGGATCTGGATCGGCTCTGATACCACTTGTCACGGGGCCATTACTCTCCCCAAAAGACCGATCTAGTGGGGTGTGCAGCGCCACCGCTTATAGCCAGGACTCATTCCCTTCACCTATCCGATGTGAGATTGAAGTCTGTGACATTCTCCTCCACCCAATCCTGTGACGCCCTCGTCACAGTGAGCCCCCCTGCCTGCCCCAAACCCGGGGTGCTTGGCGAGAGATCGGAGTCGGATCTGGGTCGGCTCTGATACCACTTGTCACGGGGCCATTACTCTCTCCCCAAAAGACCGATCTGATGGGGTGTGCAGCGCCACCGCTTATAGCCAGGACTCATTCCCTTCACCTATCCGATGTGGGATTGAAGTCTGTGACATTCTCCTCCACCCAATCCTGTGACGCCCTCGTCACAGTGGGCCCCCCTGCCTGCCCCAAACCCGGGGTGCTTGGCGAGACATCGGAGTCGGATCTAGGTCGGCTCTGATATCACTTGTCACGGGGCCATTACTCTCTCCCCAAAAGACCGATCTGGTGGGGTGTGCAGCGCCACCGCTTATAGCCAGGACTCATTCCCTTCACCTATCCGATGTGGGATTGAAGTCTGTGACAGTAAGGTCCATAAATATTGTTACTGAAATTTCTTAAAATTCCATAAGCTTGGTCTATGGGACTAAAGTGATTCAACTTTCTGTGAACTTTGATTGATTTGTAGGATTTTGAAATCAAGAAACTCACAAATTCCATATAAATTTCATGCACTGAGACAGTAACAAAAACGATTCCCTTGATTCCATAGAAAAACACACTGCTATACTGGAAGAATGAGATGACCAGGGCTGAACAAGGGAAGACTGATCTTACAAAGGGAGGTCTCCATCAGAAAAGACAACTCCAATACTTTCTGGGATACACAACAGCACTACAATTGGCCAATCTTAACTGAAAACCGGAATGCAAAGGGTTTATTAACAATGTGAAAACAAATTCTGCTGGAAACAGTTGCTTGAGCCTTAGAAAAATACATTTTTCTAGATTGGGTGGGGTACTACAAAAGGATTCATGTGATTGGCTCCAGTTAGGTGGAATGTATGGTTGGATCATTGAGTAGCATGAAGGTTTAAAAACAACACAAGATGAAACAAAGTTGAGCAGAAAAGGTTTTAGTCTATTTTTCAGAAAAATGCAGGAAATTATTACTTTAGTTTATGAGAGAACAAAACTGTAAGCAATATTACAAATAACAGCAGAGGAAAATCAATATCATAAATTGAATCTCCTTAGGTCGAGTGGCTTGATAATGGCTGTTATGTCATGCCTTTTTGTGTGTGTGTGTGGTAGCAAATGAATGGTATGCCAAGCAATCCATGTTGGTTGTAAATAAGTCATGTATGGGTCTATCCACTAGCTTAGACTTTTGGTCCATCAGATTACATGCTCTAACACGTTCTAAGCGAAGTCTGTTCCTTGAAGACAAATCGGGCATAATGTTTCAACAGTCTGTCTCACTCTATATATAACAGGAGCAATGAAAAAAATGAAAAAAAAATCAGATAAATAGGTCATAAATCACAAGCAACTTAAGCATTTTGATAAAGGCACACACACACACACACACATATATATATATTAGAAAGATGCAGCTACAATTTGAATATATGGTCACCAAGAGCAGGATGCTAAAGAACTCACTGATAGAAATAAAACATAGGCTCAACAGTCCTGTGCTACGGATGAAGAGGTAGTCTTCCAAACTGTTAGCATGATTTGAAAGCTATATATGATTTTTCTGTAGAGATAGGCAGAAAAGCTATGATAATGTATCTGAATAATGTGGTGGCACGAGCAAAACAATGATATACCTCATGAGAGAGGAGTATCACATAATATGGGGAGTAGCAAATGCTTACAGTGATATTCCTTCTCAAAGGAAGAAAAAAGAATGAGAATATCCAAAAAAATTTCTTCCAAATGTGTAAAGACCGAATAGCCATATGCTGCAAGAAGATGCTAAAGGTTACATACATGTAATGTAAAGCAGGTATATTTTCACTCAAAGCATTCTTCATTGATTTGCATAAGATATAGACAATGGGCCACTCTTTCACAAGAAAGTGGATGGTTTCTGATCACAAGATAAAAATAAATAGCCAAGTCCTTCGTCTATTTAATTCTCCTTCAACCATATTGTTGGGGCATCTTTCACCATTAAATTCTGAGACATCCAGATAACAAAGGAAACTACTGCTTGGATAAACTCCAGTGCATGGGCTGCTAAGGGTAGCTCACTGGAAGATACTGCCATGATCAGCAAAGATGGGTAAGCAGTCAAGATATGGAACTTGAGACTTTTATCATTCATTTGGTTGCTGTTTGATATTCTTCCACAGATTACCATTAATAGAGAAAATAATCCTAATGGATAAAATATTTACTTATTCTATAGATCTAACATATTAGGCCCTTGATCACAAAATATGTTGATACAATCTAATAAGTTTTTATGAAATAAAAGCCTCTAAGATCTGAAGCAATTCAATCACCTGAGAACAGTATTTATAACTGTTGAACTTAGGAGCATTGATGCACATATTTAGGAGAATTATTTCAATAATTCAAACCATGTTTCCATCCTTGATCACCACAGAAAATTTACACATGCTTGTATTCAGATAACTTAAAACAAAGATTTGATGCATGCACGGAACAAATATAAGACTAAATGAGGATCCCTGAAATAAACATCGTACAGAATGGGCTCAAGATCACATCTACAAATTGGCAGTTATTGAAAAAGGTTCAGCCAAAGAACTATTTAAAGCAAACAAAGGGAGAACAAGAAATACCAGAAGGTATAAGCACATGAAGTGAACAATTTATTCTAGATTCAATTTTAAAATCACAAGCATCACACAACCAGGAAAAATGGAGTCTCTATATCAGAAGGTATAAAGAACACCACTACCAAAATCACATGTATCACACCACCAGGAAAAGTGGAATCTCTAAATCAGAAATTATAAAGAACAACACTATCAACAGCCATGGGCATACGTAGAAGAAAGCCCAGGTACATCACAGATCCTTCAAATTGCCTGCCTTGTCAAAAAATCCTTTTCATGATCCAGCACTGAAGACTAAGCCCGAGCTGAAGCTATCTCTCTAACTCTCCTATATGGTCAAATCCTACAACAAAATACATGGCAAGAGGCTAACTTCATCAGCCAGCACCTAAAAAAGTAAAAAAATATTCACAGTTTCGCTTTCAATAAAAGGAATAACAAAAGGACTGTAACTGTTCATATATGTGACAGACTCCTATATCTGCACTTTAGAAACAGCAATCCTGGAGCTCCATACAGTTATTTTATCTCCTATGTAATAAGCTTTTAAGTACATGGATATCATGTAACAATCTGATTCATTTTTGTAACATTTGCTTCTTGAATTTGAAGTTTCTGCACGCTATTCTTGATCTATTGCCACCAAGATCTTAATTTCCTTAGTTCTCATGCAGTCTACATCAACATACAAGTTTTCTCTCTCTTTAAAACTCCCTTATAACAACCATTCCTTTACATGCTCTAAAATCTTCTAAAGAAATAAGGATTTTGAGATTCTCAACTTCTCTTTTGCACGTCAAAAAGAACCAAAGTCTACATGGTAGTTTTCTTCAAAAGCCGAAGCACATTTATTCTACTACTATTTAAAGTTGAAGCAGATAAGAAATACATATGCATGCTAAAAAAATACCAACCAATGCTTTTGACCTACCATTAAAAGTTTGAAGCTCATGTCCAAAAGCTCTTCAAGCCAATAAAACTAAATATTGCCTCTCACTACATCCTCTCAAGGTTTCTAGTGCAAACTGAGAAAGCTAATAGAATTCAATGTAAAAACCAAACAGAAAGTGAGTTAGTACCAATAAAGTTTCAGAAATTGTAGGAAGAACTTTCTTCTGATTGTAGTTAGAGATACAACTTTTTAATAATTGGGTTGAAGTTGACACAGTTGTCAAATGAGTAGGTCATGATCTTTTTTTCCTACCTGATCAACATCTTGAGGAAAGAATGAGAATTATTTCTATTTCATCCATAGTTGTTGTTTCAACCTCTTTGTGCTTGATTTGAATTCCTGATTCCCTGAAGGATTTTAGAAGGTAATCTAATATCTGTTATTTTTGGAAGGATGGATCCAACACATGGTTGCCAAAAAATCATTTTGGAAAATTGGGTCTTATAGTGCTATTGAACAAAATTTGAGTGATCTCTCCTGAAATTAACCAGCCCATGTCCTCAAGAGAAATAAACTCAGATGTTTCTTAATGCCAACACTGATAGTGGGACCACACTTAAATCCCCTCATTAGTTTGTTAGACATATGAATCTCAGGCTTATGCATGACTCACCGACTCTTGAAGTCTGCCAATAGAATAAAAACTTATTCTATAGCAATAACAATTTTGATAAGCGTCTATTAAAGTGACTCAAGAATTACACCACTGTTAAGCAAGAAACTGTCCTAAGTTTAGGTAAGCACTAAGTAACAAATAACAGGATCAAGAAGGCCAGATGCAATAAAGGACTCTTAATTTTCAGCTTAATCTTGCATTAGAGAATGTAACAGAAACAACTTTGCAACAGCAAATGGATACGAGATAAAATGCAATTTGATGGTGGATGTAGCCCTGGAGAGGAACTAAATGAGGAAAAAAAAGAATAGTCCACTTGATGGTGCTTTATAATCATAATCATGTTAGTTAGAAAATTCCAAAGTCAGCAAGAAAAAATATTTTATTTTTAACAACATGGGTATAGTGTTTATGTATTCCTATATCAAATTAGTAACAGATAAAATCTGCTATTCGTATTCAAATTACAAACTTGCCTACAATAAGTAGAAAAAAATAGGTAAAAAGCAGATTAATAAAGAATCTAAAAACAAAAATTAATAACAAGCAGATTAACACCATTTCAAAATTATAGAATTTTAACAACTAATCCATCCATGTCATATATTTTCCACAAACAAAAATTTTAATGATCACCAAATAATAGAGTTGATTGAAATAAATATAAGAGAAGAAACAAAAGAAAATAAAACCAGTATTATAAACAGTGAAATTAATTAGAAGGAGATGACAGAGGGAAAAAGAGAGTTACTGTACATAAAGGGGCAAAAGAGACGGAGACTGGTCATGAATGAATAAATTAATCAGAATGGGAGTCATGGTAGGAGTGGTGAAGATCAATGGATGAGGAGGAGGAAGAGGAAGAGGAAGAAGAGGCAAGAGCATAACGAAGAAGAGGAGGAGGAAGGTGAAAATCAGGAGGGTCGTCATCATCATCATCATCAGAAGAAGGGTAAGGAAAGAAGGAATCAGGCGGAGGAAGGCAGAGGAAAGTCCATAACCAGAGAGCAAAATTACCCAATTGCTGGATAGGGAAACAACAAAGGAGATGAAGAAGCTGCTGGCTGCTTACACGGTCTTGAAGATGAATGGTTGCTATTTGCCGCCATGCATCCGCTGATATGTGGGCTACTGATGCTATTATCAAAGTGTTGAATACCATTTTTCTTCTTCTTTCTTGCTGTATTTTTTTTTTTTTTTCAAATCTCCCAGAAAAGAAAAAAGAGTTCGCAGGGGTTTGTTTTTGGTTTTGTCGGCTGCGTCCCTGTTTAAAATTGGATTATTCAAATTCCAATTTAACTATTTTTTTTTCTAATTATGATTTTTTTTATTCATTAAGAGATTTTAATAATAAAAGAATAATAAATATTTAAATTTATCGTTAAAATGTTTAATTTTCATTAATATTATGAATACGATATCTATTAATTTTTACAAATGAAAATAAAAATGAAGGTTATATTTTTTTTTTGTTAGAACTTTCCTTTATAATTGGCCATAAAGAAATACTAATAAACTATTGGGCCTGAAAAATGATGACTTGGCAGTAATTCATATGAGCAACGCATAGCAAATAGTGGGCTTAAGGCCGAGATGAGGTGGGTCCACCTACTATCACAATAGGCTTGGGCCAAATTTGAACAAATCCAATGGAGCCCCTCTACTGGGCTTTCAAAGTATAACAGTCAGTAGGGTATGATAAAATTAAGAGAGACTAAAAATTAAAATAGTCAGTCCCAAATTGCTAAAAAAAGAAAATAGGCAACGAAATTTATTGTTTAATTTTTTTAGTGACTATTAAAATCTATTATTCAAAATAAAAAAATAAAGTATTTTTTATCAACTTGCATGTAATCTTAAAATTGTAATACTTTCAAGATGTTTCGAAATTTAAACTCAACTCCAACTTGATCAAATTTTTTAATTGTTCGAAACTGACTTTATAAATTTCTAATCAACTAAAAAAGTTAATGAATAGTATATTTATCTCAATTCGATTCGATTAAAAATTTTAAAATTTAAACTCAATTTGAACTTGATTGAATTTTTTTAATTGTTCGAAACTTGACTCTATAAATCTCTAATCAATTAAAAAAATTAATAAATAGTGTATTTGACTCCATTCCATTCGAAATCAACTTAAATTAATTCTATTAGCTCGAATACATTTAAATATTGAAAGTAAAAAAATAATTTAATATTTAATAAAAAAATAACTGTTTTATTAAATTTGTAAAATTTATAAATGTGTATTGTGATATTCGAGCTCAAATTTAACTCTATTAATTTCAAATCAAATTCAAATAATTTATAAGTTAAACTTAGATTCGATTACACCTGTACTACCAACTTAATTCTTTGAATAAAAAATCCACTTTCTCAAATAAAACTGATCGTCCAAAAGAAAGAAAAGAGAGAGAGATGAGATGAGTCTGTTCCTTCAGCACTCCAAAACTGAAATAATCTGAGTGTGTGTTATTATGGCTATGTACTCTGCAACTGTATTAAAAAGCTCTTACCCTTTAGGATTAATCCCACCCACTTCAAAAAACCAACATCTTCCTCTTCCTCTGGCTTCCATTAGAGCCGTACAATCTGCGGATCCTGAGAATCCAAAACCCACCCGAATCAAATCTCAGGAGGACTCTTCTTCTTCTTCCTCCTCCTCCACTTCCAATGCTCAGCCTAAAATTCCTAAGAAACCTGTTTATTCATGTGAGTTTTTCCAAAATTTGCTTTCTCTAACTATCAAAGTTTTTTTTTATTATTATTATGTTATTAATTTCTTTTCATTGGGCAGTGAAGAAAGGCCAGATTGTGAGGATGGATAAACACAAGTACCTTAACAGCGTAAATGTAACAACATTTTCTTGTCTTTGGTAATCAAGTATTGGGTTAATGATGTCTCCAACTTAGTTACATATAAAACATTAATTTTTCTTTATTTGGCACACATAATTTAATCTTTGAGAGCTCATCTGTGTTATTAATTAGCATATATATATATATATATAAATTATACGTTTTTAATTTGGTTTTCAGTATTTATCTGTTTGGGCATCCACCTTATTATAAAGGGTTGGACTACATTTACGAAGATCGTGGTGAGGGAATTTTCTTGTCATCAAATTAATTAAACTCAACTTTTTACTTAATTACTCTCAAGTCTCAATCTTTTGACTAACTATATATATAGGTCTTGGATTTGCGAATATTTGAGACAGGCGAGCATGCCTTTGTAAGTTATTTTCTTTTGATTAAAATTCCTACTTTTATTCCCTTGTATCTAAGCTAGTTTTCAATAAATATCATATTTTGCTCATAATTTACATACGTTAATTTTAGTTTATGCTTTATGCATTCATTTTCTTTAATTATTTGAGAATTTAATGCTGACATAGTCTACAATTTCAATGCATTTATATTAATGTTTATGTCAGGTTGCATGGGTGGGCATCCCAACTGCACCAGCTTGGCTTCCTACTGATATGCTTATCAAGGTATAATTAACAACACCTCAGTTAAGGCTCAACTTAAAGTTGGACATTCTTCAACTTCTATCTCTAAAAATATTAATCAAATGGGATTTTTTTGTTACATTAATTGGATATAAGTATTGATTCATGATCAGGCATGAACAGAATGAAAAGAAAAAAGAAAAATTGCAAGAATTTTCTTGAAAGCCTTCTAAAAACTCAAGTGCCAAGATTGCTTATTTGCCTTCTCCAACATTCATTTGAAAACTTTCAAACACTATATATTTTAACTTTGATATTTTCATCATATTATGATACATTACTCTCATATTCTTTAATTCTTAGTAATGCTGTAAAATGGTGTGTCAGATTTTAAAAGCTCAATACTTTGATTGGTAAATGGTTCTCTTATATTGCAAAAGCTGATGGATATAAGCAGCTTTGCTAAAATTGACTGACTACCCATCCCTCTAAATTATTAACTAATTGCTAAAGCTTTCCCTTTCCAAGCTTTTAATATAATTATAGTTTACTACTTACCTGTGTCTTGTGCTCTGTTGCAGTCTGATAAACTCGATTATGAGAGATTGTGATCAAGACTACAAAAGCAGAACTTTGTTTTGTTCATTCTGCACGCTATTGGATTCCTTCAACTCATTAGTACATATATACTGATCCAACTCCATTGATGTTACTTGCTAATGGTATATCTTTCTTTATCAAATATAATCAATTTAACTTCCCACATTCTTTGTTTGATACTCTATTTGATGTTTATCTATGATGAATTACGAGCCACGAGTTGAACCAATCTGAGCATCACGTATACAAGATTAATTAGAAGGGTGATCCTAAATTTTATAGACATTGTGCTTGATACTTGATCAAGGGAAATTGAATGCTAGATTGCTTGAGATGTAAGATAGTGTGTGATTTAAAGAATAGATTTACGATCACATGTGACCATAGTCCTGTCCTGCAGAGTAACAACGTTCACTAATATTGCATCCTGCTATTTGGAACCAGTCCTAAATTTATTTTTATATTAAGAGTTCCATTTAAGTGATTAATAACCAAGTCATATAATTTTCTAATTTAAGAGTAAGTTTTGAGTTTTTTTTTGTCAAGCAAATAATAATGATATTAATAATTTTTGAAGTAATAATTACACAAACCAGTACTTATTCAACATATTTAAATATGCAAAATTACTCTTCTACTAGCATACAATACCATTTTTTTCTAAATTAATATTTTGGGCAGAATTTGATCTGATGGGTTGAATAACCTCATCAAGTCACAGATATAACCTTGAAAACCAAAAGGAACAAAAGATTTCCAGCTTCAATGGTAAGTATGCATATAGTTAAACATTCTTTCACCATTCAGCAAAAGGAAGTGGTAACCTCATTGTCAGCCCACAGCATAACGCATTAAATATAGCAAGAAAATAAGCAATCGAAGCCCAACATAAAATTTTCAGATCCTTTTATTTTTCCATAATAAAGTTATTTTATTAAAGAAAAAGGGGAAAAATATAGGATAGAGGTTGAAGTTATTTCAGACCAATAGATCATTCTCAAAATATCCGAAAAACCTAACCTTTCAAAATCTATGTGAAAAAACCCCCAAACAAGATACATCAGGTGAAGAAAATAAAAGGATGCTGAAACCAAGCAATAAGGTCAGATTGTCTAAAAACCCCAGACATAGCTAGTCCATCTGAAGCTTCTTATCCTGCAATACTCATCTACAACTTAAAAATCCAAATTATTTGTTGGAGGATGAATGTGTGTGTGTCACCTATACCTTAGCAAAGGAACCAAGCTCATAGAATAAGGAATTGCAATGGGAGAAAACAAGGAATGAGTATCAAACTTGGAAATGGCGCATACTCCATCCTACTCCTCTCGATGTGATATAGGTAGATAATGTTTGAAACCCTCAACAGCAAGACCCCACCTTTGAATGCCAAAGGATGCATCCATGGGATATCATTCGTTAGCCTCTCTTTAACTCTCTTGCAAATTGTAGAAAGTTCTTGTTCTATCTCCACCAGAGATTTTGAGTGCTTTAGTGACCAACTAAACTCAAAGTAATCCTCAAGTAACCAAACATGAAGTCCCTCTTCAGAGATGAGTATATAATGTAAGCGACCTTCAGATTCGCCAATGCAGGCCTCAGGGATACTGTTGAATTCCATAGCAGGAATTGGTGCGGAAATCAACCAAGTTAGCTCATTCTCCAAAATTTCTCCTCGGCCTCAGATTGCAAAACTCTAACCACTTTGAAATTTGCTGAATTTTCAGAGTAGTCTTGTAAGGGATCAAATGCGAGAGCGATGCTGCTTTCTTTGTCCGGTTCAGCCCAATCCAATTTAATCCATTCCTTGTTCAAAGGGTTGTCGACAAGGATAGATGGCTGTTCAAAAGGAAAGCAACTTCGACAGCAAACTAGTCCATTGCAGGATGCCATGAGAACAACATCCTGGGAAAGGAAATCAAATACTTTTTGCAGCAACTTGCTCAACGGGTAAATAGTTGATAGTCTTTATGTCATATTGGCACCACTGAAACCTTTGCTGGAAGAAGAAACCAGAAATTGTCTCTCTCCTTTGTGACTGAGCCTGGATGAATGGCCATCTGATATAAGTTGATGCCACCCTTTAGACAAAAGCTTCAACCCAACCAAAGCTTGTGCTGGCGATCGAGATAGCACATGATAGGGAATGTCACTATTCGAGCTCCCAAAATTCTCCATTTCCTACTACAGAAGATAGAAACAAAAATGATGAGATATTGCATGTGTGCAGTCCATCCAATACTATATCTTCATTGTAAATTTCTATAGCCTCACAATCAAATGCATATGACTTTCACGATCTATATGTCAAGAATTCCTAGAAAATGTAATTTTCTTTCCAAGCAGGCAAACATCTAGTCAGTAATCAGTATGAGATGGGAAATTCTATTGAATGTGATCAAATTCAGAATATATAATAGAGAGTTGGAACATAATAATGTGCAAGAATGTTGAAATTTGTTTAAATCATCATAAAAAAAGAGAGGCAATGTTAAAGTATAATTCAGACTCCATAGTTTCTGGTTAGAAACAAAAGACATCTATTTATGCCCAGCGAAGGACGTCAGGCGAAATAGTATGCCTACTTAGATTTTAGACTGTCAATATTCCATGCTTACAATCCATTCATTTGTTTAAATTATAAAATTATAACTTATTTGAATACCTAACTTTTTATTATTGCATAAATTTTTATAAAACTGATTTAGATAAATATTTTCTAAATTTAAAATCATTTTCATACGTGTAAAGGTGAAATTTTATTTAATAGCATGATTATAGTTTTATTATTTAAAAATTTTCATGTACAATTAATTAAAAAATAAATAAATTCAAGAGATTTGAAAGTTACAGATAGGGTTTTCTCTTTATATTTAACCTAATTCAAATCTTTGTCTTTTATTTGGTCATTTTAAGTTTCGATTTTAATATTTTTTTTTGCATTGTCACCGGTCATTTTTGAATTTGGATAGAATGAATTTTCAAATTAAATCATACTATTTTATAATATATTGTTTTTTGCTATAAAAATGAAAATAATTTTTTTGCATTTAATACTAATTTGATATAAATTAAATTATAGATAGTCTTCAAATTTATCGTACTCATGAATCACATTATAGTTCAATTTTTTTTTTCTAAAAATAATACCAAAATGTTTATATATTGTTTTCCAATTAATAAAATTTATAATCTATAAATAAATGAATCCATAATAATAATAATAATAATAATAATAATAATAATAATAATAATAATAATTGCATATGATAAATAAATAGATTTAATTTATAACTTTTAACTGTTGACATTTTATCATATTGCAAAACATGGAATGAAAAACTCAAGTTATTGAATGCTAAACTTCTACTTTCAATATAGGTCCAATCATTTTTCTCTGAATTCACAATTTCTTTTCTTCGAAATCGAAATCGAATTCTTAAATTGCACCAAAAGGCTACAATTAGCCAAGCAAAGGGATCCATTTTTCCACAGACAAAATAAATATAGGCTTTCTTTGTCTAGCAATTCCAGGTGGAAGTTGAAAAGGTTAAGTTAAAAAGTGGGCAAACTTGAGAGGCACCCTGAAATATGTATATGATAAATACAAGTGAATGCCAAACGTGCATGTCGACCAAGCAAGCATTGAGCTTAGATCAAAACCCAGAGTACACATTTAAAATACCCACAAATAAGAAACAAAAATGCTCATCTACAAACACATGGATTCCATGTTGACCCAAAATTCACTTGTAAAACCAATGGCCAAGAGGATATTTAAATAATAAAGAAGATGCAAAATTTCCCCTTTCATCTATTCAACTGAGTAAGGTTTAAGCTTCAAATATACCGACCGACTTCAGAGCTTTTCTTTACCTGCTTATTTCATAATTTACAGAAGCTTCTTGAGGAACTCAGGTTAAAGCCTACATTGGTCCCACAAGAAGGAAGCTTAGAAATGGTCAAGTAGCATGTAAACAATTCAAAATAGTTTCATAATCATACCTATACATTACTTCCTCAAGCAGTTACTAGACAGAACTTTCTTCCCATATGGACTCGTTCGAAGCACTGGAATATGGGGCCTTATGGCCTCTACCAATGCAGCACGAGGACCTCCCTGCTCCACATATGAATAAAAAAGATAAGCTGAACTTTAGGTGTTGATTTAAGACTAGAATCATGCACTTTTCAGTGCAAGAATTTCACAATGGCTGAATTATTTTAAAAGCAACCACGTATTATAAGAGACCTTTGTAACTTTTTTAAGTATATATTTTCTTTTCATGAAGAAGATAATGCCAATTACTTGATTCATTTTCGGGTACTACAGAGATGAGAAAATGATCAGAGGATTTATGGCTACAAAGGGAACTTTAGGTGGGTCTGTCAGCAATAGGAAAATTATATGATTCATAAGCAGATAAAATTCCAAATATTTCATAATTTATAGATCTTATAAATGTAGTATTGCAGATTAAAACAAAGTTAAAGAAAAATGTTCACGGAAGAAGAATAGTGAGGCTGAACAAAGAAATTACTAACCTTTGATTGATGCAGTGCTGCTTGGATAACATAATTGCCATATGGATCTTGCATGACTTGATCCAAGTGAGCATTATTTATTAGCTCTCGGATGATGCGAGCACGCCTTTCTTCACCTGCATATTTTAAACATTTCTCTACCACATTACTGCTATATTTCTGCAGAGACAAGTCCCCATAGTGTCCCTCTAGCTGATCAAGTATATTAGCTGCTGCCCAAGTAAGCCGAAGCTCAAAGACAAATTGCACCACATAGTTCCTGCAAGATTGAAATTTAGATTTCAAAACTATAATATTATGAATAAATTATAAACATCACCAGGATACAAAGTACAAATGCAGTTAGATCCAGAATTTCTTAGTTCATCACAAGGAATCAAGAACATTTCCATAAACAGAGCTTGTGAGGCACTCAAACTGAATCTTCCACTCCAAAATACATATAGATATGGTTGCCTCAGTAGCATCTTAGCAGCCCCACTGACACCAATGATCTTGAGAGAGAATACCCAGTTATTTCCATCAATAAAAGTCTAAAGGAACGATTGACTTACTTAGCAAAGTTGCACAATATTTTTCCTTGAAAAACAAATATAATGTGGAAACAGACTAGGATTAACAGAATTTTGTTCATTATTTACATATTAACACAAGTCAGGTTAACAAAAGCAAATGGGGTTGCCTACAAAATTCTTCTTTCTCTCGTTCATAAGGATTCATCACCTTAAAAATCATGTTTGACCATACCAATGCCAATATCACATTCAACAATCTTCCATGGAATAGTTAAATGTATGAAGAAAAAAAAATCATGCAGCTTTTTCTTGTACCAGTGAGCTCAAAGGAAAATGGCAGAAAAAATAAATGGATGGAAAAGTTAATACCCAAATGGATCTTGGGAAAGAATAAGAGCATTTGATGTGATCTCATAGATTAAACGCTGTCTTTGCTCTCCCTCTGAATGGCTAAGGCATTTTTGAAGTACGCAACAGCCATGGCGATCAGTAGCAAGTTCAACACAGTTAGTGGTTGCGGTGTCAAAAAGGAACTGCAAAATGAATTGTTAACAGGCTTTATTAATTGCCACACACTTGCTCCACTCTATATAAAAGAAACATTATTGGCTGCATCTGCATGAAAAGTTTATTGAATGAAGGAGACAAATTTGTGTCAAATCTGAAGTCTCAAAACTACAAAAACTGAAAATGATGCTAACAAGATGTGCAAAATAAGATTCGTTATGTTACTCTATTTTAACTGGTTGTGTTTTTCTTCCCACCTTCTAATGGAATCAAGGAAGGGCTCTCATAATAAAAGTGAATCATAACCTTTTAGTGATAAATGAAAGAACTGTCAATCTGATATAATCACATATAGCACTATTCTGTTGGTCTCCTAAATTCGAAAATAGATTCATAAATGAGAATGCTGATATTCCAACTTGACCTAGCAATAGTTAGAAATTCTCATTTAGAGCTGACAATTTTGAACATGATAAATTAAATAACACGACATGGACTTAAACATATATGAGTTTGGGTTAAATAGATATGTGTCATAAACATGTCAACACATATTTGACCTGCCCAACCTGTTATGACACGATTAGACATGTTTAATATTATGTAAAATATCTAACAATTAAAGTATTCAATTATATATTAATATTTTTAAATATATGTATAAGTTAATATATGAATAAATTTACAATATATTCTATTAGAATTAATTATATTATTAAATGTGAATAAAGATTAGCAAATTAGTGATATAATTTGTTTTAGCAATAATCACATAGATAATTAGATGCTTAAATTTTATTATACTAATAAATTATATCTTGTGCACATGCATATATGCATATGTATATTTATATACATATTATATTATACCAAATTATTAATAAATTATAAAAATTAACATATCTTTATGAAATATTAACTTTAGTTGTATGTAGTTATATATGTGTGTGTGTGTGTATATATATATATATTCATACACATATTAAACAATTAAATGACACGTTTATATTCTACATGTATAGTGACATGATACATTTATATACGACACAACTCGAATTGTCAATCATTTTCTCATTTCAACTATAATAAAAAATTCATATACAGTCTCATTCTGCTGATGCAGAACAGTTTAATTTGTGAATGATTTCTAAAATAATGAATCAATTCTCTCCTAATCTCCAAAGTAGATCCACAAATGAGAGTTTTTTTTTTATATTACTACTCCATTTAGCAATAATCACAATTTGAATTTTTACCAAAAGATGCCAACATAAGCTTTTAAGTTTTGTTATCAAGTGAATGCAACAGAATAATAGCTAGTGGTCTATAAGATAACTTTTCTCAGTTTAACAGAATACAAGATATAAGGAAGGGCATTAGGTTGGATGATCATCAATTTTGATATAAGTTTGATTTCTTTGAATCAAAAGATAATTAAAAAACAAAGCACAATAAATATGAAAAAGAAAACAAAGTTACTACAGCATATGGCATGTCATAAAAATCAGATGATATACGCAATAGGTCCGTCATTCTTTGACTGAAAGGAAGCAAGAAAACAATATACAACCGAAACCAAAACCAAAATGCAAAAAGTCATGTTACATAAATAAAAAAATTCAGAAATATTGTCTATCTGAATGTATCTTTTTCACTAAAGGAATACAAACCAACGATGTTTTTGCCACCTCCTACTCTTCCACCTCTTACCCTATCACCATTTCCCTCAACATTTTGCTAAACAAGATTGAAATCAGGACCTAATCCAACCTCGCTCCATATTTTCTAGCTTTTAAGTGTTTCATGCAAAATGACTGCAAATAAATTATCTGAGAAATTTGAAAAAAGGATCAAATGCACTAGTAATTCAAATGGGCAGATCTATGTCTCTTACCTCACTGTATTCAGGTGCTAAATACTGCAAGCAGCGCTGTGCAACATGATTACCATTCATATTTTTTATTAAAGTCACAATGCCGGATTTCAGAGAGGAAGCAACCATGGAAAACTGCTCTGGGGTTTTGAGGGTTTCAATTACCTTCTGAACGGCACGAGTCCTGTGTTCACAAGTGCAGTTCACAAGATAAGTAAGAAAATATCAAAATAACATGACAAATTTGAGTCTCAATTGCAGAAGAACTGGCCATAGAGAGAGAGAGAGAGAGAGAGAGAGATCAAACCCATGCATGTCACATGAAATCCTAACAAGCTCCCCAGGTTTTCTAGTGGTGGCACAAAGTATTTGCATTCTCTGATCCTCATTGCAAACTTCTAGCAACTTCTGGACTAGGTAGTTCCCAAAAGGATCTGTCATCAGTTCAACAATATGATCAATGACCTCAAGAAAAATCTTTTCAACATCTTGTGGAGTGCCCTCAGAAAATTTTCTTTGCAAGAAGCGGCAACCATGTTGGTCCTTTGACATGAAATATACTCTGCCTCTGACTTCATCTACAGAATTATACGTCTGAGGCTGAGGCCTAAGATGAGAAACTTTAAGATCATTAATATCAGAGGAAAAATTCCACAAGGTCAAATCATCTAACTGCAAGCAACCAGCAACAGGAGAAGATAAGGTATGTCGAAGGTGGGAATTTGATAGAACTTTCCCATTCTGATTGAGATTGGGAAGTGAATCATTTCCTCCCACTGAGGCAAACTTCAGAGCTTTTGGTGCGTTCTGTCCTTGTGATCTAGTAAGAATCTTTTCAGGATAACTCTGTTTACCTACTTTATCAAAAACATTTATGCTACCATGTGAGTGGTTCAAACCCCGTGTTACTGCATAGTTGTTCCAAAAGGGTTCTTGATGAGATATTGGCAACTGAAAATATGGTTTTCTCACATTTCGATTCATTAGCTTTGCAGAAACATTCCCATTGGCTTGAATAGGAAGCTGAGCTTCCAACTGTTTATTACGCAGTTGCTGCAGATACAGGTATTGCTGATGCCTATAAAATTGCTCCTCTTCAATAGTCCTCCAGCTTATATGAGGGTGGTTTAATTGTTGTGAACGTATGCAAGGAAGCACAGATTGCACATCAGCCAAGTATTGTCGCTGATCAGACATGAAAGGAAACTCCACACCAGGCACATCCACATTAGAAAGAAACTGAAAGCCTTGCACGCCATGAGCCAGTGGCAAGGCAGTGGAGAAATTTTCAATGGGCTGAGGTTGACAATAACCAACAGACATGTGCTTCGGTTCTTGGGAATTAAGTTTTAACAACTTTGAACCCTCGTTGTCTACTTTTGTTAGGTTAAACTCATCAAATCCACAAGACATAGTATTTGGCAATTGGAAAGATGGAGCAGCTGTCATTGATGAATTCATCTTTGGTGCTAAATTATTCATGCTATTTGTGAGTTTACTATCTAATGAAACAGCGAGTATTGATGAGGATTCAAAAGTTGCTGAAGCACTTCCACTATTGAAGCTTATATCTGCATATGCGGATGTCAAGGATTGATCATCAGGCAGATTTGCTTCCTTAGATTCAATCCTTTGGATGGGGGATCCTAGTGGTTTATTAATTAACTGCTGTCCTTCATCCAGATTCCTATTAATTTGGAGTTTCTCAGTAAGAGGCCCTTTATAAGAATTCACACAAATGGGAGCCAGGCCACCATTCAGAGACACACTTCTAGGTACAGCTTCCTCAGAATGTGGATTACCAGAAGTAGCATTTGGTATCTCTCCAAGAAGCTTCTCCAATTCATCAAAGTCTTGTTCAGTTCTTCCAACTTCCATTTTCTATATTGTAAAGCTTCCGAAAATTCCTCTTTTGGACAAACAGAGCAATGTCTACAAGGCAATGTAGATCCACACAGAATGCAGAAATTTTCCAAATCATAAAAAACCATCCATAAGCAAAATAATATCGGAAACAAATAAGTAATGGACTACATTGATCAAAACTCAACTATGAAAGGATTTTCAGCTTCAATATCTAATAAAAGAGTTTATGTTTTCAAGACAAATAACATCCTACATTGTCAGAGAAGGATCATCCATCACCCAAAATTGAACAAAATTTTTAGTCAATTTCCTTAAATTCTGGAAACAATAATCTTAAAGTTCAAAAACATCCCATTTATTTTTCAGATACAACAATCTCCACCCCACAGATGAACTTTTGAAACAAAATTTATAATAAATCAAATAAGAATATCCATCTCAGAATCAGTCCACACTAACAGACTCTACACTATAAATCAATGAATGTCAAAACCCCAGTTCAGAAAAGGAGGCCACAGATCACTCAAGAAGCATGATCAAACCAAATCAAACACCTTTTTCTCGGTTTCCACGTCCAAAGAACAAAAATACATAAATCTCATTGCATTGATCATTGCACTATAAACGAGACAAAAAATTTAACAAAGTTGTTCAAAAAAGCCAAAACCCAGAAAATAAAAAACTCGATGATCAAAAATCAAAATTTAAAAATCATGCAAAATTCAATATTTACAACAATATCAACCAATCACACAAAAACAAGAGATACACAATTGAGAAAAAGGATGAAACAACAATGTAGGAGGAAAAGAAGAGTAAAAGAGTGATTAATAAAGGTTAAAAAAAAAAAAAAAGGAAAGACGGCGTACCAGTGACAGAGGAGTGAGTATTAGAGAGAGAATGAAGCCATAGGTAAAAGTGAAAAAAGAACGCATAAAAGGAAGAAAACTCCTTAAAAGGGATGATCGGTTATTTATGTATTAAAATTGTTTGATAATTTAGGGAGAATGCAAAGAGAGAGTGGGCAATTGTTGTTGGTGATAAGGTCAGGGAGAGAGGCGGCGTTAAGGAGAAGGAGTGATTATCAAAGGAGAGGCCAGAGAAGGAAATGGAACTGGAGAGAGAAAAGGAGAGAGAGAGAGAGAGAGAAATTAACATAAGAAGAAGAATTACAACAAAAGCACAAAACAAACAAACAGACCAGCCCAAATACAAAGTGTAACCATAACAAAACCATCCCCATGAATGCAAAAAAATCATCCATGCATGGAATATCAGTATCAATGGAATGAATGAATACTCATTCTTCCTTTTCTTTTTCTTTTTCTTTTTGGGTTATCACACTTTTCTTCAAATGCCTATTATAATGTTAATTCCCTTGATATCATATTGTATGCTTTCTTCCTATTGTATAATGTTAATATATATTTTAATCAATTTTATTATTATTATTATATATGTATGTCTATGTATTTCCACATTCCACTCAACCTGTTTTGCTGCTTCCTAGTAAACTGAACTAACCTACAACTTTTTTGCTTGGTTTTTTCTTTGGTTGTTGAGAAATGCCAAGGAAAGTGCTGTTTTTTAGTTAACAAAAGAACCCAAACTAAACTTAACTCTAGGCTTTTGGTTTTCTTTTCTTTTTCTCTGTTTATAATTTTCGTTGGTCAATGTTAAGGTGATGGTGATTTTTCTTTTTCTTTCTTTTTCTATTTATTTATAATAATGGTGGGTTTTTCCTACGGTTACTTTGTTTTATTGAAATGCTTACATGATTGTTTGTTTCAAAAGATAACAAAAAATAAAATAAATAAATGCTTACATAATTAAGATAGTACTAAAAATGTATGCATCTCAAAAATTATATAAGCCTAGGAAAAAAAATATATTTATTGTAAATTTTTTTGTCAATTGAATAAAAAATTAATCTAAAATTATAATTTTTTTTGAATAATAATATTATTTGGATATAAAACTAACTAGCACTACAATGTTCTTGAGTATTATAACATTTAATGTAAGTAGAATATTAAACATAATTACATATTTACAGCACAATATTTATTAATTATATATTACTATGCAGATGGATATTCATATAATAGGGGATCATTTGGTTCGAGCTTTGAAAGAATCAAAATCGAAATAGGTTGGGAATCGGAAAGGAAATGGTTATTCATTTTTCCTATTTAGTTCCCAATATGAAATTGAAGTCGGACTCCTTTTCAAGATGGTTGAATTATAATAGTTTTATTGGAAAATAATTAAGTAAATTTAATAAACTAATTAAATCAGACAATTATTTATATTTAATTGTCTTATTTGATATTGATTGATATGAATATAACAATTAATAAATTTGTATATACATATTACTCTATAATTGAATTAGTTTAATAGATTAAATATATCTAAAAATTTCTCTGGTAATCAATAACAAAATTTCAAATTATTTTTTGTACTATAATAATTACTCATATAAACTTATGAAAAGTATATAATAATAAAACATTGAGAAGCATAATGTTAACATCAAAATTCAAAATATTATGAGAGTCATAATAGTTTCAGTGTTATAATCTAAATTTATATCATATCCAATCATTCTAAAATTATATCCACCAGTTGGAGCAACATATAACATATTTTCTGAAGTTAATTAGGTAGAATTTGATAGAAGACGGTCAATTTATTTGGATCAGATGCAAGGATATCAATTAGCAACTTGAAAAGGCTTGAGCTTATTAGCATTGTTAATGTAGTTTCCAGTAGAGGAATCGTGGCTAAGGGAATCCACCACATCTAATTAAAAATATAATCCGAGGATTTAATTAAGGATAATGTGTCTTCTTCGTCTTACTTGCCTCGTTAGTTGTATCTGTAAATATTCTTGGGCGTATTTACTCGTAGAAAACTATATCAATTTTTTAGAAAAATTTTCAAATAAGATTTTATATTTATTTGTACTATTTTCCTAAAATGGAAATGGAAAATAGTTTTTCATGATTTCTAAATTATAACTAAATCTTGGAAAACAAATTTTAACATGTTTTCTATATTTTTTTTATATAAAATATGATTTGTTTTCAAATGAAAACGAAGAGTTCTCATTTTATTTATTCTAAAATTACATTTTAAATATAATTTTTTTATATAATAACAAGTAAAGCGTATTTTACAAATTTTCTATGCAAATGAAATTACACAAAATTACACCATTGTGGTTTGTATTATCTCTTGAGTCTTGCCTAATACAACTTAATTATTATTGTTATTATTATTTTTCTCTTGCTTTGGATTTTTGAAGAGATGGAATACTTTTTCTTTTAACTTAATTAATTGTTGCAAGATGGCTATGGAAAATGTAATTTCATCGATAAAAGCGTTACGTACCTTCAAAAAAAAAATTGATAAAAAGCCATTAGTTTCAACACATAAAATAGTAAACAACTCCTATGAAACTAAAACTAGCTGCTTAAAAAAAATAGATTTGGATTGGACTATATTTATTTGGCTTTTTTTACTAATATTAAAAACTAAAATAGGTATAATAAAATTTTGACTCTTTTTTTTATTTTTAAATTTATTTATATCTTCAAATATATTAATATGAATGATTTTAAGTTTGATAAGTCTTTATTAGATATGAAGAAATCATATTATATTATCAAATTAAATCTAAATAAATAAACTTCAATTTGGTATTTAAGAGATTTTTGAGTTAAATAATAATATTAAAATAGCAAATAGCAAATCGAAAACAATATTTTGAGAAATTTATCTTGTTTTTTATTTTAAAAATACTTTTATAAATTGATAAACTCAAAAGGTAAAAAGAAAAAAAGCCAAACATGTTTTTTTTTCTTTACATTTAATATTTTGTAGAATTGAAATGATAATTAATGAATGCATCCTCAAGATTTTGAACTTGATTAAAATATTTTATGATTTGTTTTTCTCTCACCCCTATCATCTAAAAGAAACTATTTGAATCTCTAGTAAGACTTTTTTATATTAAAAAAAATTATATATTAAAGTTTTTAATTTTTTTTAATATTTTGACTATGAAGTTCTTAAATTCTAATTTATTCACTTTGAATCCTTAATAATCGTAACTTTTTGCTTTTAAGTCCTTATTGGATGCCAAAAAGGGATTTAATATCACATAATTTTTTTTTACTAAAATATAAATATATCTACTTTTATTTTTCTCTGGTCTTGTATACCTTAAAAATGGACCTAAACAAACAAAATATTAATTATATGTTAAAGGATCTAAGAGAAAAAAAGGAAGTTTAACTGTTAACTTCGACTTCACCCTTAAAAAAATAAAAGGTTAAGAAAGCCCATATTGTTAAACAAATGAAATATATAAAGGAAGACTGACGGAGGGCCTGGCCCGTCGTATCAAAATTACCAGAAACAAAAACTTCAAAACACACCGTTTTACAAACCCTAGCTCTTCAGCAACACCTGAAACCCCCCTCACTCCTCGCCTCTTTTCCATTCATCTCCTTACGTTTCACCGCCGGTGCGATGAACTTCCATGCCTTCTGCTTCCCGCAAGAAGAAGGCTTTATCAGATCCATACAAGGGGGAGGAGAATATTAAGGTTTTACCTTTTTTTATTTTTTTTATCGTGATTTCATGGACATGCCTTTGTTAATTCCCAAGAAATCAAGACTTTTTGCCCTTATTTACTCCATTTTTATTATTATTTTTTTAAAATTTTTTATTCGTGATTTTTGGGATCATTTTGTAATTCCATGCAGAGAACACCCAGTGGAAGGGGGCACAATAATCCGAAAGGTGGGCATGATATAACTTACGATTTCTCCTTTTTTTTTTTTTTTTTTTTTACTGCTCTCGAATTTCTGTCTCCCAATTTTTCTTTTTGGTCAGAGATGTGCATCTTCTCAGCTGGTTCAGTAAGGCTCATAATTTTTAAATTTTAAAACTAGGATGGAATTCAACTCCAAGGAAAGCATGCAGAGAAAGAGAAAAAAGGTTAGCCTAAATATGATCACTTCTCTTTTATTTTTGGTTCCTTTCCACAATCATTCTGCATATACTCTGTCCTTTCACGATTAACTTTTACTTTTTTTTCCCCATAGGCTAAATTCTTAAGCTTATAACACCTTATTAGCTAAATTTCCAAACCCTTAGTTATTTCTTTTTTCTGTGTAAATCTAAATGAACACATTAAATTTCAGCTCCTACAGGAGACATGCTCTTTTACAAACACATAATTGTTACAATTAAACCTTCCCTAGTCAGCTCTAGTGAGCCTTATAGTATTTAGAATTGAAGTACACTCTGGCTACTTTAGTTTAGAGGATATTTTGTATGCTTATTTTACTGGCTTTAATGAACACAGACACAGGCATGCGCTGCACACATATGTATATGTATAACCTCAAATACTGAGTTATTACTTATTAGTCCATGCCTTTGCTCGTATGATTATTTTTGCAATCCAAAATTTTCTGCTCTTCAATTTAGAAATTAGTAATACAAGCATTTCAATTTTGTATGCCTACATTTGTAGAGTGAATGCATGAAATAAATTTATCTATTTTATCAGCACATATAAACTGGATGTTAATTTATCAGTAGCCTAAACATCAAAACCGAATAAAATTTTTTTGATAGTCTTTAACAATTCGTACTCTTGATTTCAACATACTTGCATTTTATCTTAGCAAATCATGTTTTTTTCATTGTTTCTTGACCAATTCTAAAGAATTCTTGCCACTATTTCTTCCCACATTCTAGCATGTGGTCTCTGAGGAGTAAAAGATTAGCTGTTAATTTTTGCTAACACGTGGTCCCAATCACCATCCACAAGTTAAGCTGCAAGAAACTACCACAATAAGCTGTAATTTTTGAGAATTTTTTGCATCAAACACTCTAATAGTTTATAGTTTCCACCATGTTAAGCACAAATAAGTTTACGTAGCTAATATTCATCATTTTTTTAAGCATGAGCTGGGTCTTTCATAGCTTTAAATATATACATAAAGTGATAACTAAAGCATGCAACTTTATATTGGTAATAAGTGCACATTAATGATAGAATTAACAGGGTTTACATTTCTTTTCTTCATCTGTAGACCATGCTATGCCTATCATCTTCCCCTCATGGTAATATTTTAGCCTATCTTTCCACCCAGTTGTTAGGATTGCAGTGCATTATTTCATCAACATTTATATTCCACCTGCATTAATAGAAAAAAAGCTTCCACTCTTTTTGAGAAGCTAAGCCTAATTAAACAATCTTATTCAGTTGGTTCTGAAATATGAAAGATCATGTTATATTCTAATGACTGGATTTTGTATTAACTCTATTGCTTCAATGTTATGGAAGTCAAAGAAAAAGGTAAGATTTAGAAAATAAAAAGAGTGAGGATACAGAGGTATCTTCATGTCAAATGCTATTTTTTCTGTTTAAACATGTTTTGAGTTATTCTCTTATTTTAATCTGATCATAGGCACTTGACGCTCCTAGAGAACCCCGTCGTCCTAAAACTCATTGGGATCATGTTCTGGAAGAGATGGTTTGGTTGTCAAAGGTGATGTTCTTGCTGATTTCTTAGAGATTTATACTGTACTTTTTGCTTTGAAAAAGGAAGAACGGGAAGCAGGCTGCATTTCTTTTGTGATACTCTCTTGCTAATAGATCAGGTTATCTGCAGGACTTTGAGTCCGAGAGAAAATGGAAACTGGCTCAGGCAAAGAAGGTTGCTTTGAGAGCCAGCAAAGGCATGTTGGATCCAGCCACTAGGGAAGAAAAGAAATTGAAGGTTCTGCCTTTTAATTCCTTTTGAGATTGTCCTGTAAAGGCAATAATATATCCTTTTTTTTTTTGGTGACGAATGGATATATTGTATTATTTTAAACAAATAGAAAAAAAATTATTACAGATTACCGTTGCTGTTGTCTTTATTTGTTTCTGGTTTTAAACATTAGCATTTAATTATGATCAGGAAGAGGAACAACGTATGCGTAAAGTTGCACTCAATATTACAAGGGATGTGAAGAAGTTCTGGATTAAAATAGAGAAGCTGGCAAGTTTATGTATAATCATTTGATCTTCAGCTTCCATGAGATTTGTAATTCCTTTCTGTAAAAGTTTACAAAATTGTTATTCCAGGTACTTTACAAGCATCAGATGGAACTTGAAGAAAAAAAGAAAAAAGCACTTGATAAACAGCTGGAGTTCCTTCTAGGACAAACTGAGAGGTGGATGTCATATTTTATTCTCTGTTGATTAACTCTGAGCAAGGTTTAGATGTTTATGTTGGTGGATAGGTAATTGATTTTGCTTGTGTATCTTAGGTACTCTACCATGTTAGCAGAAAATCTAGTGGACAGACCAACACTGCAATATTCTCTGCCGGATCAAGTGAATATTCCTTATGAGGAGGGAGGACACAAAAATGAGACTGAGCAACCAGCAGAATTAGGTGATGGTAAGTTGACGCTTATAGTGTTAGTATTAAATAATTATGTAGATTAATAAGCATGTCATAGGCACATGTTCTCAGTGCTATATTTTCAACTCAGTTCCAGAGCCTCAGTCAGATCCTGGGGAGAATGATGACGATTATGATGCACAAGCAGAGGAATCAGTGAGTTTCTTTCTCTACGTGCTTAAGTAATACTGTGATTAGACTAATTATCTGAAAAGTCTATTTGTAATCATACCAAAGAGGGCCATTTCTTGCACATTTGGTCAGATTAAGATATTATTAGCACCCAAAATGTAGCTCATAGAATATGATAGGTACCTGCTAATGCTTTATCTTGTACTTTGACCTATACTCTATGTTGAAGGACAAACATTTTGTGATTGGCCATAAAACGAAGATGATTATCCCTTGCGATTATAGAAATTTTAATAGTGTTTCTTCCATATCAGGGATATTTTTCAACTGAAATTTACATAAGGTGTCATCAAATGGAATTGAGGTTAAAGAAAGTTCAGATGCTATTTATAGTTGTTCTTGTAGACTAAGGTGGGTACGTGTGTTTCATAGGGAAGAATCAAATGATATCCTAAATAGATTCCACTGGTATGGGTGAGAAATGACATTTGGCCCAGAGTCTTTTTAGGTATATGCTGAGATGTGGAATTCTCTTATTGTGGGGTTGTCATTCATCTTTTTTCTTAAAAATTCTTTGAGTTTGTCCTTTGGCTATATTGATGCTGGCCACTTAAGCTAAAAGTTCATTGTTAGTGATCATCTTTTCTGTAATGCTTTTCCAATCATTGTGCAATTACAAATATACTCATATGATAATGTTGTTCTAGGAAGATGATGAGCACACTATTGAGCAAGATGAAGCTCGTATAACTGAAGAGGAAAGGCAAGAAGAATTAGCAGCTCTGCACAATGAAATTGATATACCAATTGAGGAGCTACTCAAGCGTTATGCTGTTGAGACAGGTAAGTTGTGGTCATTATTCTCTTTCTTTAATTTTTAAAGATGCTATTTAGTCACGCTGTATGTTGAACCATGCTTGTTTCATCTTGGAAATTAGATAAATAGCAAAATACATATAAGCTCAATGCACCATTTTTTTAATGGGTTAAAGATTCTTTCTTTAGATTACTTTCTCTCTCTCTCTCTCTCTCTCTCTCTCCCACCCCCCACCCCCCCTCTCCCCAATCATCTAGCATGGAATCATCCAAGTAAATCTCCCCCCCACCCCCCAATCATCTAGCATGGAATCATCCAAGTAAAAAAATAAAAAATAAACGTGCATATTTTGGTCAGAGAGACTGTTTGGACTGAGTGCGTCCTTCCTTGCTCTATCATTTCATAGACTGACTTCATTGATATATGATTTCTCAGTTAGTGGAGAAAACACTCCAGAAAAGAGTCAAAATGAAGCTGGCTTGACAGTTAATGGTGTAGATCATGTGGAAAGTAAGAGGCTGTCAATAAATCATGCTACTCCTGGCAATTCTCTATGCCTGATTTAACCAATTCATATATTTGTTGCAGGTAAAGGAAAAGATATATCAGCTACTAGTGATTCTGAAGAAAGCAGCTCACCTGTTATTGCTGGTCGTCGTTGTGTAAGTTGTATGTGTTTGTTGTTGCATTGATGGATTACAGAGTCAGTTAAGAGCTCAACATAATATCCATTTGCTAAATACAGAGTGAAGTTAATGGTGACTTGCCTATGAAGGATAATCATTCACTGGAAATTGTGACAGCTGGGACCATAAATCAATCTAATATTCCTGGTGATCCCTCCAAAGATCATAAACTGTATGATTTCAATGAGGAACAAGTAAGACTACAGACTCATGCATCTATCTGTTACTTTTGGACTGATTACCTTCTTGCTTTATTATGCCTTTTCTAGGTTTCTATGTCTACATTATGGAGAATTTATTGCCTTGTGTACCACAACAACAGTATCTTGATATGCATATAATCAATTCAGTAAATTTCTTTCTATCTTTAAGTTTTGCTATTTAGAATTGTGGCGTTTACCTGGAGTGTGTGTCAAACCTAGCGCCTTGGACAAAGAAATTCTCATGACGCACAGAGCCAGCTTGAATTTTTTTATGTTAATCAATCAAAGCAATTAAACGAATGCTTGTTAATTTCTGCAACATGTAACATCAAGCTCTTTTCATGTTTTTTTTGGTCGAATGAATCAATGTATAATTGGAAAAATAAGTGCATGCTCATGCTTTTACTAAGATGCTCACATTATAAATTATATGCTAAATATTATATGGAAGTAGTTTGATTGATTATGTGGTAAAATTAGTGTATAATATGTTGCTTTGTATGCAAGAGAGGTATGATAGTTTTTTGGGATGGTGAAGTTATTGAAGATTGGAGATACTGGTTGATGAGTGGTAGGTGTCCTGTGGGTTACAGTGGAAGTGATGCAAGACAAAGAGGAACTTGAGAAAATTCAAGTTCAAGGACTTGAAAATAGATAATTATGGTCTTGATTCTTATATAGGCTTATGGGTCATTCTTAAGTACTTTATGGTTTTTATACAATTTTAAAAGCATTATAATTTCGGTACATAATCTAATAGTTCTATTATAAAAATGGACCTTGCAAGTGTAGATTCAAGTACAATCATATGATGACAAATACATATTTGTGCAAACTACTAATCATGTGGTGCTATTGGGCACTTGGGCCTGTGGCAAGACATCTCATGCCTAATGGCATGAAAGGGAGGGTGGCTTATGATAAAATCTTGGAGGAGCGTTCCTCCCTTCCCGCCTCCTAATTTTTGGGTCTCCAGCAGTTCATTTTATCCCCCTCCCTTCCAACTACTAACTGCCGATGCTGCTGATATATGATGCTGGCCATCCTAATAATTATAGAGGTGAAGCTATTGCCACGATATTGCTCTGGTCATGTGTTAATTTGTATAACTAGGTTTGACCAATACACTCTTTACTTGAATTTTATTTCCTCTTTACACTTTTATGGTTTTAGTCCATAAAAAATTGAAAAATGCTTTCTTCAAATATATATATCTATCAACTTAAATTAGTAGTGCCACGAGCATTCAATAACACCGCACTAACCTCCAAATTTTTTCATGTTTATACAACATACATTTTGATCAATCTATAAATGTATGAAATTGAAACCCATAATAGTGGAGATTTTAGTCCATAGTGCTTGTGAAGAAGGATTAGTTCAGAAGATGGGTGTAAGCTCCACAAGATTTAAAGATTCCTTAAATGTGTTGGGCATATCCTAAAAAATCTTTCCATGTAAGGTTATTTGGAGAACCGTAATACAACAGAATAGTTCTGATGATTTACCATTTGATGAGCAGAAGAAACTTCCATGAATATGGGCTTTCTCTATAAAAAGCAAAGTTAGTTGATCACCTATTTCTATCGTTGGGTACACCTGGAGTTCTTATTGAAGATCTAAGCAAAAAGATGTCTAATGCACCATTCAATTGGGTTTTTGGTAGTGGTTGATGACTTGGAAAGGGAAATTTGTTGGCTAGTGAAAAAATGTGGAAACACTGTTACAGAAGTGTGATAGTACGGTAAAGGAGATATCTTTTTTGATCATCTAGATCTTGCTACTCATCAAAAGAAGTTTCTGACTAATCAATCATCTTGTGAGGAGATAAGTAAATTGAGCAATTCTCGGATGCCTTATTTATTTTATCTAATCTTTTTGAAAAGTTATTGTGGGATCAATAATAATGAGTTTAAAAAAAAAAGAAATCAAGAAATTTATTTACTGTTAGTCAATCTGTGGTGCTAGTGTACTAAATTTGACATTTTCATTTGCGCTACCAAATATTAACTTAATAGTCAGAATATGTGTTAATTCTGCTGTCCAATGCTGGCCCTCGAATCTGTCTATATTTTCTCTGTTTAGATGACATCTTGTGAACTCTACTGTCAAAATAATTGTTTCATGGTCATTTGTTCCATATGAACTTAAATTGCTGCATGTTCTTAATGGATTTTTAATGTTTCCTTCTGATCCTTTTTAGTGTCACCTAAAATCTCATCAGGTACTTACTTATATTTGATCCTTTATTATGTGTCATATAATGCAGGAAGATGGAGACTTTGTTCTTGCCAATGGAGAAGAAAAGGTATGTAACATGTTGCCTTGCTCTGTTCTTCTTTCTGCCCTGTTTTGGTTACTTTTACTTATTCCATATAATGATAAGGTAGCTTATCTATATTGAGCGGTTATGAAGCAATGATATAAGGGCATACAGCTGTAGCAAACCAGGTTTTGAATGGATGATCTAAAGTAATGTTTATTGTTCATGGCAGTTTACCTAATTAAATAAAAACTCTCTTTTCCTCCCTACTCCATTCTTGTATTTTTGGGAAAGGATTTGTCATGGGAGGTTTGGTGCTATGAATAAGTTAAGGTAGGTAGGAGAAGACTCATGAATATGCCGTTGGAAGCTAAAATTGTTGAAATCATTCTATTTTTTATTTTGCCCTAGATATGGTTAATTTCATTGTTCGTGAGTGATTATGAATACTTAGATGCTAGCATGGATAGATCTTATATATGACTTGGTGTCGTATATGGCATTTATGATGGCAAATTTTCCCTGTTCAGTTTTCAGCTGTGTCCAAAACTCGATGTTGTGCCCCCTTCCCTCAAAAGGTGGAATCATGGATGGGTGACCCTACTCACAATATTATCCCAGCTTCAAAAACTATATTTTTGCATTACAATCAACTTATATAAACATGTGAAACTTGTATCATTTAATACTTGAATTGAAATGATAAATTTTTATCAAATAGTAATTAATAGTTGTCAAAACATTTAATATATATGCATATTATATGCATTTAACTTATGAAAATATAATTTCTTTTATATTTGATGAATTTATAAAAATTAAAATGGTGATGCCCACTCCTGCTGGTATCCCCCTATACTTTTTTTTTCTTCTCTGCCCTGATTTTTAACAGGTCAGGGATGGGATATCAAAATCCATCCTTTTCCATTACCTTTCCCATTACCTTTCTGATAAGCCCCTATACATTTTACTTATGTTAGAAAGAGAAGAATGGGGTCCTTGAGTGTGGTGTGCTGCTGGGAATTTGGGTGAGGAAGATTCTAGATTGTTCAAGGACTGGGTTGTTAGGGGGGGTAATATAGTGAATTTGTTCAGAGTTTGTTACATGGGGAAGAGTGTTATTATATATAGTCGTCGTAGCTGTCATAAGAAGGATATGCTGAGTATTTTGTGGTCTTTTATGACTGGGGAGAGAACGAGCCTCTCGAATTGCTTGTAACTTGCAATATTTCAATTCAATATAGAATTTTCCTTTGATTTCTTGTTGTGTACTTGTTGGTTCTTCTCAATTGGTATCAGAGTCAGTCTACTTTGTGGAAGGCGACCTAGGAGAGAAACTCAAAATGTGGGAGAAGTCGCCATTGGGTGACGAGCTGCCGTGGACGTCGGCTATCGATGAGAGGGGGTATGTTACGATCCCGCATCGATCAACAATATGGAGAGTTGATGGTTCATAAGTGTGGAAGGTACCCGCCGCTATTGAGAATTTTTTTTGGTGGAACATTGGGTCTTTTTACTTATGGGCTTGGTGTACCCTCTGGGCTTGTATGGACAAGCCCGCTAAGTGTGTGGATGAGACTTTGGACTTATGGGAGTTCAGGTCGTAACATTTTCCTAGGGGCATTGAAGTTTGACATGTAACATGATAATCCCTTAGTTAATTCTCTTCTTTTTCTTAAGAATGTAAAGTATTCTGCATAGAACACTTGAAAGGACAATAAATATAATGTATTTAGAGTTGGAATTTAGCTGTATGCATGTACTTTTAATAATTATACATCACACGTTACCCCAGGTGTTCATCAATTAATTCACCTCATGCATAGCATATGGATATTAGGTTGTAATTATTTTTTTTTACTTTTTCTTCATCTCATTTTGGAATATAGTCGTCCCATGTTTAAGAGTTCAGGTAATGTAATCTGTGGTTTTGCTCAGGATGATGAGGCAACCTTGTCTGAGGAGGAAGAATTGACAAAAGCTGATCCAGACAATCCTGTGGATGAGGTAAAGAGCATGTTTGATTTTTTTCACATTCATTTACCATAATTTTGGGAAAGGTGGTTCTTGTTCAATAATAGGATCTCTAGATTACTGGTGTAGGTTCTGACTTAGATTTATTCTCTCTGAATACACTTGATTCACAGATTTCATTGCTGCAAAAGGAGAGTGAAATTCCTATAGAAGAATTGCTTGCAAGGTATAAAAAGGTAGGTAGTAGGAATGATTCTTCTTTTAGCACACATTGCTTGTGGCATAACTTGATTTTCATTGTATCATCCATTTCCATTTATTAGGAGTTCAGCAATGAAGTGTCAGAGGTTGAATCTGAATATACCTCTGCTTCATCAGATGACTCGATGGATTCCCTTGACCTTAAAGACATTGAACTGAAGCGGCAGGATGTTTTAATTGATGCAAATGTTGAACATGGTGAATCCTTGTCTGTTTCATGCCATCTTGTAAATGAAAAAGAAGCAGTAAATGTGAAAATTGCAGAGGAAGGAAATGAGAGTGAAAATAGGATTGCTGATGCTGCTGCTGCTGCAAGATCTGCGCAGCCAACAGGAAATACATTCTCAACAACCAAAGTGCTTACAAAGTTCCCGTTTCTTATTAAGTACCCCCTTCGTGAGTATCAACATATTGGCTTGGATTGGCTTGTCACTATGTATGAGAAAAGGTTAAATGGGATCTTAGCTGATGAAATGGGACTTGGAAAGACAATCATGACTATTGCTTTGCTTGCGCACTTGGCATGTGAAAAGGGAATATGGGGTCCTCATTTAATCGTGGTTCCAACAAGTGTCATGCTTAACTGGGAAACAGAATTTCTTAAGTGGTGTCCTGCCTTTAAAATTCTAACTTACTTTGGTAGTGCAAAAGAACGTAAATTGAAGAGGCAAGGTTGGCTGAAACCAAATTCCTTCCATGTATGCATTACAACTTACAGGCTGGTTATACAGGATTCTAAAGTCTTCAAGAGGAAAAAGTGGAAGTACTTGATTTTGGATGAAGCTCATTTGATTAAAAATTGGAAGTCCCAAAGATGGCAAACTCTTCTAAACTTCAATTCAAAACGACGGATCTTGTTAACGGGTACTCCCTTGCAGAATGATCTCATGGAACTCTGGTCTCTAATGCATTTCTTGATGCCCCACATCTTTCAGTCTCATCAGGAGTTCAAGGACTGGTTTTGTAATCCAATATCAGGTATGGTGGAGGGACAAGAAAAAGTGAATAAAGAAGTTGTTGATCGTCTGCATAATGTTCTTCGTCCATTTATACTTCGTCGACTTAAAAGGGATGTGGAGAAGCAGCTCCCTATGAAACATGAGCATGTCATCTATTGTAGACTTTCAAAGAGGCAACGCAACTTGTACGAGGATTTCATTGCTAGCTCTGAGACACAAGCTACCCTTGCCACTTCTAACTTTTTTGGGATGATTAGCATTATAATGCAACTTCGAAAAGTTTGTAATCATCCTGACTTATTTGAAGGTCGTCCAATTATTAGCTCTTTTGATATGACAGGCATAGACATTCAGTTGAGTTCTTATGTGTGTTCTATGCTATCACGTGGTCCATTTGCAACTGTAAACCTTGCTGGGTTGGGGTTATTATTTACTCATCATGATTTCAACATGACTTCTTGGGAATTTGAGGAAGTAAATGCTATTGCTACTCCTTCAAAATTGATCAAAGAGCGTGCCAACTTAGATAGCGTAGAAGAAATTAGGCCTCAATCTAAACAATGGAAGTTGCCTGGAACAAATATTTTTGAAGAGATTAGAAAAGCAGTTTTTGAGGAGAGACTGAGAGAAGCGCAGGAAAGGGCAGAATCTATTGCTTGGTGGAATTCTTTAAGGTGCCGGAGAAAACCCACATATTCAACAACATTGCGTCAACTTATTACCATAAAGAATTCAGTTGACAGTATCCATCACCAGAAGGTTGATCGGCTCTCTTATTTGTTCTCTTCTAAGCTCGCCGAGATTATTCTTTCCCCAGTTGAACGCTTCCAGAGGATGATTGATCTTGTTGAGTCGTTTATGTTTGCTATTCCTGCAGCACGTGCTCCAGCGCCTAATTGTTGGTGTAGTAAAGCAGGAACTTCTGCATTTCTGCATCCAACTTATAAGGAAAAATGCTCTGAAGTGCTTTTACCTCTTCTTTCATCCATTAGACCTGCAATTGTCAGGAGGCAAGTGTACTTCCCAGACAAGCGACTTATACAGTTTGACTGTGGCAAGTTGCAGGAACTTGCTGTTTTGCTCAGAAAGCTGAAATCAGAAGGTCACCGAGCATTGATATTTACCCAGATGACCAAAATGCTTGATATATTGGAGGCTTTCATAAATTTGTATGGTTACACATACATGAGATTAGATGGATCTACTCAACCAGAGGAGAGACAAACATTAATGCAGCGGTTCAACACAAATCCCAAGATTTTTCTTTTCATTTTGTCGACCCGGAGTGGGGGAGTTGGCATCAATCTTTTTGGAGCAGATACGGTTATATTTTACGATAGTGACTGGAACCCTGCAATGGATCAACAAGCTCAAGATCGCTGCCATCGGATAGGGCAAACACGAGAAGTACATATCTACAGGTTAATCAGTGAGAGTACTATTGAAGAAAACATCTTAAAGAAAGCCAATCAAAAGCGTGCCCTTGATGATCTAGTTATACAGAGTGGAGCCTATAATACTGAGTTTTTCAAGAAGCTTGATCCTATGGAATTATTCTCTGGACATAAAGCTCTTCCAGTTAAAAATGTTAAAAAAGATAAGATTCATAGCCATGGAAATGAGGTTTCTGTGTCTAATGCAGATGTGGAGGCTGCTTTGAAATATGCAGAAGATGAAGCAGATTATATGGCATTGAAGAAAGTTGAGCAGGAAGAAGCTGTAGACAACCAAGAGTTTACTGAAGCCATTGCGAGATTGGAAGATGATGAGCTTGTTAATGATGATGATATGAAGGCTGATGAACCCACAGATGCGGACATGACTACTCTAAACAAAGACAGAGCAGTGAGCTTAAGTGTTAAGGATCCCGTTCAGGAAAGAACTCTAACTTTTGCTGCCAATGAAGATGATGTTGACATGCTGGCTGATGTCAAACAGATGGCTGCAGCAGCAGCTGCTGCTGGACAAGCAATCTCAACCTTTGAGAATCAGCTATGTCCTATTGACAGATATGCAATACGTTTTTTGGAATTGTGGGATCCAATTATAGACAAAGCTGCTGTGGAATCTGAAGCTAGATTTGAGCAGGAAGAATGGGAACTTGATCGTATTGAGAAATACAAGGAGGAAATGGAAGCTGAGATTGATGATGATGAGGAACCATTATTATATGAAAGTAAGCAATTTTTATTAGTCTTTCTCTTTATATTAATAAACAATTACAAATTATTAATGTCTGTATTTCTATGCAAGACTTGTTATCTAACCATGTGGAAGGGGTATATTTGTTAGTCCCAGTTGTAATTCATTGTTGGTAAGATAAAAATGTCTTCAATTATCAATTTGAACTTGTAATGCTTCTAGGTGAGACTTGTTATCTAGAAATATGAAAATGGTATTTTATTCCTTCCAGTTGTAGAGCATTGGTTATAGGATCAAAGGCTTGCTTTCTTTTCTTGATTCATTTGGCTCATTTATTGTCCAAAGTATCAAATTCAAATATATGAGTGATTTGGTTTTCATCCTTTTTATGCATGTTATGTTAGAGTAGATAACTAAATAAATGTGACATGGATAATCTATTCAGGGAACTGCTTGTTAATAAGTAAATGAGTTAACTGTGATATATTTGAACTCGTTAATGTCTATTTTTTATGTTTTGCCTATTAATTCTTGTATTAATGACAGGATGGGATGCTGATTTTGCAACTGAGGCATATCGACAGCAAGTTGAGATCTTAGCTCAAAATCAGGTTAGCGAATTTTCTTTTATGCTGCAAAATTTTTAGTACCGACGTGTCCCAGATATGCATGTGCTTATCTATTTGTGTTGTGTTTATGTGCCATATAGTTGATGGAAGAGCTGGAAGCTGAAGCCAATGAGGAGGAGGATGCAGATGATGAATATTGTGACACTCTGATGTAAGATGATTCTAAACTGATCCTAAAATATATGTGCTGGAAGATTTAGTTTTACGTTCTCTACAAATTAATATCAAGACAATAAGCAATTGACTAGCTATCCATTTTCTTATAATTTTAGCTTTTGCAGTGCGAGTATAATAATTTAGTGCCGTTGAAATGTTAATATAGTGCATGATATGACCTCCATGGCAGGTACTAGGTTAATAGACACCTTTTGCACAACCGTTGTGTTTTGTCTTGTACCGTAAATGGTTGTAATACCCAGGAAAAAAAAAAAAGAAAAAACTCACAAGTGTGAATAACATTAAATTGTTTCTCTTACTATCATCTTATATTGCTCTCATAGGTTTTACTGTGTTTCAAAGTATTTTCTGATGCAGAAAATAACTGAAACAGTACTGTTCATTAAGTTACTGGACCAATTATGCATCTCTGCTGTCAAGAAATTAAGTGGTTTTGATAAATGGTCATAGATATATTTGGATGGAGTTGAATGTAAACTTGTGTTTGTATTGATGTCTGGCATTAATGCCAGCTACTCAACCTAACAGCCTGAAAAGTGGGACTAATTGATGCCTGAGATCAAGTCATTTCATGGTATTTTCAACTCAATCCAGGACTGTTTGGGTCTTGAGATACTGCATAACATGGGATATGAAACAATGTCAATCAAGTTTGATTTGATTAGGATTTTAAAATATTTGAAGCTATGATAGCAAGTGCAGGTAGCTGAAAAGCTGGTATAGGTTTAGTTTGCTGACCAAGAATAGAATATGTGGGGATTTAGGCAACATGGAAAATAAATTTGTGAAAAATAATTGGCGAAAACAAATTTTTTGGAAAAAATGACCTATTTTTTCATTTTTTTGTTGTAAATTGTAATAAAAAATCTATTGGAAATTTAATTTCTTTCAATGTAAAGACTGAGAAAATTGGAGTTCTAAGAATCCCTTGTTGAGGGGACAGGTTGTGAAAGAGAGACAAGGAGAGAAGCAACAAAAGAAAAAAGTTGAGGGGGAGGGAGAGCAGAATAATAAGGGAGGAGAGAGAAATGACAGAAAGAGGAGCAAGGTCGGGTGATCTTCAAATCTTTTGTTGGTTTGGTTTTGTGCAATTCATTTTGAAAATTTTGGTTGAATTTGGTTCAGTTATATTTGATTCCGTAAAATTGAATTCTTAGGAAGTGACATGACTATTTTTTTCCATTTGAAAATCAAAATTTAGAATTTAAATGATTTCACAACAGATTTTGGAATTTATTTGTTCCAATTAAACTAGCTCTACAATAATGTTGCTTTCTACAAAATCCGATGAAAATTTACAGGTAGCGTAAATTATGAAAATTAATAATTGGGGGCTTCTGGTGTTGGACACCTTGTTTTTTTCTTTTTTAGCCGGGGGGTTGGGGGTGCAGGTTATGGTTGCAATAACACTTCTTGATAGGAACGTCTTATTTGTGATATTTGTTATTTGACTCATTTATCTGTTGTCTATTGGCAGGAATGACATGCCAAGCAATCATAAACCAAAGCCCAAAAAGAAACAAAAGAAAACCAAGTTCAAATCTCTGAAGAAGGGATCTCTCACTTCTGAATTGAAGCATGTGAAAGTCGAACCATCAATGGAAACTATGTCCATGGATGATGATGTATTTAATCACGAGGAAGTCGCTTATTCAGAAACAATATCACAACAGAAAAAGCGTAAAAAACTTGAAACATTTGATGTTGAATCTGGGAAGAGCTCAAAAAAGAAATCGAAGAAATTGAAGAGGACTAATGATACATGCCCTTCAGATCTAGATTCAAACCTGTCTGGTAAGCAGCTAGATGATGCAGTGGAATTAAAACCATGGGAGAATGTGATTGCTGACCTTGAGCAGAAACCATTAGGAAGAAGCAAAATGGGAGGAAGGATCTCCATTACAGCCATGCCAGTGAAGCGGGTCTTAATGATTAAGCCTGAGAAGTTGAAGAAGGGAAATGTCTGGTCAAGAGATTGTGTTCCATTGCCTGATTCATGGTTGCCCCAGGAAGATGCAATTTTATGTGCTGTTGTGCATGAATATGGTCCGCATTGGAGCTTGGTCAGTGAAACATTGTATGGGATGACTGCTGGTGGTTTTTATAGGGGAAGGTATCGGCATCCAGCTCATTGTTGTGAAAGATTTAGGGAATTAATCCAAAAATATGTTTTGTCTGGACCAGAAAATCCTATTTATGAAAGAACAAATACTGCTGGCTCTGCAAAGGGCCTTCTCAAAGTTACTGAGGTAAGCATAAAATCATGAGTAGTGGTGAAAAGTGCATAATGGCTGTGATTGTTTCTTTTGGATTACCTGATATTATTTTACTTATTTAATTTATGTTGATGCTTAGTTTTTTATTTTTTTTATGAATAGGCATTCATGTTCTAAAATATGCACAGTGGAATTTAAAGCTTATGCTTACTGATGGTTTTTGGTTTCATAGTCCAACAAATCAGTACTGCAAGATTACGTAACCTTTATTTCCTTCTCTAATATGCCCCTCTCTATATCTGTCTCTCTGTCTCACTCGTTCACACACACCTTGACTGCTCTTGCAATTCACTCGTTCACACACACCTTGACTGCTCTTGCAATCAATTGATACATATATATGCTTCTTGTCAATTTGTTATTGCCTAGTCATAAATGTTTTGTGGAATTGACCGCGGACACTCAAACATTGAATAGTCACCAAATGGTCAATATAGGGAGTGTATAGAATTTGGTAAATATCCGAGGATATACCGGAGTATATTAAGTGATGTTTCTGGTCAATTTTCCATTGCTGCAGGACAATGTTCAGATGCTGTTAAAGGTTGCTTCAGAGCAGCCAGATCATGAGTTGCTTCTCCAGAAACACTTCACTGCCCTGCTTTCGTCAGTGTGGCGGATGACATCACGTGTTAACCTCCAACAAAACCTTTCATCATCTAGAAATGGCCTTTGTTTTGGTGGAAGCTGGTTTGGTTCTTTCAATCAGATATCTTGGAATTCTGTGAAAGAACCTGCAAAAAGAATGAAGTTTACAAATTTGGTGCAGAGTAGCAAGTTGTTGGCAGCTGCACTCCATGAAGCCAACTGTAGACCCATGGATGATAGCATCTCCATTTCTAATAGCACGGAGGATGCTCCTCATGTTTCTGAGCAGTTAGAAATAACTCTGGAATTTGAAAAGGAGGGTGATTCCTTGATTCCACTACCACCTGTCATAGATTTATTGATACCCATTTCAGACTCTCAAAGTTTTGTAAACAAGGATTTGCGAGGAGAACATTATCTTAGAGCTTCCACAAGTGTGGCTGAGAGCCGATTCAGGTATATGCTTTCAGTGTTCTCTTACCTTTTGGCCTTGTGAGTTGTGACCCTATTTAGCAGCTTAGACTTGTTTGACTATTACATTCAACTGTAGTTTCTTGTGGGCGAGCTGTTTGCTCTGGATCTCTACTGGTCATTTCCAGCTTTGATGGTGGCCTCATCAATTCATAAACCCCCGACACTGGTGGTTGAATATCCTTGTTGCATTTCATCAAATATGATGTAAATATAGCATATTGATCTGTCTTGTATGGATATACAAATATCACTTTAGAATGTCCAGATTATTAGTTTGAAGAAAAATACATTAGGAAAATTGAGAGATTATATATGAATACAATAATCGATAATTCAAAGTAGATTTGCTCTAATTGATGTCTGCGCTGTATGAATTATATTAATTCTGGGACAGGATTCTTTAAGTTGCTAATGAATTAACATATTTTTCTATAGAGATTCTGCAAGAGCTTGTATTGAAGGCAGTCTGGGTTGGGCCTCATCTGTATTCCCAGCAAATGATGTCAAACTGCGGGCAGCTTCAAAGCCAGTTTCATTGGGAAAGCATAAGCTCTCCGTCTCTGACTCGATGAAGCCACCTAGATCAAAAATGAAGAAAACCTTGGAGCATGGTGGGATACCTCAAGCATTCGCTGAGCCAGTATTCCAACCATTGCATTCAGTATCATCCAGGGATCCCAATTTAGAGTTTAACCTTACTCCAGCTGTGACTGAGGATGGTTGGATGAATGATATAGATAATGATTATTCTATTTCTATTTTAGATCAAGAGTTTTCATTGGGAATGGGAGGCTCAGATGCTGTCCCACATAATTACGTTCCTGATTTATTCTCTGGCTTAGATGAGTGTTCATCGTTGCCGGAATTCACTGATATTGGGTAGGATTAACAAGGACATAACTCCGCATGTTCTGAGTTGAAGCTTTTTGCAAGATTTGAGATGAGGGATTCTCTCTGAAAATGTGTACAGAAGATGGAGCATGGTTTCATGCTTTTGGTGGACATGGTCGATGAATAACATATTTCATGACAAACAAGGTACTAATCGCCTTTGTCCACAGGCTGGACCGTGGGAATATGAAAGGGCTCTACAGGAGGATTCGGGATGGGAAGAATACAAATTGTAATATATTTTTTTTCCCCTTTTTGTTCTATTCTTATTGGGAGGTGCCAATTTTGCTGGGGCTGTGATTGACTTTTATCAAATATTTTGGCATGTATCCCACATAGAAAAAAGTAGAGAATAGCAAAAATGTCGATTAATGAAAAATGAAAAGTGGGGAGTGGATTTATTCCTCTCATTCCCCCTCGTCTCACATATGCATGCATTTGCATTGGCAGCTCATTACGTTACAAAGATCTGGATGTGGTTATATGCATTGGCAGTTCATTACAATTCCTTAATTTTTGGGGTTTAAGTTTGGAATTCGGAGTAATTTAAGACATGAATAACTAAAAATGATCTTAAATATAATGGCAACATAAGTATTATCTGCAGACCGGTTTTTCCTTTCGTACTCGGCATAGTTTCAACGGTGAAAGGAGTTCAGCAGTTACACAGAGAAAAAGTTCCAGGAATTTTTACTATGTACCACTGATAATCAACGTTTAGCAATATATTTCTTAATTTTAATACAATTTTATACATTACTCATCTTTGAAATTTACCTTTTCATATTAAAATCCGTCCAAGAAAGAACCTTTTTATTATGTATCCCGCGACATATCAGGAAATGGTTGTTTACCCCCTCTTTTTTTGGGAAAATCTTGCAATTTGACCACTATTCTTTTTAACTTTTCTCGACGTGCCTTCCTCTAATTTTTAACTTTCTCGATGTAACTTCCTCTAATTTTTATATTGATGATTTGAAACTCTATTATTTTGATTAATAATTGAATCATTTTTTACAGTTCTTAATCTACAAATATAAAATTATCATTTATACTCCGTTTAAATTGAATATGAAATTGAATGAAATACAATTTAGAAAATATTATAAATTAAATTACACAAGGACAATTCAAACTACATAAAAGGACAATTTTATACCAACATACGGGTTACATTAGTCTAATTTTCAAAAAACTATGTAAAAAAAACTTAATTGTTGATAAATAATAATACTGAAATTAAATCATGAAAATAAAAATACAAAAACCAATTTGACCAAAGTAAAAAAAAAAATGCAAGAATCGAATTATTAATTTTACTCTTTTTATTATTAGAATGCAAATGCTAGTATTTTGAGGGAAAAAAACAGAAATCATAATGTTAGCTGTTAATAGCGTTTATATGAAATAAAAATACCTATTATTATGCAAATGTGTTCATCAACAAAACCTTTTACTTTTTAGCAACAGTAATGTGCACTTGTGCATTGTATCATAATGGTGCAAATTGATACAGGTTACCACCAAATATAGACGCGCTTTGTCAGCAGAAGCGCTTTAGTGGAAAAAGGCAGAGAATGAGAAAAGGTGGAACTTGAGCTTTTAAAAAGGTCAAATCATTGCAATTGTACTTTTTAATTGCCGCATTCTAAGTAAAACCTACCCTCATCAGAATCTATAATTCCTACCACTCGGGTGATTAAATTTACAAAAAAATGCAACGGTACTTCTGTTCTCTTCATTTGTGCCTCACCTCATCCTGCTCAATGACCTTAGTAACCATATCCTGTTGCACCACATTTCAGTACCCAAATCAGCAATGTACACATTATATCTTTAGCTTTACAAGATCAAAAATACAAACCTGAATTGTCCATGGGATTGCCTGCAGGTACCGGTTCGGGCTCCTTGATTTCAACAACTACACAATCAGACATCAAGAAAGTCTTTGCCACCGACGACGCATGCTCCAGGCAACATCTAACCACCTGAATCCAAATTTATTTAACTCACTTGTGTTATTCAGTTGCGAAAAACTGACAGCTACTTTCAGGAACAGGCAACTGTTCCAGTTTTCCATAGCAAATTAAAATAAAACACTTCTACTAATCCTCAGTTTCCAAAACCAAGCTTCACCTAGCAGTCAAACCATTCTCAAGCAGAAAACATGCTTTCAAGGCATTTCTTTATCGTTGGTAAAAAGAAAAATTGTTGCTATGCTTTTCAACTAACCAGTTATCAACTCACCTTGGTTGGATCAATAATCCCAGCAGCCATCAGATCTTCATATTTTCCAGTTGCAGCATTGTATCCAAATTTGGGATTGTCACTGGAGAGCACCTATTAAATAAAAAGCGATAAATTTTGTGGCGACCAATGTGGGTTAGTCGAACCATTATAAATTAACTGCAAAATTGCATACCTTCTCACTGACCACGCTTCCATTAACACCAGCATTCTTGGCAATTAGTTTTAAAGGGTAGCTAAGGGCTCTCTTCACAATATCTGCCCCAACCTGCAAGCAAGCCAAAAAAAAAAAAAAAAAGATCCCAGATCCATAATTTCAAGCCATCCAAACTGCAAACTTGACATGCTAGGATGCTCCAAATAGTTCGTCAGTCATTTTTTATGGAAGCATGATTTTATGGTGTCCCACACATTTTACCTTTTCTTCATCATTGTCAAGGCTGTCTTTGATGGCATCCACCTTCGATGCAAGCCTCAACAGAGTGCAGCCTCCACCAACCACAATGCCTTCCTCAACAGCCGCCTGAAAATGATTTGAGTTTGCAATGATAACGAGGTAACACGTTTTTTTAGACGTAAAATCAACATAAAAATTAGCATTAGGATAAAAATTACCTTTGTTGCATTAAGTGCATCTTCAACTCTCAATTTCTTTTCTTTAAGTTCAGTCTCAGTTTGGGCTCCGACCTTCAAAATTTCAAGAGAAGCGTATTTCTTTCTTTTTCAAGAAAATATGGTACAAAAATTTCATGCAAGAATTCTTAATGAGAAAAATATAGTTTACCTGTATCACAGCTACACCACCAGAAAGTTTTGCGATTCTCTCGTTGAGCTTTTCCTTCTCGTAGTCTTGCTCAGCAGCCTGCATAAATACAATAATTCATTAACAATCAATCTAGGAGAAGAAAAAACATATATGCATGTATACTCCTGTGTCCTGGACAGAGCTGGGACATTAAATACCTCAATGAGATTTTTTATTTGTGCGACTCTCTTGTTTACTGCTTCTTGGGTGCTTCCATCACCCACAATGGTAGTAAAATCTTTTGTAAGGACCACTTTGGAAGCATGGCCCAAGACCTCCTTGCCAACTTTGTCCAAGGCAAGCCCTACCTCATCTCTGACAACAGTTCCTGTAAAGCAGTAGAATAAGTGCATCAATATTTATACCCTGTAATAGCAAAGGAACTCAATAATAATAACAGAACAGTGTTAATGGGAATAACCTAACACATGAAAGGGGTACAAACAAAGAGAAAGTAAAAAGAGAGAACAGAATTTGCACTGACCGCCAGTTAAAATAGCAATGTCCTCAAGATACTGGGTCTTGCGCTCTCCAAAACCAGGAGCTTTAAGAGCAGCAATCTTCAAAGAACCTCTAAGCTTATTCACAACAAGTGTAGCTAGAGCTTCCTGCTCTATGTCTTCCGCAATTATCAGAACCGGGTATCCACCTCTGATTGCATCTTCTAGAACATTAATGAGATCCCTCGCATTTGTTATTTTCTTATCCACAAGAAGCAACTGAAGCCAGAATATGCACCAAATTAACAACCAAAAAAATAAAAACAAAAAAATGAACAAAGTTTAGATGAATAACATACCTTGCAGTTCTCATATTCAACTGCCATTTTTTCACTGTCAGTGACAAAATAAGGTGAGATATAACCACGATCAAATTGCATTCCTTCAACAACATAAAGGCTGTTCTCAGCACTTTTTCCCTCTTCAAGAGTTACCACTCCCTTTCGACCCACTTTGCTCATGGCTTCAGCAATCATATTCCCTACTTCATAATTGTTCCCTGCACTAACAGCTGCAACATCTGCAAGCTCACTGTCTTCAACCTGCAATGCTAAACTACTGTCACTCGACTCCTTTCACATAAATTTAATAAGAATCTACAAGATCAAAATGACAACATTAAATTAATAATGCAAGCTTGCATATGCTGTTCAACATCACCTCTTTGGATATTGACTTAAGTTCAGTCACTAGAGCCTTTGTCGTCTTCTCAATACCCCTAGTAATCAATACAGGGTTTGCACCAGCAGCCACAACCTGAATAGTGAACTCAAGCACTAATAAGAACATGAGATAAGAGCTAACATAACCATCTAATCCAATCTTCAGCAAAAAATAGAACAGGCGTCCTACAGACCTTGACACCTTCAGTAATCAGGCCCTGAGCAAGAACAACAGATGTTGTGGTCCCATCACCAGCCAAGTCATTTGTCTTAGCAGCTGCCTGTCTCACTAATTTCGCACCAATATTCTCAACTGGATCCTCCAATTCAACCTAGAAAATTGAGGTGAACAATTCCATTAGTGATCTTAAACAAGATTTTGCATCTATAGATAACAGGACAAAAAATATTGGCAAGAAGGTGAGAAATGAAAGGGAATCATCACCGCACAAGGATATGCCACAAAAGGCTTTTTCCGTTAATTATTAAATATTCTGACATGCAGCATGTGCACAGTGAAAAACCTTTGAAATGTGAAATCTGAAACCAATTTTCAGCTTCAAGTTGTACAGAAAACACAGCCTTATCATGATCAAGAAAAAGCATACCTCCTTAGCAACAGTCACACCATCGTTGACAATTTTTGGAGAGCCATACTTGCTCTCAAGAACAACATTCCGACCTTTAGGTCCGAGGGTGACCCCAACTAAATCTGCAAGTTTGTTCACGCCAGTCTGCAACCAAAAAAAAAGCTTGTAAGGCATAACCAAAGTGTATATATATATATATATATATATATATATATATATAAAGAGCCTACATGATAAGCCTGACAATGAACACCACCAGAATCCAAACTCACTTGCAATTTTTTTATTGCTGATCCATCCTTATTGAAATGCAATTCCTTGGCCATGGCACAAATCTTCGGAGAACGCAATCTATGTGAACCCACATTCTGCCTCCTACCAAATGAGGTTCTAGAAATGGAGGCAGAAGATGATAACCTGTTTACAGAATATGCAAGTTTCTTATCCATGATATGGCCACTTGGAGCAGCCAGGGATCCAGCTGAAGACATGCCACTGAAGGTTGAGGCCATTTACTACTTGACTGCTAACAAGAACCAAAATTGCAAAATTCAGCTATGTCAGAGGAAGAAAGAAGCCACAAACCCAAAATGCCGCAACAATAAGAAATCAGATTATTGAAGAGATAAAGGAGATTAATTAAAAATTAAAAAACTGGCTAGTTTAGGTCAAGCTAAAGAGAAATTCTTCTCAAAAAAAAGGCTTTCACTTTGATAAGAAATGGCTTCACTTTATTTATTTTTATTTGCAAGTTGCAATTGAAACATTAGCAAACACTAAGATTCAATTGTCTGATTTCCAACATATCCAAGCAACTACATCTGGTTTTCAGTCCTAAATCCAGTATTTCAAATTGGTAGAGGTGCTAATAGATTGATTACATCGGCCTTCACAGCCACTGTAAGGTACAAACTAGGCTAGCATGCAAAAATCCCATAATAAATTTACAAATAGAAAACAAAAGGAGAAATTTGAATTTTCTGCAAATTACGCGCAATCAAACTATGAAAGGGAGAATACATGAACAACCAACAGTAGATGTGAATTCTAAAAAACCCACAAAAATAAATACAAGTAAAGAAGAAAGGTTGAGGGGTTTAAGGAATAGACCCAAGGAAGGGAGAAGGATTTGCTTTGGTGGCTGCTGGTGAATTGAAATTAGGGTTTAAGAATGACGGGTGTTTATAATCCTCCCACCCTCTGTTTTCTAAGTTATCCACAAATCAACTGTGTTGATGTTTGGAACACTCTAGAACTTCACCTTTCATCCATAATTCAACTTTGTTGTCATTATGTGTATTTATATTCTTGTAAAAATAGTTAGTTAATTTCTTTCTATTTTTAAATTATTTTCTTTATTCATAACTCATTTTCATATATTATGTTGGTATGCGCCGAATTTGTTGAAAAATTTAATATAGGTCTCTCTACATGTTGGTCCTACCACATATAAAATAAAATAAAAAAGTCAAAAGTTGTGATAATTCAATTTCAAATTGAATTCGTTCAGCCAATATTTTTGACTTTTTTGTTATGTGTTCACACTAAATATTTTTTCTATAAATAGGTAGATATCATTTTATTTGAATTACAACAATCTTAATTCATTTGAGAAAATTTGAGAGAAAATTAGATTTTTGGAATTTTTTCAAAAATTAGGGAGTGACAAAAATAGTGAGAAAAATATTTTGGGGTGTTTTTGGGAAACACTTGTGTGCCACTATTTTTGGATTTATCTCAAAGTTATTTTATTACCTCTAGCCTGTGTCTAGGGAAGACTCTCTTCTTGTACCCATTAATTTTTATTCGTGGAAGAAAAATATTCGGAGTATTGTTCGTAGACGTAGCCCAAATTAAAAGGTGAAACACGTTAAATTATTAGTATTATTTTTTTTGCTGATTATTTTATTTCACATTTATTTGTGTTATTTTACCCGCTGTGCCCAACAAGTGGTATCAGAGCCAGCCTGTCAATCTTATAAAATTCTTAGTATGCTCTGTGATTGCAGTATTGACTGATCTTCCACATCAGAAAAGATTTTATTAGTTTACTGTCAGCTGAAGGAATCTCATTTTGTTTTAAAATGGAGACAAATGACACCAAAATGATCAGCTTAAATGACACAAATTACCATATATGGAGAAACAAAATGAATGATCTCCTATTTGTGATGAAAATGCATCTGCTGGTGTTTACTACAACTAAACCCGAAGGCAAGATAGATGAGGAGTGGGAGTTGAGCACGAGCAGGTATGCGGTTACATTCGACAATTTGTCGAAGACAACGTGTACAACCACATATGCAACGAGACTCATGCTCGGACGCTGTGGAACAAGCTTGAACAGCTTTACGCGTCAAATACAGATAACAATAAATTATTTTATTTGACAAAGTTGACGCAGTCGAAATAGAAGGAAGGAACTTCCATATCAGATCATTTGAATGAGATGCAAGGGATCATGGACCAGCTATCCAGAATGAGTATAAAGCTGGATTATGAAGTATTTGCTCTGCTAGTATTGGGCTCTCTGCCAGAGTCATGGGAGACTTTAAAGATTTCAATAACCAACACTGCACCTAATGGTGTAGTCAATATGGAGTCTGTAAAAAGCAGTATCCTGAATGAAGAAATGAGAAGGAGATCACAAAACTCATCTTCTTCATCACAATCAGATGTTCTGGTTACTGACTACAGAGGAAGGAGTCAGTCTAGACAACAAATGTCTAGAGAAAAAAGCAGAGACAAATTAAATAAATATAACAATATTGAATGCCATTACTGCAAAAAGAAGGGTCATATCAAGAAATACTGCCGAAAGTTCAAAAAGGACCAGAAAGACAAGGAAGTAAAACAAGATGACAGCAGTGATGATGACATAACAAATAGCATTAACGAATTCAATATTGTTTGCGATGATACTATCAATTTCACATCCCATGAGACCAGTTGGGTAATTGATAGTGGCACTACCATTCATGCCACGTCTCAGAAAAAATTCTTCTCATCTTATACAGTAGGAGATTTTGGCGCTGTGAAGATGGGAAATGACAATCTGTCAAAAGTTATTGGTAGAGGAGATGTTTGTCTGGAGACTGTGAATGGTACCAGATTAGTCCTGAGAGATGTCAGACATATTCCAGATATTCATCTGAATTTGATATCTGCAGGAAAACTCGATGATGCAGGTTTCTGCAGTACCTTCTCAAATAACCAATGGAAGCTTACCAAAGGTTCCATGGTGGTGGCTAGGGGCACAAGACATGCTACTTTGTATGTGATGCATGCAAAACTCTCCAATGACACTATGAGTGCTATGGAGAAAGACAGTGCTATTGAATTATGGCACAGACACATGAGTGAGAAAGAGATGACTACCCCTTGTTAGAAGGAAGATGTTGCCCGGAATGGATGAAGTACATTTGGAGAAATGTGTTGACTGTTTAGCAGGAAAGTAAAACATAGTTGCTTTCAAGAGTTCATCTCCTTCCAGAATGAAGAATGTATTAGATCTGATTCATTCAGATTTATGTGGGCCAATGCCAAAGTCACTGGGTGATGCTCAGTACTTTATGACTTTCATTGATGACCATTCGAGGAAGACATGAGTGTATACTTTAAAGACAAAAGATCATGTGCTAAATGTCTTTAAAGAATTTCATGCCTTAGTTGAGAGACAGACTGGAAAGAAGTTGAAATGCATCCGGACAGACAATGGTGGAGAATACATTGGACCGTTTGATACCTACTGCAAAGAACATGGTATTCGACATCAGACAACGCCTCCAAAAACACCACAGTTGAATGACCTGACTGAGAGGATGAATAAAACTTTGATGGAGAGAGTCAGATGTTTGCTCTCACATGCAAAGTTACTTAAAACTTTTTGGGGTGAAGCTTTACTCATGGCTGTGTACGTATTAAATCTTTCACCTCGTATCCCTCTAAAGCTAGATGTTCCAGAAAAAGCGTGGTCAGGAAAGGATGTTTCCTATGATCATCTGCGGGTATTTGGTTGCAAAGCCTTTGTGCATATTCCAAAAGATGAGAGGTCCAAACTCGATGTCAAAACACGACAGTGTGTTTTTATTGGTTATGACAAAGATCAGTTTGGCTACAGATTTTATGATCCAATAGAGAAGAAACTTGTCAGAAGCCGTGATACTATTTTCGTTGAGAAGGAGACCATTGAAGATATTGTCAGGACAAAAAAAGATGTTCCTGATTCCAATGGTGACTCAACAGATTTAGAATTGATTCCTCCAATACCAGTGCCAATACAAGTTGGGGATGGAGATCATGTTGATCTACCTGAAGAAAATAATGCTCCCATCGATAATCCAGAAGATGATGCTGAAGATGATGATGTTCATCATCAACCTTCACTTGTGCACTCCCCAGTTCCTGTGAGAAGGAGCAATAGAGCAAGACAACCGTCTTTGAGATATCCAGAAAATGAGTATGTGTTACTCACTAATGGGGGAGAACCAAAAGCTTTGAAGAAGCAATGAATGATGAGCACAGACAGAAATGGATTGAAGCCATACAAGATGAAATGAAATCCTTGCATGAGAACAATACTTTTGAACTGGTAAAACTGTTAAAAGGCAAGAGAGATTTGAAAAATAAATGGGTATTCAGAATCAAACATAAAGAGAACAGTTCCCATTCGAGATTCAAAGCCAGATTGGTCGTCAAAGGATTCAGTCAAAGAAAAGGAATTGACTTTGATGAAATTTTCTCATCAGTTGTTAAAATAACATACATCCGTACAGTGCTGGGGTTAGCAGCAAGTCTTAACCTGGAGGTTGAGCAAATGGATGTCAAAATTGCCTTCCTACATGGTGATTTGGAAGAAGAGATATACATGGAGCAACCAGAGGGTTTCAAACATAAGGGAAGAGAGGAATATGTTTGCAAATTGAAGAAAAGCCTTTATGGCTTGAAGCAGGCACCAAGACAATGGTACAAGAAGTTTGAGTCCGTTATGGGGGAGCAAGGATACCATAAGACTACTTTAGACCATTGTGTTTTTGTACAAAAATTATCTGATGAAGATTTCATCATTCTTCTACTCTATGTGGATGACATGTTCATTGTTGGCTGAAATATTTCCAGAATTAACAACTTGAAAAAGCAGTTGAGTAAGTCTTTTGCTATGAAAGACTTGGGGCTAGCAAAACAAATTCTTGGCATGACAATTATCAGAGATAGGGATGCTAAGAAATTATGGCTGTCATAGGAGAAGTACATTGAGAAAGTACTTCAAAGATTTCAAATGGACCAAGCTAAAATGGTTAGTTGTCCTCTTGCTAATCACTTTAACCTGAGTTCCAGACATAGCCCTTCTACAGACGAAGAGAAGGATGAGATGGACAAAATTTCATATGCTTCAGCAGTTGGAAGTTTGATGTATGCCATGGTGTGCACACAACCTGATATCGCTCATGCAGTTGGAGTAGTGAGCAGATTCCTTTCAAATCCTGGAAAAGAACATTGGACTGCAGTAAAGTTGATTTTCAGGTATCTACGAGGTACTTCAAAAATATGTTTATGTTTTGGAGATACCAAACCTGTGCTGGTTGGATACACAGATGCAGATATGACTGTCGATATTGACTCCAGAAAGTCAACGTCAGGTTACCTAATCACTTTTGCAGGGGGAGCTGTGTCATGACAATCAAAGTTACAAAAGTGCGCTACACTATCTACAACTGAAGCAGAATTTATTGCAGCAACAAAAGCATGTAAAAAGTTGTTGTGGATGAAGAAGTGAAAGAACTTGGATTGCAGCAAGATAGATATCAATTATTTTGTGATAGTCAGAGTGTTATCCATCTTGTAAAGAATGCATCATTTCACTCAAGATCAAAATATATTGATGTGATATATCATTGGATCAGAGATGTGATAGAGAATAAGCTACTACAGCTTGAGAAAATCCATACAGAAGAAAATGGATCAGACATGTTAACAAAGATTCTGCCAATATCAAATTTTAAGTACTGTCGTTTACCTGCTGGAATGGTGAAGCCCCCACATTGTCGGGAGTGGGAGATTTGTTGGTAGGCGCCGAATTTGTTGAAAAGTTTGGTGTGGGTCCTACCACATATAAAATAAAATAAAAAAGTCAAAAATTGTGGTAATTCAATTTCAAATTGAATTCCTTCAGCCAATATTTTTGACTTTTTTTTTATGTATTCACACTGAATATTTTTTCTATAAACAGACATATATCATTTCATTTGAATTACAACAATCTTAATTCATTTGAGAGAATTTGAGAGAGAGTTAGATTTTTGGAATTTTTTCAAAAATTAGGGAGTGACAAAAATAGTGAGGAAAATATTTTGGGGTGTTTTTGGAAAACACTTGTGTGCCACTATTTTTGAGTTTATCTCAAAGTTATTGTATTACCTCTAGTCTGTGTCTAGGAAAAACTCTCCTCTTGTACCCATTAATTTTTATTAATGGAAGAAAAATATTCGAAGTGTTGTCCGTGGACGTAGCCCAAATTAAAAGGTGAACCACGTTAAATTATCAGTGTTATTTTTTTTATTGATTATTTTATTTCATATTTATTTGTGTTATTTTACCCGCTGTGCCCAACATATTTCATCCTTTCTTTTAGGAGGAAGATTATCCCCATATGGGTAAATTGATTCCATTTATTTCAAAATTTGCATCATAAAATGGACTTATTTCATGTTAAAGGAATTCTTAATGTTTCAGCACAAAATAGGAAAGCCTTGCACTTAGTTTATTAGGGAAAATACAAATATATAAGTATTAAAATAAGCATATATTTTCATAATATAGCCAAAATTTTTATCCTAGTCAATCGTCTCATGTCTCGATTTCAAGATTCTTACCTCATCTAAGGATCGGTACATTTGATAAAAATGTTTTTGGAAAAAAATTATTATTTTTAAATTGTTTGAGTTTTAAAAACTGATTTTGGAAAAAAACAGGTAAATAGATATTTTTCCAAAAACAGATTTGAAAAATTAAAAAAATCAGTTAATTAAATAAAAAAAATTCCAAATCTGTTTTTTGATACCAAACGGCAATAACAAACACCCCCTAAATAGTTAAATTTTTTTATTATCTTAGTGGATAGTCTCGGTATTAGGTTCGAGACCTCACCCCATCTAAAATGTTAATTTTTTTTCTCCTTCGTACTGTCGAACACAGTACTTCAAAATCAAATAAAACATTTTTCCTTGAAAATTTTAACTTCAATTAATTAAAATTTTAATTTAATTTTGTTAGATGATAAATGCTTTGGGTCAAATAATAAATTAGTTATTCCATCTAATTCAACACATGCTAACCAGCTTCTTTAAAAAATCCCACATTATCTTATTTTCTCAATAAACCAAACCAAACTTGTTGGTTCAATTTGATCGTATCGATTCAAGTCTGATTCTTTTGCATATCCTTATTTTCTTAGGGTTCTACTAATTTAAAAAGGAAAAATGCTTTCCATTGCACAAATAAAATTATTACTTGTATTTTCACACGTATCAAAAAAATTAGTTAAGGGAAAATGTTACCTTCCATTTAATGGAAAAGCTAACACTATAGAAGGTTATTAACACTATATAATTGGAACTATATATTTTTTCTAATTTATCTTCTTATTAATTAGATAGATATTAAAAAACTAAAAAACAATACTAGATAATTAACTACATCCTTTAAAAAGAAATGAGCCCAAAACCTTGAGATAGATGGAACATCAATTATGAATTTCTCTTAGTTAGAAAAGTTTTAATTGGAAGACTTTCTTATAAATTTAAGAAACAAACACAACATACTAAAGCACATGGGAGTTAGAAAATTTTAGGAAGTATCATCATATAGGAAAAACTGATTTTTAAGACTTTATATTACAAAATTATTAAGAAAATAAAGTATTTACAGCACAGTAAAATTCATGTTTTCAGTAATGAAGCTGCTAGCATTACTATATATCAAAATCATGTTTAAGGTTGAATATGCAGTCAAAAAAAAAGTTAAAGGCATTGGATACAAACAGAAGAAAAGCTGTCTAATGCAAAAGCTCTCCGTTTGGATTTTTTTTTTTTTTGCAAAGAAAAGAAAAGGAGATTAGCAAAACAAAATCAAACCCATGTCAATTACCGTGAATCTTCTTTTCTTTTCAAGTCACCATCTGGTACATTATTAATCACCATAATCACAGACTTGCCGTTCCCATTTGCAGCTTCCTCAGGAACTTGCAAAGGTTCCAAGGAATCAACTATATCTCGCATTAGAGGCCTTGCTTTCGGATTTCTATTCAAGCAATGATAAGCTAGCATTGCCGCCTTATGGACTCCTTTAATAGGATAATCCCCCTCTAATCTTGGGTCTACAATGTTGAGTAATTTCTTTTTCTCTTTAAGCAAAGGGAGACCCCAATCTGCAAGGTTTTGCTCTCGTGCTGGACGTGATTTGTCTAAGGATTTTCTGCCTGTAAGAAGCTCAAGAAGAACTACACCAAAGCTGTAAACATCACTTCTAGGAGTCAGATGACCTGCACACAAGTTGAAGGCAAAATGATTTCTACTAACTGGTGTACTTCATTTAGAATGTTTTTCCGCAATATGAGCAGAGGTATTAGCCTATTTCAAAAATGCTAACAAAGAATATATTCCAACCTGTCATTATATATTCAGGTGCCGCATATCCATAAGTTCCCATTATGCGGGTTGAAACGTGAGTTTTATCTCCCATAGGTCCATCTTTTGCAAGACCAAAATCAGAGAGCTTTGCATTATAGTCCTGTGCAAGCAAAGGTTTTGCTAACTTAAATCAAACTAGCAATAATCCTGCACAAGTTCTTCAACTTTGACACTAATTATAAAGGAAAAGAGAAAACAAGACAACTTTGACACTCATAGCAAAAATTTTCTTTTTGGCATTTGCCATTAATTTATGCAGAAGCTAAGTGAACTAATTGAAGTTTATTGTTTTTTTCTCAGGTGATAATAATAAACTAACCAGATCAAGTAGAATATTGGATGTCTTAAAATCACGATAAATAACAGGCTTTTCAGCTTCATGGAGAAAGGCGAGTCCTTTTGCTGCACCAAATGCAATCTTCATTCTAATATACCATGGAAGAGGAAGCAATACTCCTGCAAAAATTCCAAAACATGGAAAAGATATGACCAAAAATCTAAGAGTATGCATATATATATATATATATATATATATATCCCTTGTTTGCTCATATCGGTCTAGCATATTTTCCTTGCTAAAATCAGCATTGTTTATTTTTATATTGTTAAACATGCAAAGTTAATAAAAGAAAAGGTTCCAAGTCTCAAATATTTCAATTTCTGATGAAGATGCATACTTGAAAACAGATTATTTTCAACACTACCCCGGGCCATATACTCGTAAATTAAAACCCGATGTTCATCTTCACAGCAGTATCCAATCAATTTCACCAAATTTGGATGAGAAAGCTGGCCCAGAAATATCACCTCTGCCTAAAAATCATCAGAGTCACTGGATCAACAATATGATTGACATAACAGATATAGAAAAGGTAAAAGAAAATAAGAAGGATTACCAGCCACTCTCTGTGGCCCTGATAACTATTATCACCATCATGAACTTTTACAGCAACAGCAAGAGGCTCAAGTCCCTCTCTTAGATCCTCAGTAATGAATCCTTTATAAACACTTCCAAATCCTCCTCCACCCAACACACGATCTTGCCTGAAGTTTTCAGTGATCATCTTAAGTTCATCATAAGTAAATGCAATTAATGGATTTGCAGCTGAATCCCGGCGTAGGTCTTCTACTTCCTCAGGATTTGAGGGCAACTTCCTATCATCATTTCTTGCCTTGTTTGATGGGCTTTGATATTTTGGAGAATCTAAGATAGAAATTATGAGAAGACTTAGAATCACATTTAGCACGCCAACTCATAATTTTTAATCTAAAACATAACAGCATCAAATATATTTCATCAAAAGAAGGCAGTAATAAAAACAGTTGTCTAAATAATTCTTAATACTTGCATTTTTATCACCAAAGCAGAAACTAGTGTCTCAGTAAAAACAATCGTACACAATAATAAAAGGGCGCACAAAAGAAACCTAAAAATGGGAGAACAGAAATTCAAAGTAACATTACCAATTTTCAGAGGGAAAAAAGACAAGTAAAAAAAAAAAAAGAAAAATTGGTCTTTCAAATTTACAAGTAATACAACAATGAATTTTCCTCTCCTAGACTCCTGCATGGTCCATAGATAAATTTATTCACTATCATAATTCCAACCTACCATATGTACAAAATAATAACACTACACTTTACATGCATAACAAATTACAAATTGTGATAGGATTGGTCACAATTTTATTAATGTAAATAGTAAGGGTAAATATTAAATAATATCCAAGGCATTGAGAAGCTTCCACCTTTTAACTTGGAAAAGAAAATATAAAAAGTATATCACCCTTATCAGTGGGAAAAAAAGAAGTTAAATGTTTGTTTCCTTCCATCCTTTTGTTAATCAAACTGCAGATTGATGAGATATCCTAACAAGACATCTTCGAAGATCCAAAATTCTAATGTTTCAAGTGAATCAATTGGAAAATTCCAAAAGAAAATAACTAGAATCCTAACAAATACAAGAGAAAGAAAGCACGAACGTCAGAAGTGTATGAATATCAAATCTTGCAGAATTTTGCGATAAATGAAACTGGATAGTAAGAGTAGAAGCAGAAAATTAACAACAGAGCATGATCATCATCTTAACCAAACTAAAAAAAAAAATCTTGCTAGCTGATTGTAATAATAGATAAAGACAACAAAAAAAAAACCCATTTTTAAAAATCAAACAAGTAACCAAATACGGATGGGTAGATTGGAATTAGAAAGCAAAGAGAGTAGTAACCAACCTGGTTTAGCATTTGATGAAACTCTGTAAACTGAAGGCTCCCATTTACACCAACAATTTCCCATTTTAAAATTTTATATATAAGAAAAAAAGAAAAAAGAAAAGTAAAATACAACAAAATATCTGCTTTCTAATTTCTTCACCACCAAAAAAAACCCATCAAGAAAAGGATGAAACTTAATATCAATTTTAAGGCCAAAAAAGTAAAAGAAAAAAATACTTATATTGAAAGATGAAGTTTTATGTTGAGTGAAGGGAGAGTGGCTGTGGGTGCATATGTTGGTGTGAGAGAGAGAGAGAGAGAGAGAGAGAGAGAGAGAGTTTATTGATGGAAATGATGGAAGTGTTGAGAGCAGAGGTGGGTGTGGCAGTTGCAATTCTTTGGCTATGGCGGAGATGGGCCCACAATACACATTCACAAAGACAGAAGAATCAGATTGGTTTCTTCCTTAGTTTATTTCTTTGTTTTTTTGTGTATTGTTTTTTGGAATTTTTGAATTTTTCAGAGATTTTCATGAGCTTTCGTTTTAGTGCGCACTTTGATCCCCACCACACCACACAGTACCCACCCATCTTTTTCTATCCCTTTCTCTGCTCTCTTATGCTCAACTATAAGCCATAGCTAATAAGAGCTTCTTTTTCTTTTATTTATTTATTTATTTCTTTGATCTGCTGTGAGTATAGTTTAGTATTAATACCACATTTACAAGAAACTTTGGAACCACTTTCATTTCTTGGCAATTATTACTAATTTTTAATAACTTCATTACTACTACTTATAAAATGGGTATGTTTATATATATATATATTTATAAAAAAGTAGTGGAGATTTTCAATTGATAAGTTGCTGATTCAATTTAATCAGCTCAAAGTGCTCTTTTGCCTTCACCATTTGCAATTACATGCAATTATCAACTTATTGATTTTTTCTTTTATATTTGAGACTTGGTTTCAACATGATAAGTCATGTTCTTTTAATTTTCGTTTTTATGATCAATAAATGATTAAAATTAAAAACTATAATGAAAGGGGGCTTATTTAATTTTTTAAAATGAGTATTTAACATTAAATTCTAACCCTTCATTGACAAATATTGATGAAAATTGAATAAATATGATCTAATATATTCTAAGTCAATTTTGAAAAAAATTGATTCTTTATTTTATATTTTCTTCTTTATGATTAGCAATTTTAATTTTATAAACTTAAAAAGTTAAGATGATCATGAGAAATTCAAGTACTTGAGTCATAATATCAGTTTTTGAAAAATCCTTCTTAATAAATTTTTTTATTGGTCTAAGCCATAATTAATTAGAACTAATCAAACTTGTGCTTTCCTTACATATTGAATCTGTATCAGATTTGTGTAAAAGAGGAGAGAAAACCAACTAAACTCTCACCTGATTGGTTGGTAACATATAATAAACCCCATTACAAAGAATTTGACAAAAATAATTAATTAGAAGTGTAAAATGTGTTATATATATATATATATATATACATTGCACATTTGATTGTAATGATGAAGTGATCAAACTTCGTAATTATTTAAGTTTAGAAAGGAGAAAAAGACAACACGATTTTTATGTTGCAGAAGGTGGTTTAATTTAATTTAATTTGCACATAAAATACACATGTCGTCCATATTAATAAAAATTTAAATTAAATTAATATTTGCTTTCATTATGTTTAATGGACGGCAGGTGATTAATTATGGAGATTACACAAAAATAAATTAGTGTTTGTCTGTTTACTTTTCTCTCTCAAACAGCAAAAATTCTATGCCACAATGACCCACTTTGTGACTATTAATTCCATTGAAGGACCTTCATCACCTAATTAAGTTTCAAAATAATTGAAAAAAAATCCAAAAATAATATTATTAACATTTTTTTTATTAGATATATAAAACCCGATGAAATTATACCATTTGACTTTATGTTAATATAATTCCAGAGAATTACAGGTTAAAAAAAAAAGAATATTTTTAAATGAGTAAGGCCAATAGACCTTATTAAGTATCAAACATGTAGATAGTTTCCTTTTAAAAGTAATTGAGCTGCATAATATATTTATGAAAATATGTAGTAGTCTATCTGTATTAATAGTATACAACTTTATATATTAATGTTTATACTTAGAGATATTTAAAAATAGTATCATATATATGCATAATTAACATCTCACTATCATAATCTTATTTTAAATTAATCTCTTTTTAACACCATTTATTATTCTACTCCGCATGCAAAATGATGTAACTTCTATATATATATATATATATATATATATTATGTATTTTATTACATAAATAAATGTTAACATTAATATATAGAAACTTCAGCAAAATTATGAAATTATAAATTCAAATTTTAATCAGCACATATATATCAATTTTTTTTAAAAAAAAAAAAAGACAAAAACCTAGCTGATTTTTACTTCTTTTGGGCATAACTTTCCTTCTGCTGCCATCTCCTCCACTTCCATATATGCATCAAGCATGCATGCATGCATGCTTTCTTTTCTGTAGATAATATATATATATTATATATATATATATATTTATTTATTTCTTACAACTAGTGATATTATAATTACAAATTCTTTAGGGAGGTAGATTAATTAAAGATCGAGTAATGTACAAGTTTTACTTATAATCTCAGTCAATAATCACCTTAATTAATATTAATTAATTCATGCACTAATCTTTTATGTCCCCATCCCCATTATAATTAATTTATAACTCCAAGTGATATGTTTTATATTATATCAATTACCCTATATATCATTGTCCTAATTAATTAGTAGCAATCAGTAACTTCGCTTAATTATAGAAAAGGAACACTCCATTCTTGACTAATAAAAACAGCAGAAAAGAAACAAAGGTCAATAAATTCTAATAATTTATTGCTAATAATTAATGGTTCTCCATATCCATAATGATAATATAATTAATGTGTACACTGAAGAGTACTAATTTGTAGAAGTAATCTCAATAATAATCATATAATTAATCATATTAATCTTAAACTAGATTATTATCAACATACTATGGTTAGTATATATAATTAAAGATTAATTAGCGTAGATAGTAGAATTTGGAGCACTTATCAATAGATAGCAAACACATGCCATTTTATTAATGCTTATGGATTTACATATAATGATAACTAATTATATTCATAATTAGAGAGTGATTTAAAAGTATTATTAATCATAAATCTACAATACCAATAAAGATTAGTCTTTCTTTAATTATGTCAACGTGAACAAGGCATTATGTACCCAAAAAAAAAAAAACATGAACAAGGCACATTAATACATTAGAATCAATACAAGTTGGAGTACAATTATCAGACACTTTTTTCAGTATTAGAGCGACTAAAAACATTTTGGAAAAGCAATAATTGCATTTATGTGCTTCATTAACCGCATCCAATTGGATGGTTACAATTAATTACTTATCAGAATTTTCTTCAAAAAGATTTTTCAGCTCTGTCTGTCCCACCATTAATTAATTTTATAACAAGACAAACAAATTAATATTCTGTTTGACCTGCTACGGTCAAAAGTTCTTTTTTGATTTCTTAATTAAGTAATGCTTTTTTCTTAAAAAACAAAAACAAAAAATCCATGCAAACAAACTAGAGAGAAGAGCATATGTATATATATCATATACATGCTTTGTAAATACTTTAATACAAATGGTCTGTTATATATTGATATTTACCATGTTTGTTATATAAATCAATATTCTTATTTAACATGGTTTTTGCTTGCTATGTATTGAAATTACTCTAACATCACTGCACATCATGTTGGAATATCTAATATATGTTGATTTGCTTTTTTGCTGTCAAGTGGTTTTATCTCTTGTTTTTTTTTTCTCTTTTTGTTTAATTGGCTGTGTTTCCTCTTAAAATTCTCAATCAATCTTATGGTATAGATACTCAATAAGGTGAATATTGGATTGACCCTATCATCTGTCTTACTATTATAATGTCCCTCGAAAGATAAATTATTTATGTTGCACTTATATTTCCTGCTTACCAAAGCAAAATGAATGCTTTAGTACTTCAATCACATTATGATGATTCATTAAGATACAATTATGGATTTTTATGTTAGAATTCTAATGCCTATTGACAAAGGAAGTTCTTGGTTTTCATCTTGAAGAGGTTCAATGATGTGAAGTTTATATTGGAAGATAGCTAGAATGCGAATCGTAATCTCTAAAACCTTCAATTATAAGCTTGTGATCACACAACAGGAATGAACTCGAATCCACGCAATGTCTTATAGAAAGGTTAGATGAGAAATTGAATTGAATAGGTTTGATCATGACCTCAATTTAGGTCTAAAGTTAAATCAGTACATAGTTTAGTAGAAAGTAGAGGTCATGCATTCCCTAGCTACTTGATTCTTCGTTGTTGATCATTACATATATAGGTTTATACCTTAGTAATTAGAATGCCTCATCCTATTCTTTATCTAGGTGTGGCATTAATCAAGAAATACTAAACTTAAACGTATAAATATAATATTGTAGAGATACCCTAGGCTAGTTTTTCTATTATAAGAGGTACACATATAGCTTGCTGTAGTTTAGTTTTTGCATATCATAGACTGTATGAATGTGAATAAAAGAATCCCATGAAACGATCAACATTGCATATACATATAGCTTAAGTTAAATCTGTAATCTTTATTTAGTTAATAAGGAAGTATGTTAATTATATTGGATATCAGTATATATTACAGTCATGCAGTTATAAAAGTTTAACTCTAAAACATTAAAGGTAAGATCCTTATAATTAGGTTAATAAAGTAAACAAGAGGAGTAATCTTGGTGGACTAAACAATGAAACTAAAAAGATAATTTATTGTGCATATAAAAAATGATGAAGGTCACATGCATTTGTATAGGTGGTATTTATAGTATATGATGGAGCTTTATGGAAAGTGTATAATTTCATCTGTAATTCTAACTAGATCTATATATGCAGTATAACTAAGTAGTAGTCTACGCATGTGATCAATCAATTGAACGATGTACGAGAAAAAGAAAGAAAGATGGGGTGAAGGTAGGGTTTCTTTTCCTCAACTATATAGCTTTGAAGGTAAAATATCATAATGGATTGAAGATTTAGTTACATGTCAGTAGAGAATTACATAATTCTTTGAATGCACGCCCCGTAACCAATTAATTATTTTTCTCCAAAATATATTTTCATTGCCATATATATCTTAATCTGAAATTGCTATATATATACACACATTTAATCCCAAGCAGACCAGCCATAGGGTTTCTACCTCCCATATAGGAGACATCATATGGCAACTAATTATTTGCAATGTGTTTGGGGCCTATTCTTCTTCCTTCCACTTTCTTTTCTTCCTTCCATTTCCACTTCTAGGGTAACTTTTATCAATCAATAGTGCTTCACCTCCTTTTCTTCAATTTGTCTCCCTCCCCACTTAGCTATAATAATAATAACAATAATTAAATGAACCAATTCCTTTGTTAATATAGCCAATCTAGTTTGTTTCTTAATTGCAGGTTTACATTGTTTATCTTGGTCTCAACCAATTGGGTGATCCTTTGGCTACTTCAATTTCTCATATCCAACTCCTTTCTAATGTCTTTTCAAGGTATATATATTTACAATAAATTTGTTTACTTTATCAATATATCATGCTTCAACTCAGTCATGTACCTTAGTTTGTTGTGATTTATCTTTTTAGCCAAGAAGAAGCTAAAAAATCATTGCTCTACAGCTACAAGCATAGTTTTTCAGGGTTCTCAGCGATGCTCAATTCAACCCAAGCAACCTCCATTGCCAGTAATTAATACGTTAATTAATTATCATTCATTTCTAATTAATTAATGCATGCTCATTAATTTCCATAATTAATTAAATAAATATGGATGCAGACATGAAAGGAGTGATGTCAGTGTTCAGGAGCAAGATCCTAAAGCTGCACACCACAAGAAGCTGGGATTTCCTGGGCCTTCCTTTAGATTACACCACTCATCAAGCTACAACTACTAGTCCATTAATTCAATCCAAATATGGGGATAATGTTGTAGTTGGCGTTTTTGATTCAGGTACCTATATATATATACACACACACACACACAGCAATTTATATAATTATTTAACTCGTATTACTGTAATATAAATTTTAATTTATTAGCTCTTAATTAATTGTTTCTGTTGGTGATATATATAAAAAAATAACAGGCATATGGCCAGAATCTGAAAGCTTCAAGGAAGAAAATTGTGCGGGGCCGGGGATCCCAACATTTTGGAGAGGAAAATGTGTTAAAGGAGAAGAGTTTGAACCAAGAAAAGTCTGCAACAGCAAATTAATAGGTGCACGTTACTACATCAAAGGGTTCGAACAAGAATTTGGCAACTTAAATACAAGTGGAGGGAACTCAGAATATAGATCGGCAAGAGACTTTCTGGGTCATGGAACTCATACGGCATCAACAGCAGTTGGATGCATAACAAAGAATGATAATGCAAGTTTTCTGGGTTTTGGGAAAGGTAGAGCAAGAGGGGGAGCAGCTAGGGCAAGATTGGCTGTGTATAAAATATGTTGGGGTAAAGATTTAGAAGGGAAATGTGCAGAAGCTGATATCCTAGCAGCCTTTGATGATGCAATAAGAGATGGTGTGAATATAATCTCAGCATCCTTTGGTGCACCACCTCCATTGGCTCCATTCTTTGCATCAAGTGAAGATATAGGCTCTTTTCATGCGATGCAAATGGGTGTTACTGTTGTTTTCTCTGCTGGAAATGATGGTCCTGATCCTGCTCTCGTTGGCAATGTTTCTCCTTGGAGTCTTTGTATTGCTGCTTCCTCGATTGATCGAACTTTTCCTACAAAGATCGCTCTCAATTCAACCTTCTCTATTATGGTAATTTTTGACTCCCTTTTCCTTAATATCAACCAAAGATTATTGTCCTTTTATATAGTAAAATGTAAAAGTGATAGGTAGCCAATTTTGCAATATATAAGAAGGAAAAAAAAAAAAGGCCTCGAGAAGTCTAAATTTAATTTAATTGTCGCCAAAAGTCTTAAAGGACCGAAACTTTTGCGACGGCTGGGTATGCTGTCACAAAAATATATGGTATAACAAAAAGATTCTTTCCCTTCACTAAATAATCAGAATTTCTGGTCACTAATTTGGTTGAAAATATTTTACATTCGAGTCTCTATATAATTGTAGCATGTATTTTATGTATGTAGGGAGAAAGCTTGGTAACAAAAGAAATCGCAGGAAAATTGGCAAATGCAAGAATGTATTTTACTGATGGGTAAGTATGTAGACAGCATGTGTGACTCTCTTAATTTGTGAATATTTATATAAAGAGTACTTGTGTGAAAAAAGGACAAATTGGATGTTGCAGGGTGTGCATGATGGAGAATTGGAGGAAAAGGGCAGCAACAGGAAGGATAATTATATGTTTCGCAAATATAGGGCCAGTCCCATTGAGTGGAATAGCACAAGCAGCAGCCAAATTAGCAAATGCATCGGCTTTGATATTTGCTGAACCTCCTTCTAAGCAGATTGCTGATGTTGATATCATCCCCACCATCCGTGTTGACATTTCTCAAGGATCTCAAATTCTTGACTTTCTTGCTCAATTTGCTAAGTAATCTATTGAGTGCAAATTCATTAACAAGACTTTAAAAACTATTAATTAAGTACACACATTAATCAATCAATTAGTTTGCAGGCTACCTGTGATACAAATATTACCAAGTAGAACAGTGATTGGAAAGTCGCCAGCACCTGTGGTTGCACCCTTCTCCTCCAGAGGACCAAGTTCCATTTCACCTGACTTTCTCAAGGTATTTAATTTAATTGATAATTAATTAGGGAAATTAATTTTTCTGTTTATATTAATATGAGATTAATAAATTTTTTATATGTTACGATCATATATACAGCCAGATGTGAGTGCTCCTGGAATTAATATATTAGCCGCATGGCCACCAAAGACTCCTCCAACTCTGCAACCAAGTGATGAACGTTCTGTGGAGTGGAATTTTCAGTCAGGAACTTCAATGTCTTGCCCCCATATTTCTGCAGTTGCTGCTCTTCTTAAATCCGCCTATCCTAATTGGTCTCCCGCAGCTATTAGATCTGCTATAATCACCACTGGTAATACGTCACTTGCTACTCCATTAAAATGAAAAGCACTATCTACTAATTAATACCACTTTCCTATATGGCCAATATAATTAGGTAGGGTTTAACTCAACTAGTGCACCTAGCCAGTTGTTTATTCTAACATTGAAATAATTTGGTGATTATCAGCATTTACAAAGGACAGGACCCATGATCGAATTCTAGCAGGTGGATCAACCCAAGTAGCAGATCCATTTGACATGGGTGCTGGCCAAATAAACCCATTGAAAGCAATGGATCCAGGTCTAGTTTATGACATCAAACCCAGTGATTACATTGCTTTCCTCTGCAACATTGGCTACACCCAAGAACAAATTAGTATGTTGGCTGGGACTGCAGCATGCTGTGCTCGGATACATAAAACAAATTCAAACATAAACTACCCATCCATCACACTCCCTAATCTCAAATCCCTTACCACCATAACCAGGACAGTTCGAAATGTGGGTTCTAACAAAAATGCTATCTACTTTGTCAGCGTTGTTGAGCCTAATGGAGTGGATGTAGTAATTTGGCCTCCAATCTTGGTATTTTCTTACTTTAAGCAAGAAATTACATATTATGTGACTCTTAAGCCATTGAAGCAATCCCAAGGAAGGTATGATTTTGGAGAGATAGTTTGGTCGGATGGATTCCATCATGTTAGAAGTCCACTGGTTGTGTCAGTGAACACTGCTTGCGATGATGATTCTGATTCAGATTCACTTGGTGTCTCAACCATGTAGGCCTTCTTCATTATGTGAATCCATCTTATGTGATTCCACTACCAATAAGGCATGGCTTCTGCCTCTTAATTTCATCTTCTTCTGTCACCACTCGTGTTGCTATTTAATAATTAAGATCATTCTATTTTACTTGATTTGTTTCACTTCAAATATTGGTTTTGAGATTTTTTTTCCCCACATCAAATATCTATTTTAGAAGTTAAAAGTAGTCTCTAATATATATTTTCCCAATTTGTCTTTTTTATTTTAAATTATATGCTCTTAATTTTTATAATTTTTTTTTTAAAAAGGTAAAATGGTATTAAAATAAATTGCAATGAAAATCTTATAAAATTGGGGGTAATTAATTATTATCTTAAACTTCATTTAAAATTAATCTTAATCCATGTGAAGATTTCAAAATATAAAATATTTAAAGTGAACCGAATGGAATATTAATTTGGCTTCCAATTTATTATCTTCATCGACATCTTCTTTGGTTTGAGCAAAAGAAATAAATTCATCTATAGTTCCAATTGAAACCTAAAAAGATCAATTATAATCAAATACAAATAAGTGTTGATGAAACAAGTATTAAAAAAAATAACAAATTAAAGAAAATATTCATAAAATTTTAATAAATTACAATTAGAAATAAATTTTTAAAAAATAATATTTTACCCTCCAATAAAAATATTATTGGAGATAATAATTAGAAATAACTAACAGTTACGGTTAATCTCTAAACAACATTAAAATTGTAAATTGTTTCAAAATCACATTGAAATAGAAATTTGTTTTTTATTTTTATTTTCTTAAATTATTCAACTAATAAACACCCCAAAAATAGAAAAAGATAACATATTTAAATAATATTAAAACTAGCTTTTGAAGATACATTGGTGATAGGATGGGAGCCATGGTTGTAATTAAATAGAAAAAAATTGTGATTGCGGATTGATCTGATCTCAAATTTATTCACGCATTCTTTGTCTGCTGCTTGCTAATTCATAGCACAGCCTACGTATTCATCTTTTCCAATTCAATGTTATCATCTCTTTTAAATCGGAAAACCAGCTAATTAATAATGGCGACCTGTTTGAGAAGTTTGGGAGAAGTCCCTTTTCAATTTCAATTTGCAAGCAGAGGGAACTTTCCACTACTTCTCATCAACTACTGCAATCAAGTGCCGCCAAATCATTGAATCTCTACTCTGCTATTAACCAAGCTCTTCATCTCGCCATGGAATCTGATCCTCGGTATGTTTCTCCCTATTCCCACTTCGTTTTTCCTTTCCAACCTCCGTTTCTGTATTTTCTGAGCTTTTCAATACTGGGTCCTTTTTTTCTTTTTACCGCTTCGTTCTCTTTGTTTTCCATTTTATTATCTGGGAAATTGATTTGTATTCTATTTGTTAATGCGATTTTTTTTTTGTGAACTACTTGCAGTGGTTATTCTTGGCATTTCATGTTGAATTTTATGAGTGCCAATCCATCAGTAGTATTTTTTTTCACTACTGTTATTTTTTATTTTTCGTTTTATCAAATTTAACATTGAACTTCTTCTATTGTTTGTATGTGTTAAGAAAAAATTTAGGCTTGAATATCTTTAGGGGATTACTTCCATTGGATTTTGAATATTCCAATGGTAGTTCGGTTTACTGAAAAATAGCGCAAGGATTTTTCTAGCTACGATGACTGCCAGAACTAGAGGTGATGCCGCATTTCTATTGTCCTCAAGTTTTTTTTTGCTCACATGCTCTTGGGAACAAAATATATGGAAAATTAATGGATGGTAATTGAAGTTTACGAATCGTATTATCTAACTTTATTTTTATATCAGCAGAAGGTCTAAATGGCAGTTTCAACATCAGTTCAGTACAAAGCCATTTGATTTTGACGAACTACTTGATACCTAAAAACACTTTAGAAGCGCAGTGGTTTTGCTTAAAAATCATCTTGAATCTTAACATATTATTTTTTTTCATGAAATGCCAACTTTATGCAGTTACAACTTCCTAATATAATGTGAACATACCAATAAAATTTTTCAAATCGTTTTTTACACTGTCTCAGTTCTTATGTATTTGGAGAAGATGTCAGCTTTGGTGGGGTATTCCGTTGCACAACAGGATTAGCTGAACGATTTGGCAAAAATCGAGTTTTCAATGCTCCTCTTTGTGAACAGGTATTTTCATGTTTCATTGAGTGTCTTCTGTTTTTCAGGTATAAGTTATATAGTTCTTAACCTAGTAAGTGCTTAAATCTCTGGAGGAGTTATGCATTGAAAATCTTTATACGCTTTTTCCTCCAGCAAAGTGTCATGAGGAGCCCTGCCTTGTGTATCTCATTTTTACATATGCAAATATAAACCTCCTGATTCTTCTGTTTATTGTTAATTCTTTGCTTTTTCTCTTTATCAAGAATTATATAATTCTTGTAGGGTATAGTTGGATTTGCCATTGGTCTAGCAGCAATGGTGAGTTTTCATTTCTAATGTATGGATTTTATTGCCTCTATTACTAAACTCTTTGTATACGGTAATTATAACTTTTCTAGCAATCACTCATGATACGACAATAGAGCCATAGCGGAGATTCAATTTGCAGATTATATCTATCCTGCTTTTGATCAGGCAAGTATCTTTCCCATTGCCAAGTATTTTTTCCTCATGCCTGCAATTCCCCATAATTGATGAATTCATCATTGGTTAGATCATTAATGAAGCTGCAAAGTTCAGATATCGAAGGGGAAATCAATATAATTGTGGAGGTGAACTTCAGTTTTTCCCCAAGATAATTGCTACAAACTTTTAATTTCTTTTTCCTTACTCCACCGCATTCCCACTTCCCATTTTTATATTTAAACTGATTCATCAGGTTTAACAATGAGAGCACCATATGGAGCTGTGGGTCATGGTGGACATTATCACTCACAATCCCCTGAAGCATTCTTTTGTCATGTTCCTGGTATCAAAGTATGCCTTCCCTTTACTTTTCCATTTTTTTCTTGTGACACATTAATATCTTTTCTGGACATAGTTGTCAATTTAAACCATTTCCATAAAATGATATTGAAATTAAATGGTGAAAACCGAACAACTGCATATTTGCAGGACAAAATTCTTTCAAAGTATATGACTTAATGTTTTTTCTGTAGAGAATTATTTATATATATATATGAGAAGAAATGACAGGTCATAATAGTTTACTGTCACCCCTGTCTGTGATGTCATGGGCTGTGCTTGGTTCAGTTCAGTACTCCAGCCAGCAGATCATGCCAAGCACGGTCTTTATCGTGATGGGTCAGATTGCAGGCTGCTGGTGCATTTTACACCTGTAATTAAAATTATGTGTACTGTCAAATACCCAATAAAACAAGATTTAAAATGACACATTCTTCTAAATTTTCTACTAAACAACTGAGCGTCCTAAATTGTATCAGATAACCTTTTTTAAGTGAGATAATGGTAGCCATATCCATTATGCTGTATTATGAACTGAAATGATATTTTTCTTTTTATGTGCCATTGCTTTAATTTGCTAAATCTAATAGCATGACTTCTGGTGTATCCTAATCTTACAAGGCTCCTAAATCTGCTGCAATTCTCTTTCCAAGTTTGAGATTCACAGATTATCTCCAGTAAGACTAACCATTGGTTCTATTACAGGTAGTTATCCCTCGAAGTCCACGGCAAGCGAAAGGAGTATACGGTATCCAAACCCAGTTGTCTTTTTTGAACCAAAAGTTATGTCCCCTTTTCAGAATTAACCCACATTTTTATTTTAATTTTTCACTCCAGATTTGATGCAAGATTTGCCTTGGATTTTCAGTGGCTTTATCGCTTGGCAGTAGCAGTTCCTGAAGATGATTATATGTTGCCATTGTCAGTGGCTGAGGTATGCTACTTCTATGTTTTTGATGGAAGAATTTAGAATTATGAATCTGAAGAGAACTGCAAATAAAATATCAGGTGATCCAGAAAGGCAGTGACATAACTCTGGTTGGTTGGGGAGCGCAACTTTCTGTCATGGAGCAGGCCTGCATGGATGCCGAGAAGGTACACTGCTACCAAATTTCCCTCATGAAATTTGAACTCTATTTTACTCGAGGCATCATCAACATCTCAAATTGTAGTAGTCAAGAAATCCCTGAAATTAAATTTAGCTGACCCTTTTGGTTGACTGACCAACGTGTTGCAAATGGTAATATACCATAAAATTGGGTTATTATTCTATTTTAATTGTTTCCCCAACTAATAGAAATCCAAAATCATCTCTCTCACCTTTTTGGCTATTACCTTGAACGATCATTAGAAATTAAAATTGGAGTATTGTCATGGCTTGGATCTCATAGCAGCAGTTAAATAGAAAGTTCTTTGCTATCACTTTTGGACGATAGGCCAGGGATGTCATAAAAGAGTTTCACAAATGTAAGATTTTTTTGAATAATCTTGTTGGCAATGTGTAAGGATGAGTTCATGGCAACATGCATATGCAACTATTTAATGCAGATAACAGGATGGATTTCTAACGCTGGTTTAAGCACATTGGTGAAATCCATGTAAAGCTTGTACCAAAATAGGAGGAAGAAACTTGGCAAAAATTTCTGCAAATCCCAACTCAAATGAAAATGCATTGCACCTTTGTAGAATCTGGATCAACCATGTCTTACAGAAAATATAAGTCAACTTGCAAGTGCTTAATGCAAGCTCTATTCAAAGTGCTGATTGTGAATGAGCAGATACCAAGTGGTTAATTCTTCGGCATTTGTTTCCTATATTTATTTTAATGTTAGAAAGTCTACAAAAATGTCAGATTAAAGTCTTTATTACTACTATTGGCCCCTTATATTATGCTAATGACCTATTCTAATATTCTTCCCGTTTGTGCCTAAAAGTGAACTTGGATCCATAAATATGTTACTTTCTTCTGATGTAGTAAATCGATGAGATTTTGCAGGATGGAATTTCTTGTGAACTTATAGACCTGAAGACTTTAATACCGTGGGACAAAGAAACGGTGGAGGCTTCAGTTAGAAAAACTGGAAGACTTCTTGCAAGTACAGGACAGTCCTAAAAAATTGTCTTTGTGGAGCAGTGAGCAGTGCAGTAACATTCAATTTGATGCCTCTTGTAGATTAGTCATGAAGCCCCAGTAACTGGAGGTTTAGGTGCTGAAATCTCTGCATCTATTGTTGAACGTTGCTTCTTAAGGGTGAGCAACTAAGCATCAACTCAACACAAAGGTCTATTTGCTTTTTCTCTATATGGATATTTAATGAAGATGATGTCATCGTTGATACTTTGATGGCCATCAGGAACTCCAACAATTAAAGTCTATTGAGTTTTAGACCTTTCTATGATTTAGGGTTATATGTTCGACAGTGGAAATATTAGATAATATTTCCGGTGTGGTGGCATGAATGATGGCTGAATTAAATTTTTTCTTAGTAATTAGTAACTTGCAACTAAAAAAACAGAATGTCTTTGCAGTTGGAAACTCCTGTAGCCAGGGTGTGCGGTCTAGACACACCATTTCCTCTTGTTTTGGAACTATTCTATATGCCCACCCAGAACCAAGGCAAGTTTTGATGTACAAAGCTTTATAATTTAGAACGCAGACATCATACCATCTCTTTCTAATGTCTGCCTCTTTTGATGCCAGATATTGGATGCAATCAAATCAACTGTAAATTACGAGCATTGCTAACTGTTACATTTAGAACAGATGCAATTATTCTCAATCAAATTTGTTAATTTGATTTGGTATATGCAATGAGAAAATAAATAGGACAGTAGTACAGAAGCTGTATTCTCATTGCTCATTAATTACCTTGTAAACTTGTAAAATGCAAGAGGATAATTTGTATATTCATAAATAATTTAATGCAGAATCATCTATTTAGCATAATATTTAATAAAGAAAGGAATACGAGTTATTTGTATTTTGTTTCAGAATCGCATCTAAATCTTATGTATCCAAAGTGCAAGGACTTCTGTTTATTTATTTATTTAATTGCGGATAGCTTACCCCAAATTTTATTAAATTATTTAATTGTGCTTGATTTGAAGATAAAGATATTGTCAGGCGCTAATTTAAAAGTTAAAATATCGCAAGGCATTTGCTTGTGAATTTTCTCATGGTGGTGAATCATCATTAATTCATTTGTGTTTTTGGTAGCTTTAACATGAGCTGGGTGGTGAGAGTATCTTTGATTTGTTAAGCATAAGTGTAATTCAATTGAAACTTGAATTAGTTTCAGTGTGATGTAAATTTATTGAGACTCCATTTTTACTCGAAAAAAAGGAGTTTTTTAAATGATTTGGATTTTGGCTAACTGTTTGGCGGAGACCAGGCCGGCGTATTGATTTGTCAAAAACTTGATTAAAAGGCAAACTTATGCAGATCGGACCAAAAAATCAAATGCTTGTAAGTTCTAAATTTTTAGATTTACTTTTACAAACGCTGTTATACAAGCGCACAATTTTAATTCAAACAAATATAATAATTGTTTAGATTGTAGACATTTGTTTTGAAAAAAAACAAGAGAATAAGATCAATTTCATATTCTGTGAAGACACAAGATTCTGTTCAGCTTCATTATAATGGTGGCATCACCTTCACTTGTATTCTAAGATTCACGGGCATCTTTATACACCTCCTTCAAACACCAAGCAATTCACCTAAATCAAACATTGCACATTCTGAAAATTTTACCAAATCCCTTACTTTAACAAATACTTGAGCAAATTGAACTCTGCAAAACCAAATATCTATCCACAGGCAGCCAAGACAGCGAATCAAAGAAATGATAATGCACAGTGTGATCACAAACATAAAAGAGTAGTAGTAGTAGGAATCCTACCCCACTTCTTCAATTTATCTCATCTCCAGCAACCAACAAATAAAACCCAAATCATTTTAAGATAGAAAGATGTAGGAGAGATTTGTATAAAGGCAAGGTTATGGAATACGAGACTAGTGATGGATGGAGAAGCTACGAGCTCCTTCTCCGTCAACAACATCCCTTGCTTTCCTTGTTTTCTTCAAAGATTACAACCCTAATTTTATCAAAAATAAAATCACAAGAATGTCAAGGCCTCAGAGATCTTGGTGGATAAGATTCATCACATCCATATCAAGAGTAGCAAATATTTACTTCGCATCACCGACCCTAATCATTCTCTTCGATCAAATCAAACAGATTTTTTTAAAAAAAAATTTGATTAAAAAGACTCAGAAGTAGCTGGAAATTTTAAATCATATTTCGCTTTAAAAAATCAGTGGGAATCCGTCTGATTTTTTTCATCATCGTCTTCATCATCGTTATTGTAATAAGAAAAGCAAAAATAATAATAAAAATCAAATTAAATTAAAAAAAATGTATCTACCTTGTCACCGAATATTCCTAAAAGAGAAAAGAAAGGAAAATCGGAGCTAAAGGTAGACTATACATAAAACCCAAAGGTAAGGTTCCATTGTATAAACAATTTACAATCAACCTTTCTATTGCCTAACGATAGATTCCTTGATCTTAATTAATATTCCTAACTCCAATCAAAGAATTGCAATATTAGGCTTCAAAAACATATAAACAACATAAAAAACACAGTCTGGCTGTGTTTTTTCAAACCCCTGCCTACCTCTTAGCCGCCTATACTTTCCTCACTCTTTTATCTTACAAGCTGTATATATATAGACTGCGTCACAGAGAGAGGAGAATGGGTGGGGGAGGAAAAACCCTAAATAGAGCGGCCTACTCTGGGCCTGGTCGGCCCTTTTTATGCCCCCCCATTTACAAGTTTCAGGCCCTTTTTTAATAATTTGTTTTTCTAGTTTAAACATTTGGTAATGGTTTGACATACTAAAGCTTTAAAGCTGGGTTAAGTCTTACCATGGATCTAAGTATTCGTCGTTTAATCATGTTCTCACTGCAGAAGCGTTGGATTTTTGTACTTATTGTCCCAGTTTTTGTTTACTATAACCTCTCCAAATTATGAGGTTCACTTGTTAATAAGACCCTCTCTGGTTCTTAATTTGTCAGATCCTATCTATCCTAGTTCTAATCTTCTTGGTTTTTATTATGGAGGCCCTTTAGCTGCAAATCCTCCTTTTTAATGAAATCATTTTGTTTTTAAGATAAATGAAAATAACAATTTATTAATTTATTTATTGATAATAAAGAAACACTACCCAATGCCTCTTTTAGAAGTGCTGCTAAGCAAGAGCCCCCCTTTACAAGTACAAGCCACTTGTATCATTTTTCCAAAATGTAAAGAGCATAGAACCACATAGAGGGGAATCATAGCAATACAAAAACTGTTTTTACTTGTCTATTCAATTTAAGCAACACAATATTTTATTAAAATCCATGTTACAACAATATACTTATACATCGTTCTGCTCACTTGTTGGTTATCAACAGTCACCAGACCACCACCTGGTTTTTGAACTTTGAAGACATTGCAAACTAGCAGAATGCCATCCTACCGAAGTTCCCCCAAAGATGAAAGTAGCTCTTAACGTTTTCTTCCAAAATTAGCCGGATAATATTCAAGCTAGGGTTTTTTCTGGATGGACATCTGACTATCTCACCAGACTAAAGACTCGAATGATTTTTCACTCTATACTTTTACCTTTTGATTAGGGTCTGCAGCTTGAGCCGAACCGCTTCCTGACAGATCTTTCACAAAAGTCCTAAGACACCCATTGATTATGCGTGGTGCGGCCCCATCACAGAATCGTTTAGCAAGATCAATAGCCTTCATCAATAACCAAATATAATAAGATATTTCCAGGTTGGCATTGCGACTCATAACTGGAAGATGATGACATTCAGAATGAAAGCCAAACACAAAAAAAAAACAGACATCGGGAAAAAGGATGAGCTACCTCATTGATGACAATCTGGTGTCGTGTTCCAAGAACTGCAATCTCAGACATTGCCAAATGAAGGATGCAAAATTCCAAAATTCGCCCCGCCGGCTCATTCTGATTAGCAAGAACAGTGAACTTATAAGAGGCTTGTGGGTGAGAATGAAGTTGGACAAATTTTGAATCAAAATGTATAATACAATGAATTCCTATATTTGAACTTCATGAATTAGTTTAAATTATATAAACAATAGTTAAATGCATAGGCCTCATTTGTTGGGTTAGATGCATTCTCAAGAACTGATACGTGAATCTGCATGAGAACTTGTTTGAGACTGAAGTTCCAATGGTTATCTAAAAGGGTTAGTGATTACAAAAAGCGGAATTTTTTGCGCATTACAAATCTATACAATTAATTTAGGGAATGTCAAATGCTCTAATTAACTACAATGTATATAATCTTAGCCAACACATGTATATTTTTTAAATTTAACTTAATGTATTTATCAACCTATATGTATTCAGAAGAAATAATTAATTGCACAGATTATTACAGAAAGCAACAAAATGTTATTTCAACTAATTTGTGCAAGATAAAATTGTGTAAATTAAAATTTCTGATGAAATACTTTCCTTGCATTTGTTTGAAGCATTTTTGAAATACGAACTCAACTCCCAAACTTTAAATTTAAAATTCTCTATTCAAATGCAACCCCAAATAATTTTGCAACACATAAATTTTATTACACTAGAGATGCTGGTATAGTCGAGTAAGCATTTAAGTCTAAATCCAACGAGCACAATTCCAGAGACCAATTCAACACCAAACTGTGTTATTATCAATTGCAATCTAACTCTAATTTTAATAGCAGTCTTCATCTTAGGACACCTGGCCCTATGAGGTGGCTTTTTAATTATACAACCAAAAATAATCTTGAAGACTATAAATTTAAGAAAGGACGAGACCAGGAATATGAAGAAACACCGTACATCCCCAATTTCATCAGCTTATAAAATGAATACCATGACTTAACCAAAAAATGAAAAGCTAGAGAAAACTCGAAATCATGAAATTCAAACCTTCCAATTAGGTGGAGCAACTTTGTCAATAACAAGGACATGGCTGTCCCACTTATCCATAACTGCTACTAGAAGCTTCCTAGTGAAACTGCCACCAACCATAGAGATACTATCAGCTGACAGTTCAACATAGTTAAATCTCTTTTCATCCAACTCTCAGTGTAGACAGCAGCTTAAGTTACACAACTAACTTGTAAGGAAGGAGCTTACCGCAAAAGTAATTTACTGTACACCATCTTTGGAGGAGCTGAAAGGACTTCTGCTTCTGAAATACAAAACAAAAAGAGGGATAATGACACTTTGGAAGAAGAATATGATGAGAAATTGAGCATATATAAAAGACATGAGAAATATAATTAAGCGGAAAATGGAATCTGACTCTAGTACATTAAGAGGAAACTAGATATATAAGATATTAGTGGACTATGTCTACCCCTCTATTGGTCCATAATATAAAATGCTTGATGCAATGTCTCAGAAAGAAAAGATCAAGTAACTGCTGTTAATGTGAAATGAAAGACCCTAGTAAATGATGGACAAGCTCGGTATGAGATTCATTGGGTCTTACTATCCCTATCTAATTGAATTCCATAAAATACTTGACACAATTAACATGAAAATAGATAAATAGAAGTCCCAACTAATAGCCATGAAAAGTATACCACTTGTGACCCAACTTGCTCCAGTTTCCTTCTGGATTGTATTGTCCTACTTAAATGCATATGAAGCCATATTCTTACGGCATATCAAAATCTACACTGCAGATTGAAAGTTGGTAGTATTACTGCAGCTTCAAACTGCTGCTCACACCTAAGGGTTTATGGTGCAACATTCTCTATAAGGTAAAAGGTTTGCTTTGGGTGGGTAGTGATTGGTGAAATAATGAATGTTGGCTGCTGCCATCCTAAAATAGCATTTAACAGTTAGCATAGTAATACAATATTTCTGTTATTGAGCGATACCATCTCCGTATCACAAACAAGAACGTGAACGAACAAATATAATCGTCAAAGAACATGAACTAAGCAAAAACACAATAACACTCTAAAAAGCAAAGAAAAAGACAGAGAAAAAGCTGGAAGCATAGCAAGGATCCCTTTTTTTTTTTTTGAGAAAAAAGGAAGTTTCATTAATTTGAATGGAATGTATTTGAAGGGCATGATTACCAAGTGCAGACTCTTTTTCATCACTGCGCAAAAGCTCATCTGCTTCTTCAACAGTCTCGGTTGTGACAGGAGGTCCCCCGAAGCTCATGTGATTATATTCCAACAATGATGTCTTGTCAAATTCATAACCAGGTTCTGAATATGAGAATTGAAAAGAAGCCAATCAGCAAAACTAAGGAATAAGTAGATATTCAAAACCTGCTAGTACGTGCATTACCTCTTCTTGCATTCACTTTTTTCTCAAAAAGACGAATTGGATCAGACCCCTCCAAACATGCAGCATATATCGTCAACCTTGCACATTACAACCAGTTTGCAGAAGTAAATTTATCAGAGATGAAGTGAAATAATGAAAGCAAGAAGAAATCGACTAAGCTCTTAAAGGTTGGCAGTGAGTCTGACGGAAAGGAAAAGGAAAGAAAGAAAGCATAATAACTGGATTCCCAATTAGAAAAAGAATAGGCGTAATAAGAACTTATTGTGCTTAACCTGTTCGCCAAAATAAGTGAATGAAATTATTGGAAAAATAAAAGCGAGGACATACAGGGCGAGCTCCCTGGCGGCTCTGGGGCTGCAAAACCTTCCACTCTTATCAATCTTTGGCATCATGTCTTTCTCCTTCTTCGATGAAATATACGATGCTTTCTCCACCACGAATGCAGAGGTAGGAAGGGGAAGAGACGAAACTGGCACCAACAGTTGCGTGTTGTTGACCCGCAAAATGGGCGCGAAAGTCATACTAAGCGATTGACATTTCCCAAGAGAAGAAGAGGAAGTATGTGAAAGATGGAAACCGAAATGTGAAGACGAAGATCTTAAAATTGAGCTTCCCTCCATCCTCCCTCCCACACCACACCACACCACACCACACCTTCAGCGGTCTGTATGTATGGATAGGAATAATATCTATTATTTTCTACATCGTCCTTTTTGTACGATATTTAATATAATATAATATCTTTAACCCCAAAAAAAATATGAGAGACGTCGTTTCGCTCTCACAATTTTTGTGTTTTTACCACCCAAAAAAAAGGAATTTTGTTATAATAATTATAAATTCAATGAAATGTATAAACCTTTTCTTGAAAAAAGTAGATTTATCATAAGTTGACAAATTAAAATAAAATAAAAACACCAATAAATATAGTTACAATAACGTTGGGAGAATGAGTTTTGATTTTCGAAAAATTAACGTATTTACACTTAATTTAAATATCTGAATTCTACTTGAGATCATTTTCTTTTCTGAAAAAAATATATACAGCAATATATATATATATATATATATATATATATATATATTATCATTTGTTTCTTTCCCTTACAATGTATTAATTTATCAACTTTCAAATACTAATTTTAAAGTTAATTTCAATTCAAAGATATGCTCCCTCAAACTATAATTCAGGCCTCTCTTTCTTATCCACAACTATATCTTTTTGTCACGACCATAAAATTGAGACTTTTAGGATCTATTGCACATAAAAAGATAGAGAATATGATAATGTCGCTTGCGAGAAGAGATGGTGAAAATAGAGAAAAAGAGGAAGAGAGGCTTCAAAAAACCAATTCCAATAGTATATTCACATTAAATTATGAAAAATTTATCAAAATCATAATATGGAAGTTGAATTTAAAAAGAACTATAAAATCAAAATCCAAATATCTAACCACTCTTTTTTTTTGGGTATTAAGTGATAAAATGTGTTGAAAAATTTCTAAATGAAATAACCAAAACTACAAGTTACATTGGCTTAACACAAAATTTTGAATACGCTTTAAGATTGGATCAAATCAAAATTTGGGGGTAAGAAGTAATGGACAACAAAAACTCAGCTCGCTCAGGCTGTTGCACTTTTGCGGGAAAATCTCTGCAAAGCCCTTGGTTGTGTATTTCCCTCACTAATTTTCTGCCTTTTAGCCAATCTTTCTTCCTCTTTCATTTGTTGGTCCAAGAAAGGTCTCTTCGCCTTCTCCATGACCTCCTTTCTCTTCTTTGTTCTCTTACTTGCCTTATTCCTGCCTTTTGATTTGTTCTTAAAATTTACATCCTTGACAGCTTCAACAGCGGCTTCCATTTCGGCTGCTATTTCTTGCTTTGTTAGTTTCTCTTTCTTCTTTACTGGCTTCACAGTACCAATCTTTGAAGGGTCCAGCATTATTGTCTCTGGTGGGAGCTTGTCAAGAAGAAAGCGAACTTCTTTCTCTCTCCGCTGTTTAGACGTTTCAAATGGGTTTGCTAACCAAGTATCAAAGTTAGGTTCCCCAGACCCCGGGACAAGAATCGAAGACCATCCCATGGAGTGTCCTATGCCTAGAGCATCTTCGTATGGCCTAAACAACACTTTTCCTATTTGGTAACCTTTCACCATTTGATGACCCATATATCTGCTATAATGCCGTGATTCTGAGAAATCTCCCAGAATCTGAACAAATGATCCAGTTCCAGCAGCAAGCAATCCCTTTTGACTGAAATCCAAGGTTTTCGCATGGCCTGGTATGGTTTGGAGAACCTCAAATTTTCTCAAGTCCCAAATTTTAATTTTCCTTTCCTTGCCAGAGGTAGCCATAAGACGACCATTAGGGTGGAATGCCATAGCTGAGACAGGACCACGATGGCACAGCATTTTGATAAGGGGAGCTGCACTGGTGGGCTTCCACATGCTCACCACACCTCCTGAATGGCCCAAACCAACAATCCCATTGAAGGGATTAACCTGCATCACATCACTGCGGCCTAAACCTGTCCTTATATTACCGATCATCTCGCCCATTGTCACATCTTGATAGTGAAGCTGTCCGAATTTGTTTATTGATGCCAAGAGAAAATGATTTTTCAGAAACTGAAGTCTTCGTATGGCACCATGTTCCTACAAGGTATTCAATGCAAACTTAGTTCTGGAAACAAAAGCTATCATTCTGGATAACACCATTGAGTAACAGAGGGTGGATTTTTTGTTAAAAATTCTATTGTCACAGCAGTAAAAAAGTGTGTTTATTTTATGTGAAACTATATATGCATATGATAAATTGCAAATTCCTAAAACACATCTAAAACAACAAAGCAAAACATGCTGCATGAGCTACAAATTCCAAAAGAATAACCAATGAATAACTTGGATAAAAGCTACGCAGTTCACATGCACCAGGTGAGCATAATGTTTTCTTTGAAAAAAAAAAAGGAGCTTACTACCTGCATGAAACTTGCATGCTCCACAAGTTCAGTCTGTAGGATGCTGGATGGTGAACAATCAAGAACAGGTCCAAACATCCAATGGGAGCAAAATTGAACATTGTGCTTTTATTTATAACAAGAGGCCGTATATCAACCCAACAAAACAAAGAGCACAAAATTGTGCTTTTCTTTACATTAAACAAAGAGTGCAAAATTGTGTTTTTCTTTGCAATTAGAGGTCGAACACCAATACAAGAGAAAATAAATCTCATCCAATTTTTCTTGCTAGATTTGAGCTTCAATATGTGAAGATAATTAATAGAAAAGATAATAGATTGTTTTTACTAAACCTACACCTAGTGTTCTTGGCATACAAGTTATTGTCTGACAATATTTTCGCCCCCACTTATCAGTACCAATCATAAGTGTCATATGCTAGATGACATAAGACAAGGGTCAACACTCAGAGAAGATTACTTAACATGTAACCCTAAGTGAGACTTTTTCAAATCCATATCACTTGAAGTGAATTGAATTCCAGAGATTCATTCTTCAAAGATAATAACTATTTACTTGGTAACTAAGACAAATGAGAAAGCATTCCAATCCAAGGAGATACAGAAAATGACATTAAACACTCAAAGACGAGAAATAAAGCCACAAACTTGAGTCATATTATAAAAATAGTTTAACCACTTAATGCAAAAATGTTGGCCACATAAAAAAAGAATAAATAAATAAACCAAACATATTTACTGTAGACAGAGAGAATTCTCAAAAGAAAGTAAGCAGACCTTTAAACAATGAAGTTCAGTGCCATCCCTATTGTAAATGTACAGATACCTGTCAAAACTCGTAATTATTAGAAACAACTTTCAGATTGAGTTCCATAACAACTAAACTGACAGCATTCTAGTAACCTTATAAGTATCATAACAAACTTCTCAAGCAAGCAATCTTAATAGAACTCAAATGTGCTAAACTTCTGCACATCATGATCATGCATTAAATGGGGGATTCTAAACAGATTGAAAACGAAAATGCTCTTTTCCTGCAATAAGTTCATCTAAGAAATTAACAAGTGGTAAGTAATGATAGCATATTAAATGAAATCAAGAGGCAAACATGTATAATCAACAACAAGACAGGGAAGGTTGAGAAGTCAACACACATATAAGCATTGGCTTAGATATTGACTAAAAGTGGAATAAGTTAAACTAGTAATATATCAAAAACTCAAATATAAGTCCATTAAAACTTATGAGGGTAAGCCTTCACACAGAAGTAATGTTGCTACCTTAAGATCTAAAAGGTTTAGAGTTTTGAGTGACATAACAAGTCTTCCTTAAAAAGAGATGGGGAAAGGCTGCATGTAATACATGACGTTTAGCTGACCAGTGCAAAGCAGAAAGCCACATGCACCGGGTACGCACACAAGTCCAGTAAAACTTAGATTAGCCCCAGAAGGCATGTTTGCCACTGCAATATCCATGTATGCGCCTGATATACTGAAGTAATAAAATCAAACCAGAAGCAATTACCTGAAATTAAAAGGCCAAAAGGGTGCTGTTCTGCTCTTTCAAAAAATGCCTACTAACTTATGATATTAACATAAATTGTGTGATTTATTAACCATGAACAAAAGCACAACTACAATAATTGAAACCATAACACTCCAGAAAAGACTTGGCCGAATTCACCAGTTATCTAGTAAAATAATCATATGATAAAAGGAAAAATGTATTCTCTTACAACATATGAAAGCAAATTAATTCAGAATTATTGACCTAATTGAAAGCTACAAGACTCTGGATATGTTGTGTAGAAATATACGATGATAGTAACAAGAGCAAACAGCTGAGAGTGAACAAAATTAAATTAGATTACAAGTCCGTAATTAATAAAAGACAAGATTCAACGACATGCAAATGATTGTTAATTCTTAAAACAGCAAAAATATAAGAGTTATGCAAGTGAGATTCCTCTTATTCAGCTACCAATTGAAAAGATAGTGGCAGCCAGAATTTTATTATTAATTTGTCACTATATACAATAATTGATCATTTCTTTTTCAGAGTTCTGATAATTAGGCCATTTAAAAATTAAGTGTCAATTTTATTGAAAGAAGCAGAAGTTATGCTTGAACCACAATCTCTTAGAGACCCATAGTTACATCTGAATATTTAACTTCAGCTTTGAGCCAAAAGATCCATCAATCCACATTCAACAGACTTGAGGAAATGAGCATATCATATACAGATTTATCTAGCAGTTGTATTTCACTTATTTAAGCAAGCAGATAGTTTAATGGTAAAGGGGGCAAAAAAAGGAACAGAATGAACATACTTTTTCTGGGCAGCAGCAAAGAAGAACTCATTGTGCAGAAACACAACATCACGAACTGTTTCCCTAACCTGCATAAGCAAAACAGATATTAAAAAAATGTTTGGCTGACATAAGTTGTCAGAATTGTGTTAATTAGGATTGGAGGAAGAAAGTCCATATAATTGGATCGTAAGATCGATCTTAAAATCATAAGAACCTCTCCTAGACTCAACGGAAGGTATTGAGTGTTTCCCAAAAAAAGCAAAGCAGAAACACAATTATAGTTATCAGAAAAAGATAAGAATATATATTGAACTAGAAAGGCATAAATACATTTTGGAAACCCAATAGACACAAGAGTTTTTATGATTAGCTTTTACTAATTTCAACAACAAATCCCAATATAAAGGGGGAAAAAGATGGAAATGAGAACAGATAGCTCTTCACAAAATAGCAGGACAAAATAAAATAGACCAAAATATAGAATAAAAGTAATTGAAATTTTGCAGACAGAACCAAAGAAAAGGCAGATTTGAAACTAAATTAACCAACCTAGCATTTGTTTGATTTTTCAATGTTGAAGGAAGAGGGAGAGACAGAATTAATTTGGTTTTTGCACTTCTGATTATAACAAATACACACCTTATGCCATTCATTGTTTATAGGGTTTTATTTAGGAGCCCTTCTTTTGGTGTTATGCCCACTTATATTAATTTCTTTTTTTTTTTGGTCAAACTTATTTTAAAAGTTAACTAGCCCATTTTTATGATTTCATAAATAGCTAAAACCTAACCAACCAATTTTACAATTTAATGAGTTGACCAGTGAGGTCAACAAAATTTTATTCATTTCTAATTTTATACCCAAATTAAACATTTTTCTTATTTAAGATTGTTAATTAGCACAATTTTGAAGTGAAGTCATGATTATGAAAATGATTGGCCATAGAGTAGGATCAGTAAACCTATAAATCATCCATCATAATGTCAACAGGGACAGTAGGTCTAATCTATTATTCAGTTGCATCCTGCTAAGGATCATCTCAACCTGAAAGTGGCATAGCATACCTGCATCTCTTTAATTAGGCTTACATTCTTCATGTCTACAACTGCCAAGTGGCCTTTGCGCCCAGCAACCGCCATGTATCTCCCGCTTGAGGTGAAATCAAGAGTGTATGAACCAAGATCTGCAGATTTTACTCAAGAATAAGAAACTTGAAGGTAAGAGCATGACATAAGACTCATTCATGAGAATTTTTGTCTCTGAAAGTCACTCAAAGAATTTTAGGAATACATTTTGTGCACAAACTGAAAAATAGCAACAATTTAGAGCTCAATTCTAGTTCATAGTTTTACATCTTTATAATTCATGATCACGTTACATATAAAATATTTGTCACAAATGAGAAGATCAGTTAACTACAAGCAAGGGAAAATAGCCCATATCAATTTTAAAGAATGAAGGTCACAATTAACTATCCTGACATGCAAACACAATTGACAAATTCATGACCAATGGAAATACCATAGACAAAGGAACTGAAAGCAAATTAAATAACAGACTACCTCTTTTTTCCAAAAAAACAAAAAAGACTACCTGGTAAGATTATATCATGTTGATTCTTTGAGCTTAAAATATCAACTTCAGGAGCAATCGACTCCTGTCTGATCCTCCATGTTCTTTCAGTACCTTCAGCCTCAAGATAGCCTCCAACACTCGGCATAAGCCACTGATTAGAAAGATCACTTATTACAAAAGGACTCTAATGAGAAAAATGAATCTACTTTTTACAAAAGGGTCCAACTGTGTGGAGAGTAAACCCAGCAGTTAAGGTACCATAACATGTCATGATCTCAGACTGCCTATTCACTTAACAAAATAATCCTCTTCCAAAAATAAAATTTATTTTGACATCTCAAGTAAAATTTATAGCACCAAACTGAGATTCACCAAACAAGTCTAACCTAAAGGCATGTTTGGTATAAACAAACATAAAATTTTATGGAATTCATTTATAAATTCAATATTTGTGTATTTTTGGTTTGAGTGAAAATTCATTTGAAATTACTTGAAATCAATTCCATGGAATTGGTTATAACTAAACCAAATTTCCCAAAAATTGATAGAATTTGGAAATGAATTTTAAACTTAAAAGTCCTCATTTCTCAAATGACAAAATTATTCTTGATTTTTACCCCCTCATCCTCACCGAGATATCTCTCTCTCCTTGCCCTCCTCTCTCTCTCTCTCTCTCTCTCTCTCTCTCTCTCTCTCTCTCTTCTCTCTCTCTGCTATCAGGTTCAAAAATGTTAACGGCATAATTTCTAATAATTATATATTTCTTTTAATTCTTTAATTTTTATTTATTTCACTTATTTAATTTTTTTTCTTTATACCTAATAGTATGGCATGATATAGAAGGTAATTTTGGAAAAATAATTTTTTGAATTGAATTCTTCATTGATGCTAAACATACAATTAAAATGACTTCCATATTTTTTGTAAATCATACCCACCAAAAGAATTCATTTTCAAACCAATTCCATCATGGAATTCATTTGCAAATCAAATGAATTCTTTGATGGAATTGAACCAAAAAGGAGCTAAGTGTTTCAAAACCAAATAAGTAAAGGAAAGAAAAGTTATAAATTAGAGTGAACTGAAATATACGTTGAACATCAATGTAATTCACCTTTTCAGCCTTGGCAGCAGCTTTTGCAGATATTTCATAGAATTCTTCTCTAATAGAAAGCTGTCCCTTCAGTTTTTTGTCTTTCAACACCTGGAAAGTAGGGAGAATCATAATGCAAGGGAAAACAAGCCAACAAAGTTCTGCCACTGGAAATCTCAGTCACCAGTTCCATACCTCCAAATTAACACCCTCTCCCCTAAGATACTTCTTTACTTTTGTATCTAAGTCATGGGATAACTCCTGCAAATAAAAAATCCCATCCATTAATTTTTTAAATTCTAAACTAATGTTTTGGACCACCTTTTTGTGGATTAAAAAAGGGAACCAACAGTTGTACCTGGTTAATAGGAGGCAAAGAGTTTCCAGGATCACAATTATCTTGCTTGACACCCATCTGGATACTTCAAATTTATAGGCTGTGAAGTAAATATGAAAAACAAAAAAAAACCATTCAATACTTTTTTGCCAAGTTAAACCAATTTACTTTACTGAATAAAGAGTGCTCTATTCTCCCTCCACACAATCCTTATTATGGCTATAGAGAGGTCAAAAACAAGGCTGAGAATCTTCAGCCAGACTAGGATGGCAGAGGGTAGGACACCCATGAAATCACCCTATCCATTCCCAAACTCAGTTAATATTCCCGAACCAGTTCACATATAAGGTATTTGAACCTGTTCCAAACCCATTTAAAAATACCCTTACATTACCCTACCTGTCCCCATACCTATTAGATTTACCAGTATACTACCCGATACCCATATAAATACCTGATTATCTATTTTATCTCAAAACAAATAAACATAATAATAAAATTCCAAAATAAATTCATACATCATACAACACAATAAAACAAAGATTGGTACAAAAAGATAAATTCAAACACAAAAACTATATTGCGAAGTCTAAATTCAAAACCAAGATTTTAAAAGACTACATAAAGCTCAAAACACTCCATATATGAAACAACAAACAATAAACAAAGTAAAGGACAATAAAAATTCATTCAAGCACAAACATATATTTTCAGTCCAAATTCCAAATCAAGATACTATTGAAAGCCAATCAACCATTGAAATACAAGATTGGACGCAAGTAATCAACCATCAACATACTCTAATTATGAGAGCTAAATAGAACATTCAAATTATTGATTCCATAGAGCATTAAATTTGAGTATTTAATCACAGAATATGTCAGCTAAATAAAACATTCAAATTGTTGATTACAAACATTCAAATTATTGAACAATTAATTGTTGATTACAAACTACCATAATGTTGAATCTTAGTGCATAAGAAATTGGAATGAATCAATATAATGCTAACTAAAATAGAAATTTAGGGTCTATTTGGTTCAACGGTGACAGTTAGCTATTGAGGCTATCAGCAGTCAGTTGTGGCGGTCAATAATTCATAATTAGTTTTAAAGTTTTTGATAATTCAAAGGTTGAAAATTAATTATGATTAATAAAAACTATAAATAATTATATTATGTTATTAATGTATACATATCCTAAATTTTTATTTGTTCATAATGTGCATCATATATAATATAAAAATAATTAAATAGACATAAAATTATAATAGAAAAAATAATTTTTAGCCAAAAAATTATTATATATCAATATAAGTATAAATAAAAAATAAAATTTTATTTTTTATATTAATATTAAATATCTAAAAAATAGCTTTTGATGAAAAGCTGAAAATTTCAAAATTTCATAAAAAGTTAGTACAAATTTTAAAAACTGGCCATTGCTGGTTTTGATTTTGTTTTACCAAACAAACAACTCAGCTTTTGATTTATTGGACCGTTAAAAGCTGAAGTTTGATAGACTAACAAAAGCTGAAAACAAAAGATGAACCAAATGTGAACTTAATAGACGCTGAAACAAGAATGAGTTAGTAGAAAAGAGTCAACAGTGCTAATTGAAACAGGAATTTAATAGACTGAAAATTACTGCTGAAACAGGCACTTTGTCAATTTAAGCATACAAGGTTCATGAATGTTCATATGTTATATACTGCATAAAGTTAATAGTAGTAAAGTCGCAAAGGTTTAGCTATATGCTGAAATTTACTCAATTTAAGTTTATAATGCACAAAGGTTCATTTTTCTAAAACACTAAAATGGACATTGCTGAGAAAAGATATTTACATAAGGATTGGTAAAAATGTACAAGAGAAATATGAGAGAAATTCATTAGGCATAAGGAAAATCTTTAGCCTATAAGGATTTTAAAACAAACAAATTAAAATAGAAAAAGAGGAGAAAAAGAACTAATTGAACCTAAAAATACCTGGCTGCTGGTAGGAATGGCACAAGCAGGCGGCCAGACGATGCTGCGGGTTGCGGGCGACAGGTACTGCTTCCGACGACGACAGAAGACTACTTTGCTGGGTCGCCGAAGACGACGGCGACTGCTGCTGGAGACTGTTGGTGCTAGCGGCTGATAAGGGTATCTGCTGGTGGCGGGAGAGTCAGGGCTGATGAAGAGGAGGGTTGATGATTGGGTTTGGTTTATGGCTTTATGCAGATCACGTTACGGCAATAGATATTTGGTACTTTATTAGTTTAGGCCTAAAACGATGTAGTTTTATGAGTATATATAACATAATTAACTATAGTAAAAAAAAATTGTAGTATTCCATTACAAAAACTACAGTAAGCTGGAAGGGTTTCCCCTCCCTTCTCCTCCCCTCCCACAGACACACACTGCCCCTCTAACTCTCTGGGTAGCTGAGAAATTGGTGCTAACTGTAACTGCAGAGTTATCAGACTTTAGTAATTGATTGTTTTCTCAAGTAAAATGAAAGTTGATAGTTTAATTTTCATATATGGTTTTGTGTTGGGATTGTTTTTTATTTCTAAACTTGCTAATTCAGTTGTCCCCAAAGACCCATTTCTTGGAATCCCTCCTCAAGGTCGATCGCCCTTTATACTTGTTTATCTCAATTTATTTTTTCTTTTTTTCCAATTTATTTTTTCCTTCATCTTTTCTAACGTGATATTTTTCAATTTTTTTTCTGGGAATATTTGTATACCAGATGAGAATTATTACAAGTCAACGTCTGACACTATAAAATGTAAAGATGGATCGAAGAAATTCACCAAAGCTCAGCTCAATGATGATTTCTGTGATTGCCCTGATGGCACTGATGAGCCTGGTGGGTTTTACTCTGCTTATTATTTTTCGTCTGCTTACATTCCGTCATCCTCATCATTCTTTCTTCATTTGAATTCCTTCTTTTTTTTATTGCTTTAGATTCTGCAGAATCATTTTTGGAGCTGTGAGTATTTTAGTTTCAAAAAAGTTGTTTTTTATGCTCTATTGTTCTGGTTGATTGGTCAATCTTTCTTTGCATGGATAATGTACTTAATCCTGTTCTTGGGGGCCACTTCCTTTTGTTTCTACTTCCATGCTCACTCTGTTAGATTTTTAGTTTGTTCTCCAATTCAAAATTTTCCACATTTTTCCATTGAAAATAGTGTGCTAGGACCAGGCGACCTTTTAATTGCCTTTTTCTATTGACTATATATATTGTTGATTGTAGGCACATCAGCTTGTCCAAATGGAAAATTCTATTGTAGAAATTCAGGACATATTCCTCTTTTCTTATTTTCTTCCAGAGTGAATGACGGGATCTGCGGTAAGTGTGGCATTGGAACCTTGTGCAATGAGTTTTGAATTTTTGCTTCTTTTATCTTTTTGTTTAAGCACTATTTTTGTGGTTTCCTCATCCTTTTGATTCAGAAAAAAGATGGATAAGAAACCAAAAGAACATTGTGATTAATAATTGAAATAACTGGAAGCAATATTTTGATCACATGTTAGTCAAACTCTTATATTGATGGGACTGTAGTCACCAAAGATCTGCATGATATGGCCTTGTTAGCAATTGTTGAATTTGTCTATATTTTATGTCTAGCTTTTCAAGGGGTAGAACTTAAAGTGCTGGTGGAACATCAAGCTGGAAGCGAAAAACTAATTTATTGGTTAATTTTATTCTTAAATTTATCTAAGTAGTTCTTAAAGAAAATTTAATATCATTGTAATGCTTGTTGCTATATTGTTGCCTGCTTTATAATTGTATCTATGAGCACAGTCAGGACTTGGTGCACCTGTTATAAGCAAAGAGTTTCTATTAGTTCTTCATCTTCACTTTTTCAAGATTAGGTCAGGAGATTGAATTTTGTAGTCTAATATCATCAATGGTGAAGCTACGCAGGGGCTTAGCACGTACAAAAATACATATACTGCCATCCTACAAATCTATTTTATCTATATAAAGAATAATGGAATCCTTCCAGAAACTGATACATGGAGCTTTAGATCTGCTTCTTGCTCCAAAATTACTTGTGTTCCTCACCTTCATTGTATAGCTGCTCCTTGTTTTTCATTCTTCACACTCCATATCCATAACCGATAAGAAAAATGAAACAGTTTCAGGGCACTGATGCATAATTACTAATCGGTTACACTCATTGATTTCAAAATCCCACATCTTTATGCCCTCTTTATCTCTCTCCTCTTTTGTAAAACCATAATTTCAATGTTCGATCTAATTGTTGCTTCATTGTACAAATATCCAACCTACATTGTCAGTCATTACTATGAAATTTACAGAAAATGTAGGTAGCAATGGCGTTCCTGCAGTTTACTCTGTTGTTGTTGCTTCTGATGAGTATATTGCTTCCATTTTCAGTAACAACAATCCACATGCTTGTACTATTATGTGATCCTCTGTTGACAAGTTTAGTTTTTGGAGGAAGTCTAGTGGATTGCTTTTATTTTTCAGCACTTTATGGCTGCTTTAGGATTTTTTTTATACTCATTATAAAATGTGAAATAATTACTGAGAAATGAGAAGTTGCTCTTGCGTGCACATATAAGTATCTGAGTATCTTGATGAATGATTTAACACTCTTAAGGTTGTTTTACATCAGAGCTTACTATAGAAGGACTATGAAGTGGTATCTGGTGGAACAGAAAACCATCTATTCCTGGTCAATTTGAGAAACAACGTAAAAGGAAATAAGTGGTTTTTTTCTCTGGTCTAACCGATTTAGTCTACAACTTGCAAGCCTGCTCTAAGATTAAAAAAAAAAAAATTTGAGGTGCAATTCATATAATGACTTTGCTGAGGTATATTTTGATATTTGATGATTCCCCAAGAACAAGTTCTAGGATTAGTTTGGAGAATTTTCACTAAGATGATTGGCAATTGGAATTATTTTAAAGATAGTTACACCATTAGCTTGGTACCCTTTCTGAAACAGTCTCATGGAAATCTTTGATCAAGGATTAGAGTAAATCAAGTCTTTTCACCTTTGTTGTTAACATGAATTCTCTGTTATAGTATATGCTGCTGACATTGCTGTAATATGTACATTGTAATATTGAAATTATTTACTCAATCAGTGGGAAAAACAGAAATGCAATTTTCCTTCTAAACCAGTTTTTTATAAATCCTTCAACTATTGTATAGTCAAATTATCTATATTAGTTTAATTTGTTTTTGAGAAAAAAATTGTACATATTAAAGTGAGGTTGAAATGTATGTTCATTAATTCTGATAGTAAAAGTATATTTTATGTTAATTTAAATTTGATGTAGAGAGAAGTTAATTGTAATTGATTATCTTGAAATCTCGAAATAAACTATTTATTCCACATACATTATTTTCTTAGTAACAGAAGTGAATAGTATCTATTATCGTTGCATTCTAGTAAAATTGAGTTACTCCCAATTCTTTTTTGATGATTATATGCAGCTTTTGCTCTTCTGTTGAGGCTCACTTTCTCTATTTCTAATTTATAAATTTTTTTTATGGGTTCTGAAGTTTATTATCGATAAGTTTAAAACAAGTGAGCGAATAGTATTTGTGAACATATGAATTGAGTACTACTATAAACAAGTGAGTGGATAATATTAGCCTTAATACATGTGTAGCCTCCTATACTTGCCATGTGTTGTCCTTGTAGTCATTTTTTGTATAAATTGACACTTGTACCTTTTTTTTTCTCATAATCAGCTCCTTAATTCCTCATTTTATGGTTTGATGAGCCTTATTAATCGGACATGGTGTTGATGTGGTGTGTGATTTGGTGAACATTCACACTCTTGCCACGTCAGTGTCATGTCAGTTAATGAGACTAATTGAACCTAAAATGAGGATATGAGGGTAGGTACAGCTGCCATTTTATATTAAAAATGACAGGGCAAAGTGACAAAACATGGCAAGTACAAGGGGTTACATGTGTATTAGGCTATAATATTATTACGAACTTGATAGAATGAATAAGGCATGTATAGAAGAATGAAAATATTCTAATTTGTTTAGGAGAGGGAGATTAATAATTTTCTTTTTTTTTTGGTTATTGTACTTTTATTGTGGGATTAATTTATTTACCTATAAGAAATCTGCTGTCTATCTGTGATTATCTCATATTATTCTTCGTAGGAACTCTTTTTTTTTTTGTGTACTTTTAGTCTTTTAACTTTTGCTATTTGGATTACATTTGTCAGTCTGTGATTTATAGAAGAGAAAGTATAGAGGAAATAATTTAGAAACCTGTAATATTTTCTTAATAATAACTACTGCAGAAATTTGCTGATTTAGAAATAGAAATGAATAGGATTTGCAGTTAAAACTTAATTCATGATGGACTTCTATGTTTTTTCTTTTTTTTTTCCTTTTTCCTTTAATACTCAATTTATATCTTTTATATTATTTTTTTCTTATTCGGATTGGAGTTTTGTGCAAACTATCCATCTACAATGTTGAAACGTTGCCAAGTAACAAGCTCAACCTCACCAGACCCCAAACATGGCAATATGATATTGGATCAGTACTTCAAAATTTAAATTGATTAAACCATTTAGACAAACGTTTCCAGTCTATAGAATGAAAATTAATAAAATTAAAAAATAACATATTGATATGGTTCCAATGTCTATAGAATGGCTCCAATGTCTTGTTTCAGTTATTGCTTTGTGGTTTAATATTAAATTAATCTCTGTGCTGGATCCTCCAGTTACATCCTTTGCCCCTAAATCTCATTTTGGTTCAAAACAAGGGTGCATATTCTTATTTTTTCCTCTTTGTAAGAATTTACTGGCTCACCCTGCAGACTGCTGTGATGGGAGTGATGAATATGATGGGAAAATTAAATGCCAAAATACATGCTGGGAAGCTGGAAAAGTGGCTAGGGATAAGATGCACAAAAAGATCGCAACATATAAGGAAGGAATTACTTTAAGAAAGCAGGAAATTGAAAAGGCAAAACTAGCAATTGCCAAAGATGAGGCAGAGCTGTTGAAGCTACGAAATGAGGAAAACATACTAAAAGGGCTTGTTCAACAGCTTAAGGGTATAGTTTGGTCCATGTTTTCTCCTCAATAGCATTTGTAATTGTTATGTTTAATTGTCTCTTTTCATTATATCCATTCCAAGTCTCTGAGTCACTGAATTGAGTTGCATTTACTGATTGTATTCAATTTTCCGTACTTATTGCTGTTAAAATCAAAATATTTCCAAATGTATTACCCATTACATAAGAAGATGTGAACACAATAAAAGGTAGGTATGCAAAACATGTCTGAAGGCTGTTGTTTGGTAATGTGGAACTAACTGCTACACATTGCTTTTCTTCCTCAACTCCCATATAGAGCGTAAAGAACAAATAGAGAGAGCAGAAGAGAAAGAACGCTTACAGAAAGAAGAAGAAGAGAAAGAAAAAAGAGAAGCTGAAGAAAAGTCTAATACAGGTAAAAGTACAGTTGAAGAGGAAAGTAAGCAAGAAAAAGGACAGATTGTGGAGAAAGCTAATATTGAAGATGAACCCATGAAAAGTGTCCAAGATGATAAAATTGGTGTTTTAGATGATTCTTCTTTGAATCAGGTTAGAGTTTACCTTTGATTTTCAACTTCTTCCTACATCTATATGAACATGTTACCTTTTTTAAAAAATAATTTCTTAATTTTGTTCAAGTACTTGTGGCGCTTGCAATATGTTCTGATAGCATGATTTTGAAAGTCAACTTGGATGAAGATGCTATTGTAGAGCTCTGTTTAGACTCTAGGCAAGAGGATGTTGTTATAACTGTAACATTCATGCCCATTAATAGGATGATGCAGAAGACTATGCTGCTGATAGGGCTGATGCTGAACAAGATGGTACTTCCAGAAAAGAAAGATCAACAGCAAATGAAGCGGAGCAGGTAAAAGACAAACATTCTTTGTAAAGATGATATTGCTTCTTCATTATAGCTTAGACATTTGGGAACTTGACATCTTATTCTGCTTAATGTAGCATGAAGTAGAAAAGGAGTCTGCATCTCCAAAAAGCAAAGATGAGACTACATTTATGAGTGAAACTGTTCATAATGCTGGCAGTGAGGTATCTCATGATGAAGCTGTGAACTTGGTAATTTGTTTTCCTAACAGTAGGAAAAGAGATAGCGAGCAAGAGAGAGAACAATAAAATGCATTTCCTTTTATCATTCTCCAATGTTAACCTGAAATTCAATCTTCAGTATTTGCTCTTTGTTTAAAGTTCTAACATGCTGGTTACTACAGTATTTGATTCATTTATGATCTTGTTTGGTGGAGTGGATTTCCCAATAACTTTGCTGTCACAGTGTGTGTGTGTGTGTTAACTTAACTGGAGTAATATTCATGCATACACTTCCTTTGGCACATGCATGAACAGGATAAGGTAGTCACATTCCAGTTCAAATAATGTATGAAACGACATTGTATCTGCAGGATTGCCGGATGTTTGCAGAGCAATATGAGATTGGAATGTTTCTGTGTTGTTGAAATCACAGCTCTCTCATTCTTATTGATAAAGACATTTTGTCTAAATTGTTCCACCATGGAACAGAATAATTCTGTAATTTCAAAAAATTAGATTCATGTGTATAATTTAATTTCGTGAAATTATATGTAAAAGAAAATATCAGAGGATGATGATGAGGAAGGACTGGAGGATTAGGGCAAGAGAGAAAGAGGTGGACCTGCTGAGGCTCTGGTGGCTGAGAGCCTGAGACTCTTTTTCTCTCTCTCTCTATCTCTCTCATGTGATTGTTGTGGGTTTTATTTCTTTCAAAGGCATAATGTATAACAAGCTTTTGTTTTAGGTTTTATTTGGTTATTGTCAACCCAATCATATGTGTAAAATGGGGCTGCTTTTTATTTGTACAAAAACAAAAAAATTTGTAGCAAATAATTTGAAAATAAAATTTTCAAACGTTTAATTGTGTGATCTAAGCTTGCTAATTAATTTGGAATGTTCCTTGCTATTTCTCAGTATTTTTGAAATCTTTGATAAATTGCATGCCTGGGACTTGACAGTCCTGACTAAGAATTAATACCTGTCTTTTATTATTTCTCTACATGCTACCTACAGGACAATGATGTTTCTGGAAATACAGAAGGTTTGTCAAAGGAAGAGCTGGGCCGCCTTGTTGCCTCTCGCTGGACAGGAAATTCTGAGAGGCAGACTGAGGGAGATGATGTTACAAAGAAGGATAATGATCATGAAGATCATGAAGACCATGAAGAGATACCACCAGACACGCATGATGAGGAATATGATGGCTATGTTTCAGAAACTGATGATGATGCTGGCAAATATGATGATGTTGATATGAAAGATGATATAGACGAGACTTATGAAGATGATGCTAGTTCTTCTTACAAACCAGATCCTGAGGATGAATCAGACTTCTCAGGTTTGCAACTCTTTGCTCCTTTTTTATTTTTTTCCTTTTTGGGTCAATCTTGTGTTTGGAAACTCAAGCTATTATAGTTTAGGTTTGATAAACTCGTTTTTTTTTAATTTAATAAGCTATTTTGTTAGATACAACCTCCCCAAGTAACCCATCGTGGTTGGAGAAGATACAACGAACTGTTCGCAGCATTCTACAAGCTGTTAATTTCTTCCAAACTCCAGTGGACAAATTAGGTAATCTTACAGCCTATGTTATTCTGTGGTAATTTATTTTGTGAAACTATAGTGTGTTATCATCTGTTTCCTTTGGGTGTCTTTAGAGGCGGCTCATGTACGCAAGGAATATGAAGATTCCAATGCCAAGTTGTCTAAAATACAGTCAAGGATATCAAGTTTAGAGCAAAAGTTAAAACATGACTTCGGTTAGTATGTGATAAACTCTATCTTTATGCATTCTGTAACATTGGCTTCCTCTGTAAGCTCACCATGTTGTTTAATATTGCAGGAAAGGATAAGGAGTTCTTTTCATTCTATGATCATTGTTTTGAGAGCAAGCAGAACAAGTTACGAACACTTTCCTAATAATCTTTTGATCTTACTCTTTTCTGTTTGGAAGCAATTTTTGTTTGATTCAAGTTTTCCTTATCTTTGGTAATTCAAATATTTGCTTCAGGTATGTTTACAAAGTCTGCCCTTTCAAGCAAGCTTCTCAGGTGGAGGGCCATACAACAACTCGTTTGGGGTATGCACCAATGAGATTCTTCAAGCCACCTTGTCAATCTGTTACTTTCTGTCTCATCTCTGTTTCCATGTGTCTCTCTTTCTCTCATATTTACTCATTTTATATGCCTGTTATTTTGTCTCTGTAACTTTTATTTTCTTATGTAATAGGCGATGGGACAAATTCGAGGATTCATACAGAACCATGATATTCTCAAATGGTGACAGTTGCTGGAACGGACCTGACAGAAGTTTAAAGGTATATGCACTCATTTTCTTTTATTATAGACATGCATTTGTGAAGAAAAAGTCATATTTGATAGTCATTTGGTATTTTCTGTAAAAATTAATAAATATCTTAACTATAATATATTAATTTGTCATAAGAGGACATAATAGGTTAATGATTGAATTATCGTAGTTTTAATTGATTATAGTAATTTTGTGAGAATAGGTTAGTGATCCAATTTTATAATAGGTTATAGTCAAACGGAGGATATTTTTCATAAATATAGAATAAAAGTTAAGCTCTTTTTTTTGGGTACATTCACTTAATTCTCCCTCCCATTCAGGCCTGGAACCATATCAATCAAAACTGTGTAAATATGGAATAAAAGTTAAGCTCCTTTTTTGTACATTAACTTGATTCTCACACCCGTTCGGGCCTGGAACCATATCAATCAAAACTGGCCTAGAATTGGGAGGAACAAGGTCATGTCCCAGTTCTCCCCCCTCTGGGGACTGGAACTAGAACTGCCAGCCGGGTTCTCCGTTCCAAACTGGAAATTTTTAAAAAGAATTTTCTCCTTTAATTGAATTCATTATTTGATTGAGTTCATTTTGTTATAATTAATTTCTTTCAAATTATATCTTTCAGTAATTCATAGCATTAATTACATGTTTATTCAAGCATTTTAATAATCATTTCTATTAATTAAGTTTATAATGTTTTATTTATTATTTTCTAAATATTTAATTCTTTTAAGAAATAAGGGTTCCAGTTACCAATGATATATGTATCCATTCCAAGCACATAGCAATATTGTTATTATAACATCGGTTTAATCATAATTTATAGCACTAAATGGTTACAAAGATATCAGCCAACAAAATATTTCACTGTAATAATAATTAAAGACTTATTGGCTAATTGCAAAATAAATAAATAAAATATGTATACATGAGAAAAATATAGCATAGTTTAGTAACCATATCGCAATCTGGGCACACAACCAAATTGATTTTCAGTGATTGTTGTGTTACAACTTAACTTGTTTTTCCATTACTTTCTCACAGTTTCACAGTGTGATCTATAGGCTTGCGTATGTTAATTTTTTTACCGACTGTAGGGATTTTAACTCAACTTTTCATTTGTTGTGGGAATTAGTGAAGCTTGTATTGAAACTTTGCATCTTTATTAGTATTCTTTTGTGGAATCTCCCAAATATGTAAACCAAAATCCTATTCCTGAGAATACAACAAGCTACAACTTTCTTTCTTTTTTTTGTCATCCATCTTGGTTTAAAAAGTTACAGTTATTTTTCTTTTTTTTTTTCTTTTTCTTTTTTTTCTGTTTGTTCTTTTGAGTTATTTATCTTTTGTCATAACTTACCTTATTGAAATTCTAAAATGGTTCCATTGTTTAAATTAAAAAAGGAACACAATAAATACTCACTTTTCAGGCAGTTAAGATGGGAGACTATTTGGTTATGTTAAAAACATCTAAAGTCCACTTTAGATGCTAATTTATAGAAAATCACCCTTCTTTTTGCGCTTGGTATTCAATCTTCGCTTCATTTTTGCAAGTGTAAATGGAGAGTAGTTTGGCATTCATTTTCTACTTTTGACTCAAAAATGAGAAGTGGGTATCAAGGAAGAAAGAATGTATGGATCCAGTGGCTTATCTAATATCTGCAAATTTGGATGTCCTATAATAGGTCAAGCTGAGATGTGGATTGAAAAATGAGGTTACAGATGTAGATGAACCAAGCCGTTGCGAGTAAGTGATTGTTCTCTCTGCTACGACAAATAAATGTTTTTGGATTTGGATACAAGCGTTCTTGCACTTGCTTTCTTCCAAACTCTTAATTTGTCATCGCAGGTATGTAGCAGTGTTATCTACCCCAGCTCTATGCTCGGAAGAAAAGCTTGAGGTAATATTCGTCAGTGCAGAAGTCGAGTTGCAAGTCTAAATTTGTGTTGAATTCTTATGGACTGAGTGGATTCTAAAATGAAACAGGAATTGGAAGATAAACTTGACTCGATGAATAAAGAACAACCACAGAGCCATGATGAACTCTAAACTGCTAACCACAGGGACGGAGCCGGATTTGCAACAAATGGTTTTTCTGAGGACGTTAATTGCCAATATTTGGACAATTTATTCCATCTCTCCAAATATAAAGAGGCGCAAAATGCATTAAGAGGGCAGGTATTTAGAAATTTTTTAGCAATATTACAAAGGGGCTACTATTTTTATTTTTTAAAAAAATGTACTGGAGCCATTCTGTATAACATTTCCATTTTGTTTTTTTATGAGGATTAGATTGAGATTTGGGGAGAAAGTGGCTCGTTTAAGCTGATTTTTGAAATCACTGATGTGCAAATACTGGTACTATATTAAACCAAGTTTAGATCTATGAGACTAATGGTTTGACAATGGTATTTGACATTGTGAGATGTCCAAACTAATAGCATTAAATGAATAAAATTAAGGCAAAATGTAATATTAAGTCCTTGATTTTTCCTTTTTCTTTTTTCGTTTTATTAAGTAGTTGTACTTCTACTGCTCTACTGTGATCCGTTAAACTGTTTTGGCAAAAAAGGTGCAAATTGCACCCTATAGTATAACCCTAAAAATACATTGCACCCAAGGTGAAAATTAGCTCAATTATTTCAAATTGATCCATGACCGTCGCCCACTGTTAGTCTTTAACGTCTTCCTGCTGATTGGATTTTATTGACCAATTATTTGACATGTGGTCACCCTACTCCCTTTATTCTTTAAGAAAACAAAATTAATCAATGAAAAAAACAGTCAAAAGGTAATCCACCATGCAAAAAAGAGTTTCCTCTGCTCTATTCAAAGGAGCAGACAATCACCTCCTCCCACCAGTTAGTCATCACTGCTTCGCCCATCTGCCATTAACGACCAGAAATAGTTCAACATCGAGCAAATCCCTTCACTCGAAATCAAATTCCATATTTGTCATAATTTCAATCTCACATAAATAAAAAGGGACAACCATTTTTTGCCAACTTTCATCCAAGGGTGAAATCATCGCAACCGCTTCTATTTAGCTGAGCAGCCATCTGCTGCGGTGCCAACCTTAGAAAAGTTTCCAGATTTGAGATTTCCTCCTTCAACACATAATCACCAGCCACTTCATTTTGATATCTAGTTCCCATCGCTGGTGGTTTGCAATGGTGGGAAGTTACAAGGACCCATCTATATAGGAGCTACGGGACAACGCTTCTTGGACATCGGCGGTGACTGAGCAGCTAGAGCCTTAGCTTCAGGTGGTGGAAAATTGAGCGTGGCATTGTTACGACGAATGTGCTTGGTAGCTTCGTTGTAAGCACGGGCCGCTTCCTCGATAGTGTTGTAGTTGCCAAGCCACACACGAACTCCTTTTGTATGGGTGTCTAATCTTCGTCGCCCATTTTCCCCACAGCCTTTGCCTTACTCCTTCGTACATATTTTTTCGAATTATCCGCTTCTTTTCACCTTTATTGTTTGGCTTGTCAGTTTTCTTCTCAATTGTCATTGAAGAGAGAGAGAGGGTTGCCACATGTCAAGCTACAATTGGTTTTTAATAATTCAATCAACATATAATGTTAGGGGTGGATGGAGATAGACTACAATAGGGCATTTTGTCCACTAATTAAACAATGGGGGCTTAATTGATCCAACTTTCATGCTGGGGTGCAATGTGTTTTGTGGAGTTATACCATGGGGTGCAAATTGCACCCTTTGCCAACTTTTGCATTTCAACTTTTTTCCTTATTATATCTTTTTTAATGGTTCATATAGAAATTAGAGAGTTTGGAGAAAAATTAAGTATATATCATTCCTCTATACAAAAGTATTTATACAAAATATATAATCTAGATAAAAAAAAAAGAATAAATCATATTCCTATGAACATCTTAATTTAATCTCTAACAATAAGTACTAAATATATTTATATTTGTAATACCCCTCAAACTGGAGTATAGATATTAATCATGTATAGCTTGTTGCAAAGATATTTAACCCAAACTCCATTAAAAGGTTTTATAAAAATATCTTTTCACAAACGAAGTGACAATCAATCTCAATATGTTTCGTTCGTTCATAAAATATTGGATTGGATGAAATGTGAAGAACAACTTAATTATCACAACATATCTTAGCTGATACCGAAGTTTTAAGATCTATTTCAGTCATAAGATGATATATCTAGATAATTTCACATACAAATTATGTCATGATCCAATATTTTGATTCTACACTCAAACTTGAGACTACAGTTTGCTTCATGCTTTTCTACGAAACTAAATTTCTGCCTACAAAAATACAATAGTCTAAAGTAGACCTCATGTCATCCTTAGATCCTACCCAATTAGCATCAGATAAACACTCAATCCTTGTATAACCATGATTGTCATACAAAAATGTCTTTACCAGATGCTCCTTTTAAATAACACAATATATGTTCCAATATTGCCCAATGATGAATAGTTGGAGAAGATATGTATTAACTCACAATGTTAATTGAATATGCAATATTAAGATGGGTCATAGTAAGATAGTTGAGTTTTTCAACCAACATTTTATATCTCTCAGAATTCTCAAACAATTCTCCTTTTGTGAATTGCAAATTAGGAACCATTGATGTGCTACATGGTTTAGCCCCCAATTTTTATGTCTTAAACAATAGATCAAGCATATATTTTCATTTGAGATAAGAAGATATCATTTTTACTTATGTTTACTTCAACACTCAAGAAATATTTTAACATTCCTAAATCTTTAGTATGAAAATGGCTTTAGAGAAATGATTTAAGGGATGAGATACTTGTAGTATCACTACCAGTAATGACAATATCATCCACATACACTACTAGTAGTATAATACTATTCGCAGACTTTCTGTAGAATACTGAGTGGTCATATTGATTTTTTTTCATTTCAAACTTTCCAAGAAATATTTCAACGTTCCAAAATCTTTAGTATGAAAATTTCTATGGAGAAATGATTTAAGGGATGAGATACATGTAGTATCACTACCAGTAATGACAATATCATTCACATATACTATTAGTAGTATAATGTCATTCGCAGATTTTCTGTAGAATGCTGAGTAATCAGGTTGACTTTTTCTCATTCTAAACTTCTCAATAGCTTGGCTAAATTTTCCGAATCAAGCACGAGAATTTTGTTTGAGTCCATACAATGATTTATGAGGATGACATACTTTTCTAGACTCCCTCATAAGCAACAAAATCAGACGGTTGCTCCATATAAACTTTTTTCTAAAGATCACCATGAAAAAAAGTATTTTTGATATGGCTAATCATAATGGCAGCCATAGAGATAAATAATCTGACAGATCTAAATTCAGTAACAAGAGAAAATGTATCAGAATAATCAATTCTATAAGTTTTGACAAATATTTTAGCAACTAGACTAGCTTTCAAGTGTGCGATTGAGCCATCTGGAAGAACTTTTACTACAAATTCCAATTTACAACCGATTGCTTTATTTTCTGCAAGTAAATTCATCACAATCCAAGTACTATTGTTTTCTAAGGCATTCATTTCTTCAATCATAATCTAACGCCAAGCAGGATGAGACAATACCTAATGAACAGTTTTAAAAACCAAAATTAAATCCAAATAAACAATTAAAGAACAAGATAATAGTGACAAATAATTATATGACACAAAAGATGAAATATGATAAATACATTGACGTTTACCTTTCTAAAGAGCAATAAAAAGGTCATCCAGATTGACACACTGAGGAATTGGATTTGACGAAAAATGATTGGGTGCAAGTAGCTCAGATTTAAAGGAGAAATTCGTTGGGAATAGATTTATATTATAAGAGGCTTAGGTCGATCAAGGACAAACTCAATATAATTAGAAACTGAAAGATATAACAATATAGATTAACCAATCATCATCCTCCCCTTGACTTTTGTAAGATGTAGTTGAAGAAAATGAAGTATCTTCTAAGAAGATGACATCAGCTGACAAGATATCTGTTAAGAGTTGGACAATAACACAAATAACCCTTTTAAAAATGAGAATATCTAAAAAAAATACACTTAAGAGATTTATGATATAATTTTGTGATATGTGGGCGAATATCTCAAACAAAATAAGTACACCCAAATATTCTAAGTTCACCCAAATATTCTAAGTTTAATGGAAAATAATACTTTATTTGTAAAAAAAAAATATGATAAGGTATCTCATCATTAATAACAGACAATGACATTTTATTCATCAAAAAATAAGTTGTAGAAAATGCATATGCCCAAAAATATTTGGCAACTTTCATTTGGAACAATAATATCATTGTAGTTTCCAAAAGGTATCTTCTGCTTAACAACTTTATTTTGAGATAATATATCAACATAAAAAGTTTGATAAAAAAATACCATATTGGAGCATAAAACTTTAAAAAGTGACAGACAAATATTATCTAGCATTATTACTTCTCACAGTTTGAATAAAGATATGAAATTGAGTCTTAATTTCAGTACAAAAAACAGAAAAGTGATAAAATATTTTCGATCAATTTTTTATTAAATATAATAATATCATCCAAGAATAATCATCAACAAATATAACAATATATTTAAACCCAAGTTTTGATATGATAGGACAAAGATCCCAAATATTTGAATGAACTAACTCAAAATGAGCACTAGCTCTCTTATTGACTTTTGGACTTGAGCTTAAATGATAATGTTTTGCAAATTTATATAATTCATAATCTAACAAAGATAGATTTTAAAACTAAGGATAAAGTTTCTTTAATACAAAAAGAGAGGGATGACCGAACCTACAGTGTGCTTCAAAGGAGGTGACTACTTCAGAATAAGATATGGATCTCGATACTTTTTATATCAAGAATGTAGAGTCCCCCAGACTCATGTCTTTTACCAATAAACTCTTTCGTTACAAAATCCTCAAACACACAATACTTAGGAAAGAATGAGACATAATAGTTTAAGGTACGACTAAGTTTGCTAATATAAATTAAATTAAAAGATAATTAAGATAAACTAAGAACATATAACAAAGGAAACGACGTAGTAGAAATAATTGTATCAGATCTAAGAGCAGACGATGTAGATCCATATGCTAAAGTAACACTAGAATTAGATGTATATTTCTAAAAGGTATAAAATAAACTAGAATTATCTATTATGTGGTATGTGGCACCAAAATCAATAATCCATTTGGAAAAGGATGACATAAGACACATATTGGGTTTACCTGATTTGACTAGATTGTAACAGAAGTAGGTTGACTAGGCTGAAATTTGAAAAATTCTTAGTATTTAGCATATTAATCAGCAGATATCATGACAATCTTCTTTTCCATATTTTATCAAAATGATCGAATTAAAAATTGTTTAGAATACCAAAAGAATAAAATTTATAACACAAAAAACATCATACTGCACCGATGTAGACTCAACCAAATAAGAAATCACTCGAACAACTACAAATTTAACACCCAAATCCAAACAACAATAGATTTAATACCCCAAACACATCCAAATAGCTTGAGATAAAATACCTAGTACCAAAAATATTTATTGTACAAGAAGACTAGTGTAGACAGACTTTGTTGATGGGCAAACAAACACTACCACCAAGGCCAAGGCAACCGTTGGGAACGAAAATGATAAGCAAGGTCCGTTGCACGTGCCGACTCGTAAAACCTAGTCAAAATTGTGATTAGCGCATGTGGTCACGTGAAGTTATTACAAGTGATGAGATTCTATTGAACGACCGATCGACACTTGAGGTTTCTCATGGTGTAGATGGGGAGTCAACTCTCTCTCTACAATAATAGGTATTATAAATCCTAAACAAAACGTTGACTAAATGTGCAGAAGATTGAGGCTGGTCAAATCCCAACTTTAATACCATGTAGAAATTAGAAGTTTGGAGAAAGATTAAGTATATATCATTCCTCTAGATAAAGGTATTTATACAAAATATATAATTTAAATAAGAAAATAAGAATAAATCATATTCCTATGAATATGCTAATCTAATCCCTAAGAATAAGTAGTAAATATATTTACATTTATAACAATTCAATTCATATTGAGAGTCACATGATACAATTTTAGTTAAAATTCAAAATTTGAAAATGTTCACCATCTCATTTCTACTTATTAATGTTAGGAGTATACTAGAAGTATAATGTGAATAAAAATTGAAATACAAAGATTTTATAGGATAAAATAAAAATATGGGAGCTCAATAATAACTAGAATTATAAAAGAAAATACAGAACATTGCCCTGAAATGAAGAGGGAAACTTTTGAATATGTTGATTATGTTAAAACCATGGTCGGCAGTTTCTGTGGGATTGCCTGTAGATTTGAGAATAATAAAAAGTGGGCCATGATCATGGTTGCTGTGTGCTTCTCAAGTTTAAAAAGACCATTTGTATGATATGATTTACAGACAAATGCAACTTTTAATGCTGTTTTTCCTCTTCGGTAATTGTTTGATATTTGAATCTAAACCCACGTTCTGTTAGGTTCCTAGGGAAAATATTGGTTTGTAGATGTTTTTTTTTTCAATTTTTTAGGTTAGTTGGCCAATAGTCTTGTAGTGTAGTAGGGAAATGCCATTTCATGCTGCTTGTGCTCTGTGCCATTTAAACACAGTCAAAATTTCTATTTTCTCACCCATCAATTGAAAGATGAACATTGGAAGCGTAGAAAAATGGATAATGTCATATATATATATATATATATATAACAATAATTATTTCTTTTTGTTTTGCGGGTCATATAACATGAAAATGCTTGAAATTCAACGGGGAACTTTCCTTTTTCAAAAGAATATTCTGGCCTGCGGGTCAAGAATTGAACTATTTGGCATTCTATAAATAAAATTCAAAGTCGAGAAAAAAAGAAAAAAAAAGTATATGAAAGAAAAGAGTAATTGAAGGAGTTGATGGTTTAGAACCCACAAAAATAAAACCAGGATAAATTTATCAAAACCCTCAAACTAAGTTCTCTAGAAGTGGTATCAATGACCTGCAAAAGTAATCTGAATTTGGAGCTAAGGAATATGAACCAATATTTTTTTCCACCAGAAAAAATGGACCCACATAAATAAATATAACTTTAAACTTTCTATAGGGAAAAAAAATATTAGTCAAATATTTTGATATTTTAAGTGACTCATAAGTTTTTTTTTTCTTCTTAGAATTGAATTAATACATAAATCATATTAAAAATATATGCATACAATTTATAATTTTAGTGACATTAAATATTTTCTTTTTATTGGTATAAATGTTTCTGAATGGAATTACATAATTAGCCTTAAGATTACTTTTGTATTGGGTTGACCTATAAACCATATTGCCATAGCCAACAAAGATCGATGCCCCATTTCACCCTTCTTCTTCTTCTTCTTCTTCTTCTTCTTCTTCATGATATACTTTTCTCTTCATTTATTAGCAAATCTTTGACTAGATTTAGATAATAGAATATAAACCCATTTCTCCTCTTCATTTTCTTACAGTTTTGCACTCTCGACGCCTCCCTTTCTTTTACCTTTATCGATTCTCATCTCAATTCTCTTCTTACGCTATCTACAATCTTATTCATCTCCTTATATCAGGATGGACAACGGCGGATTTGAGGCTATTCCAATGGAGAATAAGCCCAAAACGAAGATCGTTTGCACTCTTGGACCTGCATCCAGATCCATCCCCATGATCGAGAAGCTTTTGAAGGCAGGTATGAATGTCGCTCGCTTTAACTTCTCTCATGGATCCCATGAGTACCACCAAGAAACGCTTAATAATCTTAGGGCCGCCACGGTTAACACTGGTATTCTTTGTGCTGTCATGCTCGACACTAAGGTATGTATCTCCTCCTTCCTATATTTGATACTGTTTGTATCTTGTTTATATAGAATTTTTTTTCTCATTCGGGTTTTGCTATTCCTCTCACCTGGGTTTGTGTGCGTGTGCTTATTTGGAATTTTCTGAAACTGGGTATTTTCAATATTTCGGTTTTCGTTTGTATTTTATTGTTATCTCATCAGGTGCTAGGGATTTCTGGTTATCCATATATATCTGAGGAGTTGTTAGTACGTCTATTTGTTTAATGGCATCTAGTAAGGCTGTTAATGAATGTGCTTTTTTTCCAATTTTTATGTACTTTATAGTTTCGTGCCACTCTGTAATTTTAGCTGCCACCACAATCTGGTGTTGGTCCTTTTATTTTTTTTTTTTGGTGCATTTTTTCACCGTGTACTCTCTTTCCCCAATCTCTGTGTTTCTTGTCGGCTTCCCTTTTTGATGATTCACTCTCTGCTAGCCCACTATCATGCGGAAAAAAGTCCTGCTTTTGCTTTGTTAGGCTGCAGTTCATTGTTTTTTCCCCCTCAATAATACCTCGTAATCGAATAACCTAAGGTTTAGGAGACCAGACACTTCAATTTTTGGACTCACATAATTGAATAGTGCATGTAGCAACTACTGAGTAATCAATTCATGATGGAGAGGTTGTTTAATGTTTAGCTATTGGAATACAAACACATGAATATGCCAATAGTGTTCTTTAGTTTTTCTATTGCTCCCCTTTATCTTTTCTAATGTAATTTGGAGTTATTATGGTAAAAGTAACAAAAACGATCCGAGGTTGCTTAATAGCATAAGAGCCCCGAGCATAACTTCTAATCCACTTTTTGCATTTTCATTTCTTGCTAAAGCAGCTGGTGGTTGTCAATTTCTAAGCTGCTCCCTTTATATAATAACAATCTAAAGAGAAATTTACAAGATGCACTGGTTTTTATTGTGGTTCTTCAATGGAATATGAGTGAAGGTTCTACATCATAATCAGGGGATCAAACAAAATAACCTATTTAAAAACTTGCATATTTTATGAATCTGCATCTACATAGACCATATTAGCATTCTCTTATACGACATTTAAAATGCTACAAACCCTTCATCCTTTTTTTAGTGGATAACATTTGACGGTTCCCTTTTGGTTTTATTCTGTTCTTTTGGGTTAGTTCATGTAAAATCTAATAAATCCAGTGGCACTTTAGTTATTTCTTACATAATACTGCAGGGACCGGAGATTCGTACTGGGTTCTTGAAGGATGGCAAACCCATCCAGCTAAATCAGGGTCAAGAAATTACCATATCTACTGATTATAGCAGAAAAGGTGATGAGAACATGATTTGCATGAGCTATAAAAAGTTGGCTGAGGATGTAAAGCCCGGGATGGTTATACTTTGTGCGGATGGAACAATTTCATTTACAGTTTTGTCCTGTGACAGACAAGCAGGTTTGGTTCAATGTAGGTGTGAGAACTCTGCGGTTCTTGGTGAAAGGAAGAATGTTAATCTTCCTGGAGTCATAGTTGATCTTCCAACCTTGACAGAGAAAGACAAGGAAGATATCTTGAACTGGGGAATTCCCAATCAAATTGACATGATTGCTCTATCTTTTGTTCGGAAAGGGTCGGATCTTGTGGAAGTTAGGAAGTTGCTCGGACAGCATGCTAAGAATATTCTTCTTATGTCAAAGGTATATATATCATTTTTAACAATTTCGAAATATTTTTGAATGCTGATTTTGTTGGCGAACATTCATTGAGACAACAGGAGGATGCATGATTTGAAAGGCATAATTGGTTGCTCGGAACTTTGTTCTCTTTTTAACAACTTTACCACGAATTGATTTTATGTTTAAGGTTCATTTGGAGATGGAGGAATTTAAGTTAGAGAACTGTTGTTTATATGATAATCACATGTGCACTACTGATATTTGGTTTTGCTTTCTGATATATATTCTCTCTTATTGATTTTCCTTTACTTTTAAATCTATCTGGTAGGTTGAAAACCAAGAAGGGGTTGCAAACTTCGATGATATATTAGCAAATTCAGATGCATTTATGGTGGCACGTGGTGACCTCGGAATGGAGATTCCTATTGAAAAAATTTTTTTAGCACAGAAAGTAATGATTTACAAGTGCAATATTCAAGGAAAACCGGTTGTTACTGCAACCCAGATGTTAGAGTCAATGATCAAGTCCCCGCGACCAACTAGAGCTGAAGCAACTGATGTTGCCAATGCAGTTCTTGATGGAACTGATTGTGTTATGTTAAGTGGTGAAACAGCGGCTGGAGCATATCCAGAACTTGCTGTTCGGACAATGGCAAAGATATGCATAGAAGCAGAGAGCACACTTGATTATGGAGATGTCTTTAAAAGAGTTATGGAACACTCGCCTGTACCCATGAGTCCATTGGAGAGTCTGGCCAGTTCTGCTGTTAGAACAGCTAATTCTGCAAAAGCATCGCTTATATTAGTCTTGACCAGGGGAGGAAGTACTGCAAAACTGGTGGCTAAGTACAGACCTGGAATGCCTATATTATCTGTGGTTGTACCTGAGATTAAGACAGATTCCTTTGATTGGTCATGCAGTAATGAAGCTCCTGCAAGGCATAGCCTTATTTTCCGAGGGTTGGTACCGGTTTTATATGCAGGATCTGCTAGGGCTTCTCATGAAGAGACAACAGAAGAAGCTCTGGATTTTGCCATTCAACATGGAAAGGCCAAGGGACTATGCAAGAGTGGAGATTCCGTTGTGGCTCTGCATCGCGTTGGAACTGCATCCATCATCAAGATCATTACTGTCAAGTGATGATCAAATCAAATGAGTCAACTTTGATCTTGGATCAATTTAAGATACTCTGATTATACCAACTTGTTTTGATCTTATTTTCTTACTTTAATCCAGTTTTCTTTTTGAAATGTACCTCGGTTATGGGTGATATTTTTTACCAGTTTCTTTTTGAAATGATCTCTGTCGATGTCTTTTGCTGGCACTCATTCGTTACAATTTTCAACAGAAGTGTCTTTTTCTCTTCCAATCGGTGATTCCTCCACATTTGCTTTTAAATGAAACTGTGGCTGCCTTTGGCTTAATTTCTTAAGTTATGTTCGTTATAAATTAATTCATGCAAAAATACAATTATTTTTAGTTCACAATTATATGCAGATTCCGTCAAAATTTGATAAACGTTGGATTAAAAAAATTTAATCCAAGGTGTTTCGCAAAAATTTAAAATGTAAAATTCCAAATGAGTATTCATCTCTTCTGAATTTTCACATTTAAAGAGAAGTCGGCCTTGGAATCTTCAAACTTGACTTGGAATAAGCCACCATGTAGACGAATGCACCAAGTTTCCAATTTGAAGCAGTTCAAATGGTGAATCAACCCTTGATGTCAGCCAGATTTTCAGGCCATCCTAATTATCTTAATATGGTAATTGCATAATCATATAGGTAAGCAAAATTGGAGATATTATATTAAAAACCTTTCACCAAGTCAGAGTCAGACCCTATATATTATTTGGTCAAAAGACCAAATATGATAAAACCAAAACCGATACCTCTCAGCAGCAGGTCATCTGATGCGACAAGATCATGTACCACGTTCTCAAAGGTCTTGTCTATGCAACAAGTCCGATTCACCATTTACAATAATATCATTCATTTCCTCAAACACCCCTTTATAAATAATAGCTATACATATTAATTAAATGAAGTTGAAATGCAAATTAAAATATTTAAACAAATCTAAAGAAAAAAAATGCAGATAAAAACAACACAGTATGTTTCTCCAAGATTCAACCTTCAGCAAGTAAAACATCATATGTACATCAACAAGCCAACAATACTTTCAAGCAACATAAACAAGAAGCTAATATGGCAACTTGAAGCAAAATCAAGTCAATTCTCATCTGTTTGAGAAGCTCTTCCAGGAGCATTTCCCACAGAGGCCGACGAATTGCTTCCATCACCAGATGATGAGAACAAACTATTGAACGGCCATGGAAATGAAAACCTTCTCCCATTCCCATTTCTCCCGTCCCCTTCCCCTTCTTCAATGTTGTTAATACTGCTGCTACTGCTATTACTACTCATACTGCTGTTGTTACGATTGTCATTTTCAATTTCCATTTGATTGCTGCTATTCCGAGTCCTCTCCAAATCAGATTTGGACTCTTCGGCAGGCAACTGAAACCTGCAAACTGGACAAGAACTATGAAGTTTCAGCCAAGGCAACAAGCAAGCACTATGAAACTTATGTTTACAAGGCATTTCCTTTGCCTCAGTGCCAACCTCAATATCATCCAAACAAACTGAACACTGCATATTATCTTTAACTGTCACAGTAGGCAATCCCTCTATTGCCTCCTTCTGTGCAGCGGGAGTACCATATCTATTTGGACCATTCTCTGCCAAATGCTGCAATAACAAATCCAGACCCGGTCCTATGAAATAATCACCTAACGAACCAATGGGCGTGTGATTCTGGTTTGGACCATTGCTCGAATCATATGAACCTTGAACAATAATAGTACGATTCAAAGGATTGATCAAAATGACATGTTCTCTATCTCCATATCTATTCCTATCTCCTTGAGAATTCTCTGATTCAGATGTCATTCCAGCTCGAATTCCTTGAAGTAATTGTAATATTGTTGCTGAGTTTCTCCTCCTCCTCCTCATGAATGACTCAAGTTGGTCCAGTTCACTTTCTCCTCCATGACGTGCCTCACCATCATCATTGTCGTCCTCTTCTTCAAATTCCATTCTTCTCAATCTTCTTCGGCGACGGGGATTTCCCATCATGCCAAGCAATAGTGGTGGCCAGAGGGAGAAAGCACGATCCGAACTCAAATCAGAATCAGTGTCTCTTGTGCCACTACTCATTTCTTCTACAAATCCGCTTTGACAAAATGGACATTTTATCTCAATTTCCATTACTGGATTCACCATTTGAGAACACATATGACACCAATACCTCGCAGCAATTGCTTCCTCCATTACTTCTGCTTCTGCCTCTACCACCAACTACCCTTTCAAAGCCGTCTCTGTGACAAGCAAAGCTATTACATCAACACAAACACAATCAACTCTAAAAAAGCAAAAAACCATTCATCCTGCAACAACTAACATGAAAATTTTGCAATTATTTTCAGATCTAAGACAGAACCAAATTCCACCAGAAAATGCCCCAAGTAGCAAGGGAGTGGAAAGCATTGCAGAAACCACATATTCCTTTACAAAGCAGCTTATGAATTAAGCAAAAAAAATTGACAATTATCAAGATCTGTCAATAAAAATGAAAATAAAAAAACTTAGATCTTTAGCACAAAATTAACGAGAAAACCCAGAAAGGATTTTTTTTTTAAAAAAAACTAGTAAAACTACAAAAATAAAAAAGGGAAAAAAATAAAAAAGTTCAAAATTTTCATCAAGAAACAAAATCCCTCATCTTGAAGAACTTCAATCATAAAACCAAATAAAAATTAAAGCATGCTGCCAGATCCCCTACAACCAGAAATTTCCATTTCAAAAAGAAAAAAAAATGAAGAGCTGAAAAGTTCTTACCAAATGGATAAGAGCCAGAAAGTTTTAGTTCAAAAAATGAAAGGAAGAAAGCTGAGAATCTTCAAACAGCAGAATACCAGCAACAATAATTATAAATCCTTAAGGTAAAAAATTGAATATAGAAATATTTATAAGGAACCAAAGGTAGGTGAAAGAAACCCACAAATAAATTATAGAAAAAGAAAAAAAAAAAAAAACCACAATAGAAAATGTCTGGAATAATCACCAGAAGCAGATAGATTGCAACATTTGACCCGGACTTTCCCACTTCAGATATTTATCATTAAAATTGTTGATTAATTACCAAAAAAAAAAAAGAAAAAAAAAATCAACAAGAGTTGAAGAATACGAAGATGAGGGTATTTGAATTAGACAAGCAAACAAAAATAAAAAAATTTTTAAAAAAAAAAAAGAAAGAAAAAACCTCGAATAATCAAAGAAAAATTACCAAAAAGAGGAATTATATTGTGAAATTGCTGAAGAAGAATATGTGAATAGATTTTGCGTTGAAAAAAATGGGAAAAGAAGAAAAGAGAAAAAAGGAGAAAACAAAGAGCCACCCACCAACGAAGATATATTGGCATTATATGACATAACATGATACATACGGAGTCACATACAACCCCACGACTAAACCTTGTCCTTTTCTTCGCAAGAAAAACCATACAAACACCTCAACTCTCGATCAAAACCATGAATATTACTGCGCGTGTATCACAAATACACTAATTTGGTCAAAAGAAGTTAAGTCCAATAGCATCTTGACATGTGGCTTTTCAGAAAATATACAAAATAAATAGGATTGATCTTCCCATCACTCACTGCATCTCACAAGTCACAACTCTCCTCCTCCATCAGTCTCCATTGCTGCAAGCTTTAATCCTTTTATTCTTTTTTTTTTCTACTCTAATTTAAGTCCTCGTTGCTACCTACCATAGTGTGTAGACTGTGGGGAGCTGTGGCCGTGCCCATCAAAGTGGTTGAAACTTAAATCTATAAATGCTATGGAAGCAAAACTAAGTGGGTCATTTAAATGATTTAAGGAAAATTTTAATTTATTCAATTTTCCAGAATCAATAAGGAATAAAGCCTGAAATACTAGCATTTGAGAAATGTAAAAAAAAAAGTAATTTTTGTTTTTTAAATTTAAGCGAAGAAGGAAAATGATAAAGAGTTAGACGGCAAGAACCCAGACCCAGTCGTTGGAGCTGGAACTGAGGAACCAAGTGGGTATTAACATTTAAAATGAATTAGTTTTCAGAAATAACCAGGTGCTTCATAGACTTCTTGAATGAAATATCAAGCATCCTAACAGTAACCTGTCGAGCCTAGGCTCACCAAATTCATCATCGCGATCATTATTATTAGAAGGCAAGTCCTCAGCAACAATCCTATCACGATCCATGGAAAGAGCATCCTGAGCAGGCAAAAACAAACTCGCCAGTATCCCCAAGCAGATTAGTCTGGTGGCTAGTGCTATAAATAGTAACAATGAGGTCCTGGCATAGCTTAACTTATTCTAATATTGGATTTAGAATCAGACCGCAATTGCTTGGCTATCTCTCCACCTCGTCCAATTACACTCCCGATCTTTCTCAGCGGACATAAATAGCGGTACACGGTGTCTTAGTTTGCAATCGTATGCGGCTGGTCGGTATCCTCCCCGGGCTTGCCTCCGCTTGCCTCCGCCGTAGTCAGACTGCAAAATGGACCTCTTGAAGAAAGATATCCTCTGGCCGGCCATAACTAGATATATGGATCTAGAAAGGAAATTAATCTAAGGGAAGAAGAAGAAGAAGATTATGAGATAATAAGAGATTAGCAAAGAAATTGAAGATGAGGCGAGTACAATTCGACTCACCTGTTTATTGGGTGCTCTTTCTCTCTACTTACAAGGTAGCCGTAGTGTAAGGTGCGGCTGGATCACCTCCTTTTCAGTGAGAGGTAATACTTGTTGGGTATTTTAGTTTGATATTGCTTCACATCCAAAAAGGGAGTTACGTGTCACATTCCGCGAAGGTTTATATGAGATTTTTTGTAAATGTATATTTTTCCACACCTAGAAAGCTATTGTAACCGTTAGATTAAATGGATCGTGGCCGTCCATTTCGGTAGGTAGGAATTAATCCTAGTCTTCCATTTGGTAGGTGGAAATCAATTCTATCCATCCATTTTGGTAGGTGGGAGTTGATCTTAACCATTCATTTGGTATGTAAGAATCAATCCTAGTCATTCATTTGGTAGGTGTGAGTTAATCCTAACCATCCATCTGTTAGGTAGGAATTGATATCGACCATCCATTGAGGAGGTGGAGACCTATATATAACTTATGTAAATTCATTTGTAATCATTCAAGAAATTCAAGCAATCAAGCATTTTAAGTAATACAAAACATTCTTCACAAACTCTTGTGTTCTTGTTTTGCTATTGAATTTTCTCGATTTCTAAGTTCCGTTTTACTCTATTTGGAGTAATTTATCGGTTTGGAAGGCAGACTTAGTGCAACGGACCGTGCTAAGTGTCACACGATTGTTAGCTGAACTCTAGGGTCGTGACACTTGGTATCAGAGCCAAAGTTTGAAGCTTTACTACCTTTGGCATAATGAAGGCTACTGCCCCAGCTACACCTAACGTGGAAGTTCCATCAATGGAACGTGGTCGTGAGGAAGTTCGGAAACCATCTAAAGAATCTCGAGCCAAGTCGAAAGACATGTTTTCTAGCTTAGAAGCACGTGTTATGAGTGCTCAGGACAACTTGGGAGAGTTGTTCGACCGAGTAGACAACTTGGAGGAACGTTACAGCGGCTTGGAGGCCGAGGATGCGGATATCCATGCAGCGGTCAAGATGTCACTCAACGAGCTAGACGGTGGATTAAGGCAAGAGATTGATGGGATGAAATCCGAACTTGCCAAGGTACGTGATCTCTTCCAAAGAGAAATTTCCAATGTGTTGCTTAGAATTGAGGATATGGGTGGTGATCTAGCACTATGCAAACGGGCTATGGCCTCGGGAACCAATACAACCACTATCATTGAGGCTAAAAAAGTGGAAGCTCCCAAGCCAAAGACTTTCAATGGTGCTCGGAATGCTAGGAAAGTTGAGAACTTCCTATGGGGGCTGGATCAATACTTCGAGGCTACTGGCGTAACAGACCATGCCAGCAAAATCCAAACTACTGTCATGTACTTGACCGACACTGCTATGCTGTGGTGGAGACGAAGGCATGGAGATGTGCAACGTGGGGTGTGCACAATTGATACATTTGAGGACTTCAAAAGGGAGTTTAAAAGCCAATTCTTCCCCGTAAATGCTGAGGAAGAGGTGAAAGGCCGACTTCGACGACTAAAACAGATGGGTAGCATAAGGGAATATGTGAAGGAGTTCACAACCTTACTACTAGAAGTCCCTGATATATCGGACAAAGACTCATTATTCTTGTTCATGGATGGTCTCCAATCATGGGCTAACCTTGAGCTCAAACGACGTGGTGTCCAAGACTTATCTTCGGCCATTGCCGTTGTTGAAAGTCTTATTGATTACTCCTCAAACAAAGAAGGCCAGAGGCCAACTGATAGAAAGTTTGTTGGAGCAAGGAATGGGGGAGGCCATCGTAAGAGTCAAAACTACAAAAATCACAGAGAAAGCTCCTCATTCAAGCCACGAGACAAGGGGAAGGAAAGGGAAGAATGTGGTGCCTCAAAGCCCCGTGTGACGTGTTTCATATGCGACGGACCGCATTGGGCACGAGAATGTCCGAAAAGAAAGACATTGAATGCTTTAGTTGCCTCCACTCATGATCAAGACAGAAGTGAGGCAGATGAAGGTGTGAAGATGGGATTTTTGCGGTTGCTTAGTGCATTGCAAAGTGCCCCGACGTCCCCCAAGGGACTCATGTTTGTGGATGCATCCATTAATGGGAAAGTCGCCAAAGCCTTGGTCGACACAGGTGCTTCTCACAACTTTGTTTCACTAGAGGAAGCCAAGAGACTCGGTCTCAAGGTTGCCAACGGAAGTGGCTCCCTCAAAGTAGTTAACTCGGCGGCACAACCTCTCCAAGAAATTGCCCGCGGAGTGAAGGTCAGTCTTGGTGCATGGACTGGCCAAGTGGATTTATCTGTGGCATCCATGGATGATTTCTCGGTGGTATTCGGCATGGAGTTCTTGGACCAGGTTAGAGCTTTCCTTGTTCCATGTTCAAACTTTATGTGCATTATGGATGGACCAAAGGCTTGTCTAGTACCGACGAAGAGGACCACCAAGCCTACTACCCAAGCTCTCAGCACTTCAATTCAAGAAGGGATTGAAGAGGGAAGAAGAGAGTTACTTGGCCATTCTAAAGGAGTATGATGATGATGAAGTATCACCCCAACTAAGCTTGCCGACGGAGGTGCAAGTTGTCTTGGATGAGTTCCAGGATGTGATGCCGGAAGCGTTGCCAAAACAGTTACCCCTAAGGAGGGAGGTGGACCACGAAATTGAGCTGGAGCCTGGCACAAGACCACCAGCAATGAGTCCTTACCGGATGGCAAACTCGGAGTTGGCAGAACTACGAAAGCAACTCAATGAGATGTTGGATGCTGGTTTCATTAGACCATCTAAAACCCCATTTGGTGCTCCGATGCTTTTTCAGAAAAAGAATGATGGTTCACTGAGAATGTGCATTGACTACCGTGCTCTAAACAAAATCACGGTAAAAAACAAGTATCCTATCCCACTCATTGCTGATTTGTTTGATCAATTGGGGAATGCTAGATACTTCTCCAAGTTGGACTTGCGGTCGGGATACTACCAGGTGCGCATAGCAAAAGGGGATGAGCCGAAGACTACATGTGTAACAAGGTACGATGCTTATGAGTTCCTTGTTATGCCATTTGGTCTCACCAATGCACCTGCTACCTTTTGCACTCTCATGAATAAACTCTTCCATCCCTAACTCGATCGGTTTGTGGTAGTATATCTTGATGATATTGTAATATATAGCCGGACTATGGAAGAACATCTTGAGCATTTGAAGAAGGTGTTTGAGGTCCTTAGAGAAAATGAGCTATATGTTAAGAGAGAAAAATGTTCCTTTGCCCAAGATGAGGTGATGTTCTTGGGTCATAGGATAAAAGATGGGAAGCTTATGATGGATGGAGACAAGGTGAAAGCCATCCAAGAATGGGAACCTCTTACTAAGGTCCCCGAGTTACGGTCTTTCCTTGGACTTGTGAACTACTACCAGAGATTCATCAAATCATATTCAGCAAGAGCAGCTCCACTAACCGACCTACTCAAGAAAAACAATACTTGGGAGTGGACAAACAAGTGTCAAGCCTCGTTTGATGACTTAAAAAGGGTCATTACCGAAGAACCAGTGTTTTACTTGCCAAACCCCTGTAAGATGTACAAGTTGCATACAGATGTCTTAGACTTTGCCATTGGTGGAGTATTGATGCAATATGGGCACTTGATAGCTTATGAGAGCCGCAAGCTCAATTACACTGAACGCCGCTACACGGTGCAGGAAAAGGAGATGACTGCTATCATCCATTGTCTAAGGGTGTGGCGACACTACTTGTTGGGTTCTCACTTTGTGATCATGACAGACAATGTAGCAACTAGCTACTTCCAGACTCAGAAGAAGTTAAGTCCCAAACAAGCTCGATGGCAAGACTTTTTGGCAGAATTTGACTACAAGCTTGAATACAAGCCCGGTAAGGCCAATGTGGTGGCTGATGCACTAAGTCGAAAGGCGGAGCTAGCAGCTTTGAGTAGACCAAGCAGCCCCTTGCTGGAAAAGATCAAAGAAGGGTTGGAGCATGATGCCCTGGCTCAAAACCTCCTTGTCCTCATCAAGGAAGGAAAGACAAGGCAATTTTGGCAGAGTGACGGACTACTCTATGCCAAGAAAAATCGCATCTACGTTCCTAAGTGAGGGAACTTGAGAAAAGAGATGATCAAGGAATGTCATGATTCACTATAGGCTGGACACCTAGGCATGAAATGCACCCTTGCCCTTGCCTTGATCAAGTCTATTTACTATTGGCCTCAACTGCGGGATGATGTTGAAGCCTATGTAAGAACTTGCCTTGTTTGCCAATAAGACAAGACAAGACAGAGCAGCGTGCGCCCAGTGGCTTGCTAGAACCGCTGCCTATTCCGGAGAGACCATGAGAGAGTGTCTCGATGGACTTCATCACTTGCTTGCCAAAATCAAAAGGCTTTGGCAGTATAATAGTGGTCATTGACCGCTTCAGCAAATATGCAACCTTCATACCTGCCTCGGTGGATTGCACTGTAGATGAGACTGCACGGTTGTTCCTCAAGCATGTTGTGAAACATTGGGGAATTCCATCTAATATCGTGAGTGATCGAGACCCACGATTTACTAGGAAGTTCTGGACAAAATTGTTCAAGCTGCTGGGATCAGACTTGAACTTCTCCACCAGTTTTCATCCGTAAAGCGATGGGCAGACGGAACGTGCCAATGCATTACTGGAGTTATATCTGAGGCACTTTGTTAGTGCCAACCAACATGATTGGGCTAAGTTGCTGGATGTAGCCCAATTCTCTTACAACTTGCAGCAAAATGAATCCACTGGCAAGAGTCCTTTCGAGATCATTACGAGACAGCAACCTATGACTCCTCATGCTTTGGCCACAAGCTATGAAGGAAGGAGTCCTGCAGCTTTCAAATTTGCTAAGGCATGACATGGGCAAGCTGAGTTAGCCCGAGCCTATTTGAACAAGGCATCCAAAAATATGAAGAAGTGGGCTGACAAGAAAATGAGGATGGTCGAATTTCGGGAAGGAGATTTGGTCCTTGTCAAATTATTACCACAACAGTTCAAGTCCTTACGAAAAGTTCACAAGGGATTGGTACGGAAATACGAAGGACCATTTCCTGTCCTTAAGCAGATTGGTAAGGTGTCTTACAAGCTACAACTACCTCCCAAGCTTAAAATCTGTCCAGTCTTTCATGTAAGTATGTTGAAGCCTTATCATGGAGACAAAGAAGATGCAAGTCGAGAAGAGTCAAAGAGGGCACTCACTGCGGTAGTAACCTCTTTTGATAGAGGAGTGGATTCCATTCTGGCAGACCACCTAATTCGGCGAAGAGGTGTACCAAGTTATCGGGAATACTTGGTCAAATGGAAGAATGCCCCGGACATAGAGGCAAACTGGGAACCTGAAGACACTTTGTGGTAGTTCAAAAATGACATAGAAAGGTTCAAGCTTGAAGGCGCGATGAGGGCGTCGCGAACTTGAGTGGGGGAAAATGTCACGCCCCGCGAAGGTTCATACGAGATTTTCCGCAAATGTACATTTTCTCACACATGTAATATTCTAGAAGGCTATTGTAACCGTTAGATTAAATGGATCGTGGCCGTCCATTTCGGTAAGTAGGAATTAATCCTAGCCTTCCATTTGGTAGGTGGAAATCAATTCTATCCATCCATTTTGGTAGGTGGGAGTTGATCTTAACCATCCATTTGGTAGGTGAGAATCAATCCTAGTCATTCATTTGGTAGGTGGGATTTAATCCTAACCATCCATCTGTTAGGTAGGAATTGATCACGGCCATCCATTGAGGAGGTGGAGGCCTATATATACCTTATGTAAATTCATTTGTAATCATTCAAGAAATTCAAGCAATCAAGCATTTCAAGTAATACAAAGCATTCTTCACAAACTCTTGTGTTCTTGTTTTGCTATTGAATCTTCTCGATCTCTAAGTTCCGTTTTACTCTATTTGGAGTAATTTATCTGTTTAAAAGGCATGCTTAGTGCAACGGACTGTGCTAAGTGTTGCACGATTGCTAGCTGAACTCTAGGGTCGTGACATACGTATGAGTTAAACGACAATTATATTTTTTATGTAATCAGTTAGAAAAATAGTAATCATTAAAACCTTATTTACTCCTTTTTAAGTGGATTACCTGATGACATTTCAACGCTCACTGATATACTATTCAATGAATCTCATTTGAGTGTTGTATTGGTTTCAACCAGCAGTCAGAGTTAATATTGTGCAGCTCAATTTAATTAAAATACCCAATTTTTTTTAATTGTTTAAAATTTAATTTAATAAAATTTAAATTAATTAATAAATTTAAATAGTCTATTAAAAATTAATTTGAGTTAAATTGAAATAATTAAAATCGAACATATTTAAATATTAAAAAATAAATATTTTTTATTATTTATTATATTACTTTTATACTCTTAGTATTTAAATATATTCAATTTTAATTGATTCGATTTAACTCAAATTGATTTATAATCGAATTGTGTACACTACTTATTAAATTTGTTAGTTAATTTGAATTAATCGAACTCAATTTTATTAATTTCGAATTAAATTTGAATATTTTATGATTCGTTTGTGCCCCTAATTTCAATCTGCATCCTCAACTAAAATGTTAAAGTAAAGTTAGAATCAAATATTAAATTAATGATGATTGATTATTGATTGATTATACGAAACTATAGAGAAAGATTTCTAAAGTTGTTTTTGTGATCAACATTGAAAGGAAGATTTGCATCAAAAAGGTTAAACTTGTTAGTTTTAAGCTTAATCAAAAAAGAACCCTAGACTAACAGGAGAGTGAGATTCATTTCTGATTATTCTGCTACTGTAACATTTCATTACCCTACTAATAATAGCAAAGTAAGAAAATATTATCAAACTCTTAATTTTCTGTCTAATTTACTTAATATAATTATTTTGTATATTCTCATTTTAAAATGTCTTAATAAAATTTAAAATATAGTCTCCCATTTTTTATTTTTTATTTTTTTCGATATATAAATATTTTATACATAATTCATGCATTATAAAATATTTCATTTTCTAAAAAATCATATACAAAGTTTTACTAATTATTATTTTATTTAGAAACCTCAAAAATTTATGTATCACACAACATAAAAATAAAATTTGCTAATATGTTTTACAAAAATTAATACACCGAAACAAAAAGATCTTCAAATGTTATTATCTACTATTTGACGTTCTTCTCTTTCTGGCAGGTACAATCTTTATTTACTGACTACTTTAGTAACTACACATGAAAAAAAAACTACACGCGCTAAGCTACTAGTTTAGTGGTGCTTTATATGATAAAAACTTTAACACGCAATTAATAATATCTCACACATTCATACAGTTAATATCAAATAAAAAAAATCACAAATTTACTAAAAATGAATTGAACAAAAAATGCATTCTTTTGATTTTCTATACATAAATTTCTTTTACATATAATATTATATTAATTGCTAATATTATTGCACGATATTATTCTAATCCTAGCTATAGTCATTAATATTAATATATTCTATTCATTTTATTTATTCTATGATTAATCATAATAAGTAAATATTATCATACATTGTTTGTTTAAATTTATGTCTCTAACACCAATACTAGAACTATCAGATAGAATACGAGGTATTATCTGCCAGTAAATTTTAACCCGGTGCATGCCGCCTACATAAATCAACTCGGCACAATATGGTACATGCATAAATCAATTCGGCATATTTAATGTCTACATATGTAATCAACTCGGCACTTGTAGTGTTTACGTAAATCAACTCGACATTTTACGCTTATGTATTAAAGAACTCTGTCTTTTCTCCCCCTTATTGGCATGTCAATCTATACTTTATCCTGATTCCTAGTTAGGTGTTTTAGGACTTAATTGTTTTATCACAATTTATTCAAGTAATCTCTTAAAATTTTGTTATGATCATAACATACATCAAACAATTATTAGTTCATAGTTTATTTTTTTCATTAATTTTTATGAGCTTAATCAATTATTTGACTTAATAATTACTCATATAAATATCATTTATATTATATCATAAAGCCCAATTTAATTTACATGTAAAACTCTTGATTTTAGGCCTTGTTTTGGACCACAATTTTAGCCTTGTTATCATCCGAATTTAATTAAGTATGCTGATAATTTGTAGCCACAAATCTTCTATTTAATTTCCAATTTGAATCACCTAATTCTAATTTCTGTAAAAAAAAGTTATAACTATTATACTACTAACTGTTCAGCTAATTATGCCTAGAAAATTTTGAAACATACTTAAAGTACAACATTTATTCTCAATTTAAGAATAGTTAAGTTCAAAATCAAGTTTCATATTCTTCATGAAAGTTTTATCCTTGTGTCTTAAGTTTTCAACTCATTAAATAATACTAAATTTTGAGTTTCATAACTTAACTTATGAAATTTTTAATACATGCTATTCCATAATCAAATTTTCAGCAACACATCCATTAACACAACCATTCATTCATTTAATCATGCAATTAATAAAAAATTAGACAATAAAATCAGCATATTAAATTTTTGTTATACGAACATATACCTTATTAGTCTCTTCTCCTCTTACTAAGTTTTTTCTTTTCCATTTCCATCCTCAAGTTTGCTTGTACCATTGTCTTTGATTTGCCCTAAAATGTTTAAATATATCTCATTTAATTTACACTTAATATAATCAATTCATTTTTGTTTCACTCCACTATCACCTAGATAGCCCCTCATTCATGTCTTTCTTCCATCATCTCTTAAATTTTTTATCATAAGATTTGTATTTTTATTAACTAAGATATAGTTTTTAATTATTTTTTTTCCAATTCTACAAACCCTAACTTCTTCAATTATTTAATTAACTATAATTCTTCAATTCTAACTTCTTTAATCACCAACTTAAATATCAAATAATAAAGAAAATTAAGGGAATTGAATAAGAAAAATTCACTTTGAAGAAGTTTCTCCCTTTTTTTTCTTTCTTTCTTCCTTTCTTCTCTTTTCTTCTACCATTTCAAAGTGATTTTTCTTCATTTTCTTGAGTTATCTCTCTCTTCTATTATCTTTTCCTCTCTTTTGCTAGCTAAATTTGGAATAAGAATGGTGGAAACTTGGTGAAGAAATGGCCATAAAAGATAGGAATTGAGAGATATTTTTAATTGATTTTTATACCTCATTAATGAGGAAGATTCTAATATTTTTAGTTGATTTTTATACCTCATTAATGAGGAAGATTCTAAATTTAGATTTTTTTTTCTTAATTAGCTAGATATTTGAGCTCCACTTCTCTTTAATCTCTTTTTCTATTGGTCAAATTAATTAATTAATAATAATTAATTTTAACCTTTAAATAATTTTTGTTTTAGCCCATAATTTCCTCTTTTAACAAAATAATCCCAAACAATTCCATCAATCCTCATTTTATCCGTAGAATGATTTTATTTTATTTAATTTTATCACTAAACTTTTAATTTTTAATTAATAATATCTTTAATAAATCTTCCTTAAATATTGTTATTTGTCTGCCCGTCCAGATATAAACTCTGATCAATTCGGCGTGCTTAACTCGGTCATGTGCGATCAATGTCTAAATGACTGAGTGTTACAACTCTCTCCCTCGTAAAAAAATTTTGTGCTCGAAATTTACCTAATTAGTTGATTCTGAATAACTAAGGATATTGGGCCTTCATTACTTTTTCATTCTTCCAACTGGTTTCTTCTATGAAATGGTTATGCCATAGGATTTTCATTAGAGGTACCCTTTTGTTCTACAATTCTTTAACTTCTCTAGCTAAAATCGTCACTGGTTTTTCCTTAAAAGTTAGATCTGGTTGCACTTCTATGGATTCCACAGACATTATGTGTGATGTATTCGACCTATATTTCCTCATCAAAGATACATGGAACACATTATGGATTCTTTCCAACTCTGATGGTAATGCCAATTTGTATGTCACTGGCCCACATATTCAAACACTTCATAAGGCCAAGTAAATAAAGGACTTCACTTTCATTTCCTGTCAAATCTGAGGATTTTCTTCCAAGTTGAAACTTGAAAGAATACCTTATCACCAACAATATATTTTATATTTTTTCTCTTCAAATTTGTGTAGGACTTTTGTTTATCGGCCGCTGCTTTTAGTCTATCTTTTATCACTCTCACATTTTCTTCTGTCTTTTGAACCAATTATGCCCCTACTAGTTTCTTTTCACTAAGTTTTGTCCAACAAAGAGGTGTCCTACATTTTCTTCCATACAAAGCCTCATACTGTGTCATCCCAATACTTGTTTGATAATTATTGTTATATGTGAACTCTATTAACGGAAGATACTTGTCCTAGCTACCTTCGAACTCAATTACACAACTTTTCAACATATCTTCCAATAGTTGTATGACCCATTCCGATTGACCATCAATATGTGGGTGGAATGTTGTACTAAAGTTAAGTCGAGTACCCAAAGCATGAGACACACACATTATTTAATCACCAACATAAATTAAAATCATTCTAACCTGGGCTCTGATACCAAAAATTATAACTCCCTCTTACCCTACTAATAATAATAAAGCAAGAAAATGCTACCAAACTCTTAATTTTCTGTCTAATTTGCTTAATACAATTATTTTTATATTTCTCTTTTTAAAATATAGTCTCCTATTTTTTTTATCTTTTTATCTTTTTCGATATATAAATATTTTATACCAATTAATGTAATTCATCCATTATAAAATATTTCATTTTCTAAAAGATTATATACAAAGTTCTACTAATTATTATTTTATTTACAAATCTCAAAATATAAGTATCACACAACATGAAAATAAAATATGCTAATATGTTTTACAAAAATTAATACACCGAAACAAAAAAGATATTCAAATAGTGCTATCAACCATCTGACATTCTTCTCTTTCTGGTAGCTACAATCTTTATTTATTGACTACTTTATTACCTGCACATGGAAAAAATTACATGCGCTAAGCTACTAGCTTATTGGTGCTTTATATAGCAAAAACTTAACACGCAATTGATAATGCCTCACATATTCATACATTTAATATCAAATAAAATAAATATCACAAATTTACTAGAAATAAATTGAACAAAAAAATGCATTCTTTTGATTTTCTATACATAAATTTCTTTTACATATAACAATTATATTAATTGCTAATATTATTGCAAGATATTATTCTAATCCTAGCTATAGTCATTAATATTAATATCACTATATTATACTTATTTTATTTATTCCATGGTTACTCATAATAAGTAAATTTTATCATATATTGTTTACTTAAATTTATGCCCCTAATACCAATATTAGAACTATCAGATAGGATATGAGGTATTATTTGGAGAAAAAATTTGACTCGGCGCATGACGTCTACGTAAATTAATTTAGCACATGACGCCTACGTAAATTAACTCAACACAATATGATACCTACATAAATCAACTCGACATATTTAATATCTACATATGTAATCAACTCGACACTTGTAGTACCTACGTATTAAAGAACTCTGTCTTTCACATCCCTTATTAGCATGTCAATGTATCATTTACCCTAGTTTCCAGTTAGATGTTTTAGGGATTAATTGTTTTATCACAATTCATTCAAGTAATCTCTTAAAATTTTATTATGATCATAACATATATCAAACAATTATTAGTTCGTAGTTTTATTTTTCTCATTAATTTTTATGAGATTAATAAATTATTTGACTTAATAATTACTCATATAAATATCATTTATATTATATCATAAGACTCAATTTTATTTACATGCAAAACTCTAGATTTTTCAATAGTCCTGTTCCTGACAGATTTTAGGCCATGTTTAGACCTCAAATTTGGTTATGTTATCATCCAAATTTAATTAAGTGGTTTTTTGATAAATTGTATCCACAGATCTTATCTCTAATTTCCAATTTGAATAAGCTAATTTTAATCTCTGTAGAAAAAATTATAGCTATTATACTATTGATTGTTCAGCTAATTCTGCTTAGAAAATTTTGAGATAGACTTCAAGTCCAACATTCATGCCCAATTTAAGCATAATTAAGTTCAAAATCAAGTTTCACGTTCTTCATGAAATTTTTATCCTTTTCAACCCATTAAAGAACACTAAATTTCAAATTCCAGAACTTAACTTATGAAAATTTTAATACATGCTGCTCTATGATCAAATTTTTAGCAACACATCCAACAACACAACTATTCATTTAATCATGTAATTAACAAAAGATTAGACAATAAAATCAATATATTAAATTTTTGTCATTCAAGCACATAACTTATTAGTCTCTTCTCCCCTTACTAAGCTTTTTATTTTCCTTTTCCGTCCTCAAGTTTGCTTCTACCCTTATCTTTGATTTGCCCTAAAATGTTCAAATATATATCATTTAATTTACACTTAATCTAATCAACTCTTTTTTGTTTCACTCCACCATCACCTAGACAACCCCTTATTATTGTCTTTCCTCCATCATGTCACGCCCCGCAAAGGTTCATGCGGAATTTCCCGCACATTTACATTTTGGCACACATATGTAATATTCTAGAAGGCCAATGTAAACCGTTAGATTAAATGGATCGTGGCCGTCCATTTCGGTAGGTAGGAATTAATCCTAGCCCTCCATTTGTTAGGTGAGAATCAATCCTAGCCATCCATTTTGGTAGGTGGGAGTTGATCTTAACCATTCATTTGGTAGGTGGGAATCAATCCTAGCCATTCATTTGGTAGGTGGGAGTTAATCCTAACCATCCATCTGTTAGGTGGGAATTGATCTCGGCCATCCATTGAGGAGGTGGAGGCCTATATATACCTTATGTAAATTCATTTGTATTCACTCACTCAATTCAATCAATTGAAGCATTTCAAGTAATACAAAGCTTTTCTCTCAAACTCTCTTGTGTTCTTGTCTTGCTATTGAATCTTCTCGATCTCTAAGTTCCGTTATATTCTCTTTGGAGTGCTTTTATCGGTTTGGAAGGCAGGCTTAGTGCAACGGACCGTGCTAAGTGCCGCACGATTGCTAGTTAAAAGTCTAGGGTCGTGACAGTTGGTATCAGAGCCAAGGTTCGAAGCTTTACTACCTTTGGCATAATGAAGGCTACTGCCCCAGCTACACCTAGCGTGGAAGTTCCATCAATGGAACGTGGTCGTGAGGAAGTTCGGAAACCATCTAAAGAATCTCGAGCCAAGTCGAAAGACATGATTTCTAGCTTGGAAGCACGTGTTGTGAGTGCTCAGGACAACTTGGGAGAGTTGTTCGACCGAGTAGACAACTTGGAGGAACGTTGCAGCGGCTTGGAGGCCGAGGATGCGGAGATCCATGCAGCGGTCAAGATGTCCCTCAACGAGCTAGACGGTGGGTTAAGGCAAGAGATTGATGGGCTGAAATCCGAACTTGTTAAGGTACGTGATCTCTTCCAAAGAGAAATTTCCAATGTGTTGCTTAGAGTTGAGGATATGGGTGGCGATCTAGCACTATGCAAACGGGCTATGGCTTCGGGAACCAATACAACCACTATCATTGAGGCCAAGAAAGTGGAAGTTCCTAAGCCAAAGACTTTCAATGGTGCTCGGAATGCTAGGGAAGTTGAGAACTTCCTATGGGGGCTGGATCAATACTTTGAGGCTACTGGCGTAACGGACCATGCCAGTAAAATCCGAACTACTGCCATGTACTTGACCGACACTGCTATGCTGTGGTGGAGACGAAGACATGGAGATGTGCAACGTGGGGTGTGCACAATTGATACATTTGAGGACTTCAAAAGGGAGTTCAAAAGCCAATTCTTCCCCGTAAATGCTGAGGAAGAGGCGAGAGGCCGGCTTCGACGACTAAAGCAGATGGGTAGCATAAGGGAGTATGTGAAGGAGTTCACAACCTTGTTGCTAGATGTCCCTGACACATCGGACAAAGATGCATTATTCTTGTTCATGGATGGTCTCCAATCATGGGCTAATCTTGAGCTCAAACGACGTGGTGTCCAAGACTTGTCTTCGGCCATTGCCGTTGCTGAAAGTCTTATTGATTACTCCTCCAACAAAGAAGGCCAGAGGCCAGCTGATAGAAAGTTTGTTGGAGCAAGGAATGGGGGAGGCCATGCCAAGAGTCAGAACCATAAAAATCACAAAGAAAGCTACTCATTCAAGCCCCGAGACAAGGGGAAGGAAAGGGAAGAACGTGGTGCCTCAAAGACCCGTGTGACGTGCTTCATATGCGACGGACCGCATTGGGCACGAGAATGTCCCAAAAGGAAGACATTGAATGCTTTAGTTGCCTCTACTCATGATAAAGAGAGAAGTGAGGCAGATGACGGTGCAAAGATGGGATCCTTACGGTTGCTCAGTGCATTGCGGAGTGGCCCGACGAACCCCAAGGGACTCATGTTTGTGGATGCAACCATCAATGGGAAAGTCGCCAAAGCCCTAGTCGACACAGGTGCATCTCACAACTTTGTTTCGCTAGAGGAAGCCAAGAGACTTGGTCTCAAGGTTGCCAATGGAGGTGGCTCCCTCAAAGCAGTTAACTCGGCGGCACAACCTCTCCAAGGAATTGCCCGCGGAGTAAAGGTCAGTCTCGGTGCATGGACTGGCCAAGTGGATTTATCTGTGGCACCCATGGATGATTTCTCGGTGGTATTCGGCATGGAGTTCTTGGACCAGGTAAGAGCTTTCCTTGTTCCATGTTCAAACTCTATGTGCATTATGGATGGACCAAAGGCTTGTCTAGTACCGACGGAGAGGACCACCAAGCCTACTACCCAAGCTCTCTCAGCACTTCAATTCAAGAAAGGATTGAAGAGGAAAGAAGAGAGTTACTTGGCCATTCTAAAGGAGTATGATGATGATGAAGCATCACCACAACTAAACTTGCCGACGGAGGTGCAAGTTGTCTTGGATGAGTTCCAGGATGTGATGCCGGAGGCGTTGCCAAAACAGTTACCCCCAAGGAGGGAGGTGGACCATGAAATTGAGCTGGAGCCTGGCACAAGACCACCAGCCATGAGTCCTTACCGGATGGCAAACTCGGAGTTGGCAGAATTGCGGAAGCAACTCAATGAGCTGTTGGATGCTGGCTTCATTAGACCATCCAAAGCCCCATTTGGTGCCCCGGTACTTTTTCAGAAAAAGAAGGATGGTTCACTGAGAATGTGCATTGACTACCGTGCTCTAAACAAAATCACGGTAAAGAACAAGTATCCTATCCCACTCATTGCTGATTTGTTTGATCAATTGGGGAACGCAAGATACTTCTCAAAGTTGGATTTGCGGTCGGGATACTACCAGGTGCGCATAGCAAAAGGGGATGAGCCAAAAACTACATGTGTAACAAGGTACGGTGCTTATGAGTTCCTTGTTATGCCATTTGGTCTCACCAATGCACCTGCTACCTTTTGCACTCTCATGAATAAACTCTTCCATCCCTACCTCGATCGGTTCGTGGTAGTATATCTTGATGATATTGTAATATATAGCCGGACTATGGAAGAACATCTTGAGCATTTGAAGAAGGTGTTCGAGGTCCTCAGAGAAAATGAGCTATATGTTAAAAGGGAGAAATGTTCCTTTGCCCAAGATGAGGTGATGTTCTTGGGTCATGGGATAAAAGATGGGAAGCTGATGATGGATGGAGACAAAGTGAAAGCCATCCAAGAATGGGAACCTCTTACTAAGGTCCCCGAGTTACGGTCCTTCCTTGGACTTGTGAACTACTACCGGAGATTCATCAAGTCATATTCAGCAAGAGCAGCTCCACTAACCGACCTACTCAAGAAGAACACTACTTGGGAGTGGACAAACAAGTGCCAAGCCTCGTTTGATGACTTGAAAAGGGCCATTACCGAAGAACCAGTGCTGTACTTGCCAGACCCATGTAAGATGTACGAGTTGCATACAGATGCCTCAGACTTTGCCATTGGTGGAGTATTGATGCAAGATGGGCATCCGATAGCATATGAGAGCCGCAAGCTCAACGAAACTGAACGTCGCTACACGGTGCAGGAAAAGGAGATGACAGCTATCATCCATTGTCTAAGGGTGTGGCGACACTACTTGTTGGGTTCTCACTTTGTGATCATGACAGACAATGTAGCAACTAGCTACTTCCAAACTCAGAAGAAGTTGAGTCCCAAACAAGCTCGATGGCAAGACTTTTTGGCAGAATTTGACTACAAACTTGAATACAAGCCCGGTAAGGCCAATGTGGTGGCTGATGCACTAAGTCGAAAGGCGGAACTAGCAGCCTTGAGTAGACCAAGCAGCCCCTTGCTGGAAAAGATCAAAGAAGGGTTGGAGCATGATACCCTGGCTCAAAACCTCCTAGTCCTCATCAAAGAAGGAAAGACAAGGCGATTTTGGCAGAGTGACGGACTACTCTATGGCAAGAAAAATCGCATCTACGTTCCTAAGTGGGGGAACTTGAGAAAAGAGATGATCAAGGAATGCCATGATTCCCTATGGGCTGGACACCCAGGCATGAAACGCACCCTTGCCTTGATCAAGTCTATTTACTATTGGCCTCAACTGCGGGATGATGTTGAAGCCTATGTGAGAACTTGTCTTGTTTGCCAACAAGACAAAATAGAGCAACGTGCACCCGGTGGCTTGCTAGAACCGTTGCCTATTTCGGAGAGACCATGGGAGAGTGTCTCGATGGACTTCATCACTTGCTTGCCAAAATCAGAAGGCTTTGGCAGTATAATAGTGGTCATTGACCGTTTCAGCAAATATGCAACCTTCATACCTGCCTCGGCGGATTGCACCGCAGATGAGACTGCACGGTTGTTCCTCAAGCATGTTGTGAAGCATTGGGGAATCCCATCTAATATCGTGAGTGATCGAGACCCACGATTTACTGGGAAGTTCTGGACAGAATTGTTCAAGCTGCTGGGATCAGACTTGAACTTCTCCACCAGTTTTCATCCACAAAGCGATGGGCAGACGGAACGTGCCAATGCACTACTGGAGCTGTATCTGAGGCACTTTGTTAGTGCCAACCAACATGATTGGGCTAAGTTGCTGGATGTAGCTCAATTCTCATATAACTTGCAGCAAAGTGAATCCACTGGCAAGAGTCCCTTCGAGATCATTACGGGACAACAACCGATGACCCCTCATGCTTTGGCCACAAGCTATGAAGGGAAGAGTCCTGCAGCTTTCAAATTTGCTAAAGCATGGCATGAGCAAGCTGAGTTGGCCCGAGCCTACTTGAACAAGGCATCCAAAAAGATGAAGAAGTGGGCTGACAAGAAAAGGAGGATGGTTGAATTTCGGGAAGGAGATTTGGTCCTTGTCAAATTATTACCACAACAGTTCAAGTCCCTGCGGAAGGTTCACAAGGGGTTGGTACGAAAATACGAAGGGCCATTTCCTGTCCTTAAGCAGGTTGGTAAGGTGTCTTACAAGCTACAACTCCCTCCAAAGCTTAAAATCTATCCAGTCTTTCATGTAAGTATGTTGAAGCCTTACCATGGAGACGAAGAAGATGCAAGTCGAGGAGAGTCAAAAAGGGCACCCACTGCAGTAGTAACCTCCTTTGATAGAAGAGTGGATTCCATTCTGGCAGACCGCCTAATTCGGCGTAGAGGTGTACCAAGTTATCGGGAATACTTGGTCAAATGGAAGAATGCCCCAGACATAGAGGCAAGCTGGGAACCTGAAGACACTTTGTGGCAATTCAAAGATGACATAGAAAGGTTCAAGCTTGAAGGCGCGACGAGGGCGTCGCGAACTTGAGTGGGGGAGAGTGTCACGCCCCGCAAAGGTTCATGCGGAATTTCCCGCACATTTACATTTTGGCACACATATGTAATATTCTAGAAGGCCAATGTAAACCGTTAGATTAAATGGATCGTGGCCGTCCATTTCGGTAGGTAGGAATTAATCCTAGCCCTCCATTTGTTAGGTGAGAATCAATCCTAGCCATCCATTTTGGTAGGTGGGAGTTGATCTTAACCATTCATTTGGTAGGTGGGAATCAATCCTAGCCATTCATTTGGTAGGTGGGAGTTAATCCTAACCATCCATCTGTTAGGTGGGAATTGATCTCGGCCATCCATTGAGGAGGTGGAGGCCTATATATACCTTATGTAAATTCATTTGTATTCACTCACTCAATTCAATCAATTGAAGCATTTCAAGTAATACAAAGCTTTTCTCTCAAACTCTCTTGTGTTCTTGTCTTGCTATTGAATCTTCTCGATCTCTAAGTTCCGTTATATTCTCTTTGGAGTGCTTTTATCGGTTTGGAAGGCAGGCTTAGTGCAACGGACCGTGCTAAGTGCCGCACGATTGCTAGTTAAAAGTCTAGGGTCGTGACAATCATCTCTTAAATTTTTTTATCATACGATTTGTATTTTTGTTAACTAGGATATAGTTTCTTATTTTTTTTTTACAATTCTATAAATCCTAACTTTTTCAATTCTTTAATTAACTATAATTCTTCAATTCTAACTTTTTAATGACCAACTTAAATTTCAAATAATAAAGAAAATTAAGGGAATTGAATAAGAAAAACTCACCTTGAAGAAATTTCTCCTTTTTTTTCTTCTTTTTTTCTTCCTTTCTCCTCTTTTCTTCTACCCTTTTAAAGTGATTTTTCTTCACTTTCTTGAGTTCTCTCTCCCTTCTATTATATGTTTCCTCTTTTTTGCTACATAAAAGATAAGGATGGAGAGATATTTTTAGTTGATTTTTATGCCTCATTAACGAGAAAGATTCTAGGTTTAGATTTTTTTTCTTAATTAGCTAGATATTTGTGAGTCTCACTTCTCCTTAATCTCTTTTTCTATTGGTCAATTTAATTAATTAATAATAATTAATTTTAACCTTTGAATAATTCTTCTTTTAGCCCATAATTTCCTCTTTAAACAAAATAAACCCAAACAATTCCATCAATTCTCATTTATTTTATATTGTAAAATCTATGAATTATAAGAATTATATTGTTTGATTTGAATATAAAATCTATAGATTGATGAAGTAATTTCTCTTATATTCATGTTTGGTTCAATGACTACAATCTATAGATTTAATAATTAATTTTCAATTTTACCCTTACTAAATATTGACAATTTATCATTAATTAAATATTTTCTAGTTTTTTTATAACGTTTATATTTAGTTGTGAAATAATATAATTTAAAGTAAATTTTCTAAAAATGCAATTGAAAAAATTATCATTATTATCAAATTTGAAATAGTTACAAACTTTTTACTTAAAATTCTGTATAAACTCATTATCTATACTATGTTTATGAATTAATTAATCCATTAATATTTTTTTTCTTTTTTGAAGGAACTCGTTAATATTTTTTTAATTGATATTCAAACCAATAAAGATAAAATAAGTAAAAATAAAACAAAAAAATTGGCTAATAGTTTTTGTTATATTTTTAGGCTTAAAGATAATTTTGGAATACCATTAATTTATTATGGATAATTTTGGAATAAAAAAAATATGACAATAATCTCTCATGAATAAAAAAAATGTGGATTTTGAAATCAAATCCTTAAAAAATGAAGAATTTTGGTGGGTGAGAGATTTTTCAAAATCCATGAATTTTGACATTTGTTAAGTAGGCATACAATGAATCTGATATAAATTCATGGATTATTCTAATTTATTCATTCAAAATTTTTAATCCAAACATAGCTGTGTTATTTTTTCATTGTTTGTAATTCAGTTAAATTTTTTGTAGTTTGATTGTCTTGACTTACTGGCACATTCACAAACGATTTCTGTAGATCAATAGTCGACTTATTTTTTATAAGTTCACAACCTAAAGCACTTACTAATAGTAGAGTCTAAACGAAATCGAATACACATTTCATTTGTTGTGCATCATAGGCTTTGCCCACGTAACATTACCCCATTTTGATACTCCACAAGCTTTGGAAGATGAGTGTGGTGGATTTCAAGCCCTAGAACTGGGCAAGTCGAGCAATTTTTTTGCTTAATTAATTAATTTTGTGTAGACATGTAGGGATGCCAGCGCCACATCAAGAGGCCCACCTGGGCGATGTTCAGAGCATATAGATGCCGAGTGCTTGTCTGGGAATTCAGCTACTGAATCTTACGGGTTGAGTTGTGCATCACATGCTTCTTTGCCATGCAACTACTGTCCAATTATACAGGCAAAATTATTTTTGATTATAGCTAGCTTTAATTCTACAATTTCTTTAAATATTGATCAGATTTATTATTAAGAATTCATAAAGTTAATTAGATGTATGCAGCACAATCAAAATGGAAAAATTGGGATTTCTGTATTGGCTGGCTGGAAGGTGCCCAAGTACGGCACAACTTCTTGCATCGGGAGCTATGGATTTTCCAATTTGAATAGTAAGAAATTTGATTTATTATTATTATTATTATCATTATCATCATCCATTTAAGCAAGTGCCAAACATGGATGGGTGTGATTTAAGAATAGGTAAGTGAGACTAGGTTGCAAGTTTTTTCCATTAATTTATTTTATATTTGTACAAACCTCTTTTTTTCTTTTTCTAGCAATTATAATCCCATTCTTTAATGATTAGAACTACATTGAATTGTATCTTACGATGAATTTAACATACAAATAGCAAATGCCGAATGTGTAGGTACATATATGAAAATAGCGAATGAGTTACTGGGATGTAGAGTGATGATATATTTTTATTGCAAATAAAGATTTGGAGTTGATCATTTTTAATCTGAAATTATCCAGTGGATTTCCAAATGCCAAGTGTTTATAATAGTAATGACAAGTTTTCAACGGTGCTGATTCAGTTTGAGACTGAAATTATTCCAAATGCAAGCACAAGAAATATGAATACCATTACGTATTTAGGTGCCGAATTATTTTGGATTTTTGCAGCCAAGAGAAATATAAATATGCAGAAAATCTAGTAACAAAATACTACTGCTAAATCCTACTATTTTTTTTTTCCTTTTCAAAGTTCCATTCTCTCTTTCTGGATGCCTTTGCATGTATGTATTTTTATGGTTACTTATATCCTGTCCATTTCGTATTTCTTTCTTTTTTGGGCTAAGTGTGTTGACTTTTAATAGTTGGTTTGTTTGTTCAAACAATACCCATTGTGCATTTAAATCTCTGGTTTTTCGTCCTTATACCAAAGTCAGTCATCCTTTTTCTAGTGTCCTGTTTCCTTCTTCTGAACAATTACAGAATCATTAGGTTCATAAGATAGCAAAGCACAAATGGTGGAACAGTTTAATGTGGATAATCTAGGAAAAACAGAGATTAATTCAACGAAATTTTGATGAAAATCAAGTAACCGTGCAGCTAACCTGTTAGCGCCCTCAGAAAACGTGAAGAAAGCATTGAATATGTATTTCCGCCATGTCTTTGAAATCTTTCCTTTCCTTTGTCTATAATTCTGATGTTAATAATTCATGAGTTGCCATAAATCAGCTCTCATCAGATTGCCTTTTTCTTTCCAACTTCATTCTTTTCTTGCAAACTTAAATTTCAATACAAGAATAATTCCGCTGCTCTACTGAATCAAATGCCGAGAATCCACACAGATTGGTCACATCTTCTGGAACGTCTTTATATCTTTTCCAGTCTCTCTCAAACTTTAACCAAGAAACTCTAATCTGCAACTCCCAATTTGAAATAAACCAATCTTCAAATCAATGTGACTCCAAGCAATGAAAACTATCTTAATTCAATTTAAATAAAACCCGGGCTCTAAAACAGTGTGAATAACCAACGAGGAAAATTGACATTAATTTGGCATTGTAAAAAATATAATTTCAGAAGCTCTTCAAAAGATGTCATTGCCAGTTGGAGCTAGAGATAGCCTGGCTCACCACATGCCAACTCAATCTTGTCTTCTTTCAACTCTAGGCTCAAATATTATAACATTGCACCAAAACTAGACCTTCCATAGACCCGCAGATAGCATTCTTTCCTGGCAATGACTCAGACACTACCTCTCATTTAGCAAAACCAACCAAAACTTTGACGTTACTATTGTATTCTGGCAGAGATAACCGAACATGCGGCTCTTTAAACTTGGAGACCGCCAGCTACCATCTTGAGGGAAGAAATGGCAAAAATAAAAAATAAAAAATAAAAAATATTTTAAAAAAACTGTACAAGTATTACTTCTGGTCACAACTGGCTTCAACAAAGAAATCAACCTCAAACATACTGCTATGGCAAGTGAATATGACCCCTCATATTTCAGAGATAACAGAATATAATTCAAACAGTTTCAGGTTTGTCATCAACATTTTCCTGCAAGAGCTAACGTTATTTAGCAAATAACTAAACTATCGTACCACAAGAATAATATAAAAGATTCTAACAGGGTAATTTATAAGAAATATTATATTATTTAAAATGATTTGACATTAATCAATAAAGAGATTTGAAAATAATAATTTAAAATAAGATTCAACTTTATATTTCTTTTACTTGATGTGTATGCATATCTTGCTACTGTAAACATTAAAAATAATCTAAATATATTATATAAGAATGTGATCTATAACATTTTGTCGGAGTATAGCATATATTCTAATACAATCAATGATAATTTTTCCCTTGATTAGAAAAATTACAATTTACTTGATTGCACAACAATAAAGTTCAGATATTCAGACAGGAAAATCAGAAAAAGTTTAAGATATTTGGGTTATCATTATCACTCAAGAAAACCAACAAAGCTCTTTAAATTTCACCAAAATTGGCACTAAAAATGGAACACGATATACATCTGAGCTAGTACAACCAGGTCAGCTGGAGCTTCCTTAATTTTGTGGTTGTGGTATATATAGATTTAGCACACTATATCATTAATTCATATTTTCTGTACTTCGTTTTTCTTCTCACAACAAGATGGAAGTAATTTTCGTCATCCAAGGACAGTAACTAAAAAAGTAAGATTGCCATGTTGAAGAAAGTAACAATAAAAATTGCATGTTAACTTTATACTTCTTTCAAGCTGACAAAAATGAGAAATTGTTTCATCTCAATAACACAGGTAATCCTGTGTGGATCATGCCACAAAGAAACTAAAACTATATATTGAATTAACTTGTATCCACCATGTCTGTGTAAAGTATTAACAGAAAATATTATAAGGTTATCTTTTGTTTGTAAAGTGACATGTAATCTTCTTTTTAGGGCTATATATATGTGTGTGTGCTATATGGAAGATAAGATGCAATAATAGATACTTACATCTATATTCTGAAAAGATCTATCGACAGATGCCTTCAACTGAGAACCTTCCATACTAGAGGTGGATCCATTGTCAACAATGATTGAATTTTGATCCTAAAAACAAGCAAAAAATATCGTGCAAATCCATTTTAAATGAATGATCCATTTGAAGTAGAAGAAAAAAGAGATTACATGAACTCTTAGAAACCTAAAGAGCCACAAAAATCACATTACTTTTTGTCAGTGTCAGATACCTGGGTATGTTCCACATTAAAAATATCTGGCAGCATAAAAAAGTTGCATATAAATTATAATATAACACTACTTATTCATTAATACATGTTTATTGAGAGATTGATATCCTACTCAAGTTTGAGCAAAACTAAAGCTACCATGTTTGCAAAATCTCAACCATTAAGAAAAATCTGATCACCCAAAATGTAACTTGCTTCTTGAAAGTTAAAATATATTTTTAATTAGTCTGAACCATTTATTTTAAATTGAAGGGGGAAATATGAGTTATAATGTTTCTACAACTAGAGAGTCCAAATTCTTGTTTGAGATATGCAAATAGTTTCACCTTATTTTGAATTTCACTCTCTCATTTGTAAGTATCCTAAGTGAAGCCATCCATGCATTTAAATATCATGTAAGAATGTAGACAAGAGTCAAACACAATAGAACAGAGCTAAAGTCTTCTAACAGGAAGGGAAAAAGAAAAAAGAGCAAATTTTGGCAATGCACTTAATTGAAGATCTTACAAATCCAACAATCTAAAGGTACAAATACAGACACATAATACGAACTAAATTAATTTCCCTAATTTGGCCAGTGTGTATATGTGTGAGTGTGCATGCATCTTCAGGAGAGAAAAAAATAAAAATAATAATTTCTCTATTTGATTTAACTGAAAAAAAATATTAAATAATGAAGATTTCTCCTCATGTTTGGATGGCGTGGAGCATAAAGACAGTCACTTTTATTACTTGTCTGATCTTGTTTAAAAAGAAGAGCAGAAATGGAAGGCAAATTCCTTGCTACCCACTATTTCCTCCCAATCTATTGAAATCCAGTTTAAATTAAAAGTTATGATCCCAGCAGGCAGGGAGGTGTTAAATTCTTCCTAAATTGCATATCGATCCAAACAAATAGAAGAAAGACTCATCTTTAATTCTACAAATTCTTTCCTTTAGCCAGCCCTCAAATTAAACACAGTGCAAAAAGGTTCAACAAGAAATAAGAAGGAAAAACAAAATAAAATCATAAAAAAGTATATAGGTCAAGTAAAACAGGAGCAAATTACATGTAGGCAAAGTATGACATACCCCACGGAAATACTTATTGTTCTGACCATCTTCAAACAGAGATGAATAATAAGCTGGATCGTAAATGGAGCCTCCTGAAACATCGGAATCGGGGCATTCCCTAGCTACAGAAGGAGTTACTGGACTTAGGAAACTATTTCTCAAATCAAAATCTGGTTCTCGAGGTACGGTACTCTCTACATAAGAAACCCCCAATCTGTAAATCTGAATCCACAACAATGAGGAGGATAACCTCACAGAAAATCCAACAATTTGCATTGCTAGAGTGAGTTTCACTGAAAAGATAAAGAATGTTCCATAATCATCTGAAGAGATGTTCCTGGAAACAAAAATAATGCTTTCAGTTAATAGATTCAAATAGGAACCATAACCCACATTTGTAATGCGCCTAAATTTATTAAGTAAGGAGAAAAGGCTTGCATTCCAATATAATTTATGTATGGCTTATTATTAATTGAATAAAAAAGAAATTATGTCTTCCATCAAGGTAAAACCCTTGAAGTGACTATTTGTCGACAAAATTCCCTTCGAGGGATCAATAATTTTCTCGAGAGTACAAAGAAGATGAAAAGTCGATGAAATTAAGAAAAGATAACAAGCCCGAGAAGAATAACAATCCTAAGAGATAATTGACTAAGAATAACAGCATTGCTAAATATTTCTAAACAGATTCATGAACACAAGCAATATCAATGTATATATATATGAGGAGGAAGTAAAGTACCAAATAGCATGAGTAAAGAGAATGAACCAAGAAATGTCAAGTAAAATAGCACAGAACAGAAGAACGGCGTAGGTACGTCCCAAACTCTGACTACTACTCTCGATAGCAACCAAAGCAAACAATGCGATTCCTAAATTTATGAGCAACACGCCGTTGTACAATGCTCCCAGGGATCCAATTAGAGCGCACCCAATCTGTGAAATGAATAACAAATCAAACTCATTAAAAATTTCAGTGCAATTAATTATAACTGTAATTAGAACAAAAGAATAGAGAAACATACAGAGAGACAGAGAGATTGCTGGATACCTGAATATAAATGAGGATGACAGCCAAATATTGGAGCCTATCATAATTGCGAAGCCAATTCTGTATTCGATCTTTCAATACACCACAAAACATCATACGCCTTTCCACCACCTGATATTATGAAGCAGTCCTTTTTCTTTTCCTTTACTTTCTTTTCTTTTCTTTTCGTTTCTACCAAACAACAGAGCAAAAGCAGAAGAACAAATCGAAACGGCGGGACTCCATTGAAGGAATCACAGCTTCTCTGCTCGACTGCTCCTTTAATTAAAATTTTAAAAAATAAAACAAAATAAAGTTGATTGCTTAATAAATTTTGATTTCTTAAAAACTGAAAGCCCGTTTCGTGTCACGTGTTCCTCACTTGACTATTTTGCCCCTCAATTCATTAATCATTATTGGGCTAAATGCAATTCAACTCCTAAACATTTATTTTATTCCAATTAAATACATTTTTTTTCTTTTAAATATATGACTTCCTCGTCCCTAATTAATAACCCATATACTAATGTTAGTATTACTGATAATATCTATTTTTTATATAAAAAAATTACTATTATATGGTTCAGTTTATCACCTCTATATGTAAGTAAATAGTTTGATGCACCATTGCACTTGGAGGAGAGCAAAATCAAACCAGTTCAGTTGAATTGAACCGACAAAATCGATTCAGTTTAATTAGAATGAGTGGATACGATTTTTAAAAGAATTGAATTTATAATACTTTTGGGTAGGTTTGAAAATTTTTTTTGATTTTTAAATTACAAAAATCAAATAAATCAATCAAGAAGTTTACTAATTTCGATTGGATTGTTGCACTCAACAAAAGTTACTTTTAATTTATTCAGATATATAATATATGATATCAACTTCACTGCAACAACTAATTGATTGATTGTGAGAAAAGTAATAAACTTTCAGTTAAACAACTAATACTAATAGATAATAAAAAAAAATACAATAGTTAAGCAAATCGGTTTCATAAGTTTTGATTGGATAGATTAGATAAAACAATTATTTTTGTACGTAAGATCAACAATTTGTATAATTTTATTTTCAGCTTGATGTTATTCTGATTTTTCTTTCAAATGTATCATGTTTATCAATGTGGTGCAAATAAAAAATAGAAAGTGATATACAAGGGAAGGATATAGATTAAGAGAGGACCTAATTAGAAATTCAGAAAAAGTACAAGGGCTATTTAAGCAATTAGAAATCATAAACAAAAACTACAAGTGGGTAGAGTTGTAATTGAGAAAAGGAATATGCTTTCTTTTTTCTACCATATCCTCTGCCTCTCGCCCAACTCCTTTGTATTTTTATATGGCATTTTCCTTCACTTTTTCCTCATAATGAGGTGAATTATACCAAAGTTTCATGAATTTATCCCCTACTCATTTAAAATGTTCTTTAATTCCAACTTGTCATCTATAAGTTTATATCATTTTACTTAATGTAATTGTAAATTTCTCATCACATGTCATTCCAATTTATAAGTTTTATTGGTTTCTGTCTAAGGAAAAAAAAAATCATTTTCTCTATTATCATAATCATAAATTAAAAAAAATTCTATTTGTAATTCCAATTAGAAAAAAAAATTGCCAAAATATTTTCTCTATAAATAAAACTCAATTTTGATTCTATTAATTTTTATATAAGATCAAAAATCTTGAATATTCTTTCCATACCATGCTCCATCAAACTCCCACAATAAAAGCACTAAAATAGCCATGTAAGTATAAATCTTGAGAAAATGAATCCAGACCCTATTCATACCCCCAAAAAAACTTTCAATCAAACAACTGATACTTTTCAAAACATAAGTAGAAAGATAATCACAAAATACAATAGACGACCTTGTTATTTCTATGTAGAGCGTAATTATTATCCATAAAAAGTTGAGTTTACCCGCCATTTAATGATATAATTGGTAAAGTCTTTGAAGAGTAATAAGAAAAAACAATAGATAGAATTAAAGTTTATAGAAAACCATAACCCAGATAAGGAATTAGCATTTTTATGTTAAAAATGATATTTTTATTATATTTTTTCTCTGAGACCAAACTTCTGACTAAAATATACGATGACTTTTGTTTCGTATATGAATGGTTAATAAAGAAAAAGAAAAAGAAGAATGGTGTGTGGAAGAATCTCTATGGAGCTATGGAGAGAGAGAGAGGATAAGGATAAAAATAGGGTACTTTATTAGAGTGTGAGAGGTGTTGAGTTGTTATGAAGAATTTTTTAGTGTATTTTTCCTAATTTATATTACTAATTTTTATAAAATCATCTCTTGATTATTGTTATATATTTTTGTGATTATAAAAATTTGAAAATACAATAATTCATCAAATTATCTGTAAATTATATATCTTTCATAATTTTTATTTGAAATTTTAGTTTTGTATTTAGCTAAAGGAAATGTAATGGTGACTTGGAATCTCATTATTATAAACAATTTTTTTCAAATAGAAAATCACCTTTCTTATGTTTTTTATTTCTTGAATAAGATGTAATTCATTTTTATTGTAAAACGTAAATAATAAAGTATATGTAATGTATATGATACTTTTATATATATATATATATATATATATGACATGTATATATGAGTTATTATTTATGAAATATATGAAACATTAATGCTAGAAAATAAAAGTATATGTAAGGTATATATGAGTATATATGAAATATATATAATGTTTATGTGAAGTATATGTGAGATATGCTTAAAAAAATACTATTATTTTCTCTAAATTCTTATTTATTACTTTAAATATGTAATTAGAGTAAAAATAAAAATATTTTATAATATTGAATTTTAGTTGCATGATATTGAATTTATATCTAACTCAAACTACATTTGAGAATTATTATTGAAAAATTAGGAAAAGGAAAGAAAGATGCCCATAAATTCTTGTGAGGATATGGCCACATGAAAAAATCTCGAAAATATAAAAATAACATTCATGTGAGGACATGACCAAATGAAAAAATCTTGAAAATATAAAAATAATATTTTAGCATAAAGAGAATTAGATAAGGCTTTCATTAGGGTCTACCAATACTCTGGTTGTGGTTGCTTAAGGACATTCAACTAGTATCCTATGCAATTCAAGTGGGCAAATATCAGTATTTCCAATTTTTTTATCATCCCTTTATAGGAAAATTTTGCATATCCTTTAATCTTTTTTTTTTCTCTTTCTATCTCAAAGTCTCCTAACCATATACTTAGAAAGAGTAATTGCATGATATCAGATGCTCCTCTTTTATTCCTTTAAACTCAACAATACATTTGTAGTTCTTCTAAGATTTTAGCTCATCTATTGTAATTCACAAACCGATTTACAAATTCAGCAGTTTATTTGTAGTTATTTTGAGATTCCCTACACACTTTTCCAAAATATATATTCAACCAAAATTTAAAATGCTTCTAGATCATGGAAAGTATATGTAATATTTATTTCGAAACTTAGAATTCAATTATTAAAGAATAATTAGAATGGAAATTCTTAAATAGAAAAATTATTTGCATCCCTTCATAAAAAAAAACATAAAAAAAGAGAAGTCCAGTATATGCATGTTATCCATGTGTATTTTGTTGCATTATAATTTCAAATAGATTATACAATGTATAAATGTATATCTTGATATTTTTTCAATATAAAAATAACATTCACATGACCATGTGAAGAAATATCGAAAACATAAAAATAATGTTTTAGTATAGAGAGAATCAAATAGGACTTTCATTAGAGTTTATCAATACTCTGGTTGTGGTTGCTTAGAAACACTCAACTAGTACCTCATGCAATTCAACTAGGTAAATGACAGTATTTCCAATTTTTTAATTATCCCCATGCAGAAAAATTTTGCATATCCTTTAATCTCTTTTCTCTCTCTATCTCAAAGCCTCCTAACCATTTACTTAGGAGTAATTGCATGAGATCAGATGCTGCTCTTCTATTCCTTTAAACTCAGCAGTCCATTTATAGTTTTTCTAAGATTTCAACTCCTCTATTGTAATTTACAAACCGTCTCACAAATTCAACAGTTCATTTGTTGTTCTTTTGAAATTCCTTATACACTTTTCCAAAATATATATTTAACCAAAATTTAAAATGCTTCTAAATCATGGAAGGTATATGTAATGTTTATTTCAAAACTTAGAATTCAATTACTAAAGAATAATTAGAATGGAAATTCTTAAATAGAAAAATGATTTGCATCCCTTCATAAAAAAAACCATAAAAAAAAGAGAAGTGCAGTATATGCATGTTATCCATGTGTATTTTGTTGCATTATAATTTCAAATAGATTATACAATGTATAAATGTATATCTTGATATTTTTTCAATATAAAAATAACATTCACATGAGGACATGGCCATGTGAAGAAATATCGAAAACATAAAAATAATGTTTTAGCATAGAGAGAATCAGATAGGACTTTCATTAAAGTTTACCAATACTCTGGTTGCGGTTGCTTAGAAACACTCAACTAGTATCCCATACAATTCAACTGGGTAAATGACAATATTTCCAATTTTTTTATTATCCCCATACAGAAAAATTTTGCGTACCCTTTATTCTTTTTTTTTCTCTCTCTATCTCAAAGCCTCCTAACCATTTACTTAGAAAGAGTAATTGCATGAGATCAGATGCTTTAAACTCAGCAGTCCATTTTTAGTTATTCTAAGATTTCAACTCCTCAATTGTAATTCACAAATTGACTCACAAATTCAATAGTTCATTTGTAGTTCTTTTAAGATTCTCTATACACTTTTCCAAAATATATATTTAACCAAAATTTAAAATGCTTCTAGATCATGGAAGGTATATGTAATGTTTATTTCGAAACTTAAAATTCAATTATTAAAGAATAATTAGAATGTAAATTCCTAAACAGAAAAATGATTTGCATCCCTTCATAAAAAAAAAGCATAAAAAAATAAGAGAAGTGCAGTATATGCATGTTATCCATATGTATTTTGTTGCATTACAATTTCAAATAGATTATATAATATATAAATGTACATCTTTATATTTTGTCAAGTATGGATAACTCTCTGCTATAATTTCTCCATATGTAATATGCATTATATATGCAATATTATATGTGAGTTATACGAATCTTATATGATAGTTATACACATACTTAAACATTGTTTAAGAAATTCAAAATCAATTGGCTGCATAAATATTGAGAAATCTTATCAATAAATTACATTTATATTTGATACAATATATGTTAAATATATTTAGAACAATGTCTGATATGTACATTGAGTACTATATATATATATATATATATATATATGACCATTACAATTAAAAGATAAAAAAACTAATTTTTATTGCAATTTTTATTTTCATATATAACAGCTATATGAAAATTATATCTAAATTATATGTAATATATTACTGTGTAAATTGAATATAAGGGATTTAATGTTAACCTCCTAACTATATTATTTTAAATCTAGCAAAATATATTATAAAACAACACATAAACTCTGTATATACCAATTGTTGAACAATTTGAAGGAGTTCAAGAAGAACAAAAACAAAATGAAAGATTCGTTCACAGGAACACCAAAAGCTTATATTTGAAACAATTCATTGGAGCAGCAAAATTAACACTATAAATGGTGAATAATACTTATTTTTAAGATAATTGATATAAATCCAATTGATACTTTATATTAGATAATAATATATATTATGAAGATGTTCAGTTTAATGATTTTGATGTATGTAATAACCTGTTTTTATTTTCTATAGATAATTACTGGATTATATATAAAATATTATATGTTTATTAAATAAATCTTATCAGTCGATTATATGTATATGTTTACTTTATATATGAGTGAGAAAGACATATTATAATTTAATTAATTGTTAACAACAAAATTAATATTTTTTTAAAAAAAAGAAGAAAACAACTACAAAAATATTAAAAAATGAAAGAAAAAAATACAATCTACCAAAAAGAAGAAAAAAAAAACAATTGCATTCTTACATCTAAGCTAATAGATAGTTTTTTTTTTACAAATTTTGGAAGTCCTACCATCAAGACGCACGCTTTTACAATTTGAACTTATCACTTCACTTGTTACCCAACTATCCTACTGCCTACTACCAACTCTTTTCCATCTCATCATATTTTGCAAGCCCAAAAAATTATATTCTCCCACTCTCTATGGTCTATTCCTCCTCCGACTCACCCAAAGTCTCACTTGCATTTACAACACTTTAGACTTACAACTTTCCTTCTTTCCTCTTCATCCCCTTCATCTCTTATTTCTTCTTCCTTTGTTGCCCCTATTCTCTTCTTCACCACTTCTCTTTCCTTGCTTTTTTAAAACCTTGTAAGTAAAATTCTATCGTCATTACTATCCACTTTTGCATATATCTCCAATAACTCCACTTCTCCTCAGAACCTCATTTATTTTGTCGTTGTCTTCTGCATTCTCTCCACTAAGCACATCTAGTCTTTGAAAGTCCATCTCTTGCGATTCTCAATAGAGATCTTTGTACGGTTGTGACGATGAGATCCAATGAAGGACTGTTGAGTCTTTTTTTATTTTTTTATAATAGAAAATAAAAAAATAGAGCTGAAAGAAAAGAAAAGAGAGAGAAAAAAAGTAAACCTGTGAAATAAAACATGGAAATAATATTTTTGTCCAAAAAATTTGAAGATAAAAATGATTTTTTTTGAAAAAAAAAGGGTATAGGGTGTATTTTTTTTTTCTAAAATAAATTTCAAACTATATATATGGTCTTTTTAGGGAAAATACGAAGGTTGAAGAAAGAAAAGGGTTTAGGTGGAAGTTATGTTGTGAGGGGATAATTTGGCAATTAGGAATTCGGAAGAGGGAGGAACAATGGGGGACGGCAACAATGGACAATCAACTCAGAATTGGGTTGACGATCTTCAGCGTTCTGTCATCCAATCTAAAGACTCCGCCTTTCGCTCTGCTCGTTCTTTTCAACTCCTTTCTTCCTCCCATCTTCGCTCCTTACAGGTTTCTCTCTTTTCCTCTTCCCTATTTCATCTTCAATTTCTTCAATTCCACCGTCCGCGTGTTCATTTGATCGGATTTGCGTTACCTCTCGACTTTAATTGCGTTGACTTTGTCTTGTTTGCCATTTTCATTGTGTCTGCCTCAGCAGTGTATGAGCATTAAAAAAGTACCTCTTTTGTTTCTTTCTATTGCAATATATTCAATAAATGAACGTAATTTATTTTACAGGATCATGTGCCTCGATCTATTTCCCAGTTCAAAACTTATGAGGATGCCTTTTTCAATAAAATTAAAGGTAATATCTGGTAAAATTATTTTCAAGCCCGTTGCTTTCTCATTTGCAAATGATTTCTACCAAACCACACTCGTTTCCTAGCATTTTTATATTTATTATCTATCCACCCCTAAATTAATTTTGTTATGGAGGTTGGATAATGGTCTGCCAACTCAACTGCCCTCAATGTGTAAACCTATTACAGTTGCATCTATCTGTGGCTGCCATAGTTTGAAGTTGAGTCCTCTTTTCTTCTGTTATTGCTTTTGATATTTCCCCCGTGTGGTCACATCTGTGCTTAGGCTGCACGGTCTTTAGACTATTTCATTCTAAATTTCATGCAGTTGATAAGATGAAAGACACCTGCATGAACCTTTTCATTAAAATGAACATTGGGCCTAGATTTCAGTGGTTGATTCAAACTTTGGGAAATGACCTGCCAGTGTCAGGAACATGATTAAAGAAAACCTCTAATTTAGATGATACCTATATCTGCCAAATACCATGTACAAAGTAGTTTGGATTGAAATTTATGCCTTGAACTAATCAGATGCACTACCTTGTTCAGAGGAGTTGAATATTGCAAGGGAACATCCTGCGGAGGTTATTGGCGTTGCTGTAACAGCTGGTCTCCTTTTCATGCGAGGTGTGAATGGATCCTCATTTATGTCAAGATGTATCCAAAATTTCTTTTGGGATATTCTAGAGACAAATTCTTGAATTCTTCTTCTTCTTCTTTAAAATTTCTTTTGGAATATTCTAGAGGCAAATTATTATTATTATTATTAGTAGACTTACTCAGCTCAATCACCCTAATTTTATTGTTTTATTTTTTGGATTTTTATTAAGTAATTAGAGTTTGATCTCTGTAGAAAAGGTCAGGTGACCGAAGCAATAGTGCCATCAGAGCGAACTCAACCTTTATTTTCTGGATGGGGAGGTTGATGGCAGGGTTGCAAATCACGTGCATCGTTTAATATTAGCCTTAACCAGTGAGACACCAATCACAAAAAGCTTAAATTTCACCTTTAATTCAATCTATTTAAGGAGATGACAATATTTGTTAAAGCCAATTTTGCACTTTAATATCTAAGTAATTTAATTACCATTAAAATTATAATCATCTTCTTGCAGCTGTCAGTTGTTGGAGAGAAACATATTTGTCTCAGTTCCAGAAATAAAACATGGGGATGTTGGTCATTATCATTGGGCAGCTGGATTTGCTTTGTCTTTCATAAGCTTGATTAGACAAATATAGGACAATATAAGTATCAGGGGAATGCATTGGTTACTGGGTCTTGATTCTGCAATTGAATATCCCATGCACATGTTTGTTTTGAAGAATTTGGTTTTCTTATCCTTGTTCTTCTTTCATTCCTTTTTTATAAGAAACAAACTTACATCTAGTTTATCACTTAAAGAAAGGGAATAAATTGTTATTGCTTGGTGGATTAGGTAAACTGATACTTAATGGACTTGTTACAGGACCAAGAAGGTTCTTGTTTCGTAATACATTTGGTCGACTTCAGAGTGAGGAGGTAAGTGTGTGATTCATACTATAGAAGCTTACTTCATCTTACGTGTTTATGAGTTGGATGTTGTTTCAATATGTATCTTCACATGAACTGAACTGCCAACCTAACTTGTTTGCAATAGAAAATTGAAATCTCCTGATCTGAGTTTTTTTTTGTTTTCATTTTTTAAAGCTGATGCTTATGCATCTGATGTGTTGTCATCTGCAGACAAAATTTCTTAAAGCTGAAAAGGATGTTAAAGAGTTGAACCTCTCTGTGGATGTAATGAAGAATGAGAGCAAAAAATTACTTGAAAGGGCATCTCTTGCTGAAAGGGATATGAAACATGGCCACGATGAACTTAAGTAAAGTGATTTCAAGTAGTCTTTGCACTCTGCTATAATTTATTACCTGTCTTAGTTGTTTAATGAAAGCTATATATGTAGGGATGCGGGAAATGAAATTCAACGTCTTGCTAAGTCAGTTTACAAGGTTGAAACCCAAGTTGCTGGTATTCATTCTAAATCTTTTCCTCTTTGCCTTACTATCACTGATAAGGAGTGTAGGAGCAAGAGCCTTGATGGGTTATTTGGGCAGCCTTTCTGTTTTGGCTGCAACACTTGCTGCCTTTTGATTAGACTTGTGAAGCTTTCAACTTTAGATGCTTCTGGATAACAAATTTGAAATCCAAGAATCTTAATTTGGGTTTGTAGTTCAACTAATATAAACGCAGGTTTGAGATGAGAAAGGAAAAAAAAATTCCACCCAGATGATAGGGTCTGAAAATTATGTCATTGTAATGTGTATGTCAAGTTCATTTACATCTAAGTTCCATGTAACTGATCTCCATTCATGAATCAACCCAACCAAAGAATTTAAATCTGATCAAGGTAATGTATATGATATCAAAATCAAGTCTTCGTTTAAATCTCCTTGTCTAAAATTTACCTTAAACAACTCTATGATTCACATCATGTTTTAGCTATAAAATTGTTCTATTTGTGAACAGCAATGGCATGTTTGGCAGTGGTGTTTTCCTCTGGTGATTTTTACTTATTAGCTATTAGATACCTTTATAAGAGCATCAGAAATTGACATTGACTATTGGTTGATGTTTCATTCATTAAAGTTTTTCAGCAACCATGCATGTGGGATAAACACTGGATTTTCTGAAATTACCTGTGATTAATTATTCCATTTTCTTTTCCTCATGTTAGATTTGATGGATGGGCTAAGAGAAATCCCTGGAAGGGAAGCCTTGAAACTTCGAGCTGAGGTAAGATGAACATCTTTATATTGTATTTCGACAATTTTTAGATGTCCTTGCAATGGTAAGCTTATTAAAGGGTATTTGGATGATTAGGTTGCTTCACTGGCATCAATTTTGAAGCAGCGTAGGACTGCACTGAACAAACAGACTATCAAGATTTCTGAATTAGGGGTTCCTGTTTGATGGAATATCATGATCCGAAGGCTACCACTTGGGGAATTTGCATTTTCTTCCCCTCTCTCTCTTATCTGTCTTCACAAATGAAGTCCATGATGAGAGAAAATGAGGGTTTTTCCTTATTCAAAGTCAATTGCACTGGAGAAGTGTTGTAGCTTCAAAGTCTTCATTTTGCGAAATTCGTCGGTTGTACTAAAATAAAACTCCACATATACCATCAAACAATTTCGTAGAGAGAATTTGCAATGAACCTTAAACGTCTATAATGCGAAGCATCATATTACATTCATTGAACTTTACATTTTTTTTTTTAATTTCAGAAGCATATTTAAATTCCACCCATATTAAAATTCAATATAATTTGAAAATTAAAAATCAGTATAAAGTAAGATCCTTTCCGACATTTTTTGGCTTGGGGTTCAAGTGAGTTTTTAATATGAAATCACTATACATTTTTGGACATCATGGTGCAACAGATGAGCCCTATCCTATGTGTTTGTTTTTCCATTATTTATCATATAATTAATTTGTTTAGTTGGAAACAATTACAAATAATTTGAATTGTTGACTTTAATTTAATTTAATTTGAATTACCTTGTTTGCGTGTGTGTGAGAGAGAGAGAGAGAGAGAGAGTGAGTGAATGGCATAGCTGACGAGGTACTGGATAACGAAGTAGTTATATTAACAAAAACTACTTTACAAGTCATAATTTATAATTGTAAAAACTACTTCATACAAGTTGGGTAATGTAGCCAAAATATAGACATGGTGGAATAGTCTTTATTATTAATTGGATTCTAACGTCAAAAACTTTCAAAATGTTTATCTTCAACGGAGGATCATCAGAAATAGAAATGGGAGCAGTGGAGGAAGTTGTGAAATTAGATTTGCGCATTCTAGTAAAGAGCCAAAAGCCAAAATACCAGCAGCACGGAGAATCTCCCTCAGACATCTTCTAATCCACCTATTTTCTCATTTGCGTAAAGAGTTCTGCAGGTTTGCCACCAAAAGATGATAAGCCACCGCTTTGTTGGTTGCCTCCTGTATTACCACCGAAAGCTGAGAAACCCTGCTGGCTGCTGAAAGCCCCAAATCCACCACCTAGCAGAGAAAAAAAAAAAAAGAATAATTCACGTGCAAAATAGTGAAACCCAAAAAGAGGCAAGTTAGATGTCACATTAATGCTACCTGCTGAAGCAAATCCACCGCCAGAAGCAGTTGCAGCTCCAAATCCTCCACCAGCTGAAGATATGCCACCAAACGCCCCACCACCTGAAGCCAAACCAGCCAAGCCACCCCCAGTAGAAGCAACTGTTGCAAACCCACCACTAGTGGCACCTGAAAAGCCACCCGTTGAACTAGTACCAGCAAAGCCACCAGGTAAACCAGTGCCAAATTGTCTCGACTGCCCAAAAGAACCAAGAACTGATCCTAGTGCTTGTTGTCCTGCCCCAATCTGTGCAGCCTGTCCAAATGCACTTGGTGCAGGAGGTTGACCTACTGCTGCACCTATCTGTGCAGGCTGGCCAAATGGGGCAGGAGCTTGACCAACTGCTGCATCAAAACCACCACAAAATGCACCCAGATTTGCTGGCTGAGATGGTTGGTTGGACAGTGGAGATTGAAAGTTGAATGATGCAGGCCGAAATAGTTCACCACTAGGTACAGTCATTGTGAATGGAGAGCCAGCTTGATTTGTTCCTATATTACCAAATGAACCCCCAAATGGATTTGCTTCAGGGGCATCTGAGCTAGGGGTTGATCCAAGACCAAAATTTCCAAGACTCCCCAAACTAATTTCATTTGTGCGGTTAGTCTCAGGAGCCACCTCCTCCATTTCATCTTCTTCTGTAACCGCAACTTCCAAATTTGCATTTCTTCCATCTGCAGGACTACCAGAAGCTTGCGGTGCCCTGAAAAGGACATGCGCATCAGGTGGCTGTTTAGGTTGCATAATTGCACCAGCACCCAGACTAGTCATGCTATTCAAACTGGGCTGATTTCCAGATCCCAAATCAGTTGAAATTTCAGTTGTAGGGACAGATGACACCGGAGGCTCAATCTTGAAACTAGATGCAAGAGGCCCAGGCTGTGCCTGAAGAGCTGTTGTAGCAGTATCCACATCTGTTCTTGAGCTAACTTTGTCTGTAAAATGTTGCAGCTGTGTCTTAACAGGCTCAGATGCCAAAGTAGAGGTTGAATCAGAAGTCGGTGAAGTTTTAACAAGAAAGGGTTGACGCCCTGGTTTAGAAGAATCAGATGATGAAGGCGGAGTTGAGCTAATAGTAAGTGAAGCAGTTGCTGAAGGAAGTTGAACCTCAGTTTTAAGAGACTCAAACATTGAAGATGAACGAGATGGACCAAGTGGAGGTGGCATTTTGACAGAACCTGATTGAAGCTCTGCCTTATCAGACTCTGAAACTGCAGGTGCAGCATGGGTGGGTGAAAAAGATTTCGGAGCCTGAAGAGAGAAGGAACTAGAAGGAAAAGCTGGAGAAGAAACTGATGACGATGTTGTTAAGGAAACTGTTTGACCAGAACCAGTATTGGCTTTATAACTGTCCAAAGGCATGCCAAATGGCATTGCAGCTGACGAGGATGGTGTAATTGAAGATGGATTAAATGCAGAAGATGCAGCATTTGATGATGCATTCATCAATGGAGATGAAGAAACTGAAAGTGACATTGAGAATGCCGTAGAAAATGATGCTTTTCCACTAGGCTGGCTTTTGCTAGCTGGAACATTGAACTGGGGAACCTCTCCAACGTGAGAACGAACCAATGGAGCAGCAGCGGTTTGAAAAGAAAATGAACCTTTTGCAGATCCATGATTCCAAGTATCCGACATTACATTTGATAACACAGGCCCCCTAGCATTTGAATTGACCATTTCAGATAACTTCATCAATGTTGTTTGTGTGGGTAATTCAATTGAAAATGATGAGTTTTTGCAGGAAGTAGTTTCGGATTGCTGAATAGACTGAGTCTCATTGATCAACACATAATTGGACTTTTCAACAGAGGAAACCCTGTCACTTAATTTATCCGCAGTAACATTGCCAGTTTCTGCAGCAATAGTTTGCGCATTCAAATGCAATGCTTGGGATGCTGAAACTGAAGGCAACACAGCATTACTGCTTGGCAACACAAGAGACGCGAACCCTGAAGCATGATCTGTGGGTTGACACAGCGATGGAGAGTCATTACCCCATTTAGATGGAGTTGATTTCATCCCAAAGGCCAGTTCTGGGGGCATATACTGAATTCCTGTCAAAAACAAACAAAAGAAAAGATGTCTATCAGCTACCATTTCCTCATCTTATGGTGATGCACACAGATATCAAAAACCTTTCTGTAGGCATGGCTCACCTTTGTTTCCAGATTGGTACATGAAGGTTGAAGAAGAGGTCAGGTCCCTTAGGCGACTGAAAGCAGATCTATCCACCATAGAAGGGTCAAGTTGATGCCCATCCATCAAGGAAGATTTACTCACACTTGTCTTTTGACTTTCTTGCAAAAGTACCCTCTTTATAGTTGTTTTTGTAGGCTCAAAACTAGCCCAGCTCTAAAATGAGTTCATGGGAAAGAGCATAAACATTAGTGTCTGCATAAGATCTATATACAACCTTTTTACAAAATGAAAATGATAAACTGCGACCAGGACGGAAGGGAAAAAGGTAAATGTGCAATCGATTCGCTTGATTCAAGTGAAAGATACCACTTCCATCAATTAAGACAAACCATCAGGCTTAAGAGAAGGTATGGAGTGTGGGCCCACAAATTGATAGGAACCCTCCAGAGCGAACTTGGACACAATATTCAAGTTGCACCCCATATTACAGTTTAGACAACTGGGAAGGATTATTATCGTAAGTCATCGTTTTGTTTTTAGTTCTGAATAGTCAAGTCACTGCCAACACACAGCGCAAGTAGCAACTACCATTCATATTTAAAAAAATTAAAAAAACCATTCTATACATTATTAAAAAAATGCACTTATAAGAGGGCGGAAATGTTTAAAAGAAACAGAGACGTGATGTGTAAAGCAGATAGATCTATTATGTCTATTAAATACGGGAAGTCTATGGTACTCTGATGATATTGATACCCTTAACATGTTAGCCATTAGATCCACTGATTTGACATTGATAATTAGATTAAAATTAACAGGACATGGAAAACCTGGTTAAAATTTCAAATAGAGTACATTTATTACATTTAATAATTACAATAAAATTGAAACTTTCATTTTATTTTTTTTATTTAAAAAAAAAAAGGATCCAACAGCCAAAAAAGATTATTGATTTTTTTATGCAGGAGTTGTTTATTTTGTTCGAAACTTTACAACAGGAAGACTTTTTTTTTTCTTTTAGGTTCTATTTTTTTTAAAGTAGCTTAAAAGTAAACTATGATGTTGAAGATTAACATTCCCGCTATTGTCTTCTCTTTCAATTGTTTTCTATTTTGTTTTCTGGAAGATAATTACAAAAGTGTAAACTTTAATATTCATTTTCTTTTCTTTTGTTTGGTTATTTCATAAGCTCATTTTTCTGAATATATATAAAATCCAAATGAGGTTGACCTAATCGTAGTTGTGTTTTAAATTTTCTAAAAATGTTTTAGTAAATCTATAAACGCAATAAAGAAAAAAAAGTGGTTGTTTACTGATTATAATAGGTAGCCTGCTAACTTTTAGTTCACACTGAGGTTTCACTGCCCACATGACACCTTAGGAAAATACTAACTGAAGATATTACTACTAGAACCTATAACCTACAGGAAAACAGTTTGGCTTCCAATCAACATAAATATGTATTATTTTAGGATGCACAAACATCAGACGAATGTATGAACGTGCAGTTTTTCAACACAACATTTAGCACTTCCTACAACAGTTCCTTTCTGTTATTAACCAGCAACAACAGTAGAATCGAATAAGGGTAATAGTGTAACAGTGATAGACTCATGTTCAGAAGAAAGGCAGTTAACAGAAATAGGACATAGTGTCCATTTGGTTCAGCTTCGGGAAGTCAGCAGTGTCTATTTGGTTCGGCTTCTGGAAGTCAGCAGTTGGCAGATAGAAAGTTGGCAGCCAACCAAGGTGTTTGGCGGAAAATACAAAAACCAGAACTGTCAGCTTTTAAAACTTGTAGTAAAAACTAGTATTTTCTAAGAAGCTGAAACCTCAGTTTTTCATAATCAAAAGCTAATTAATAAATAAAATATATTTTATAATCAAAAAATAATAATATCAAAATTGATATTAATAGAACTCAAAATATTAACAAATCAACTGTATCTTCAAAAAAGTAAATGACTATAATTTGGGACAAATAAAAAAGTTAAGCAAGCCAATCTTCGTGAGATAGAGCATAACATTTTATAATTGTATATATAAAATTTACATATGTATGCATGTTTTGAGTTATATTATTATCAATTTTGATAACAAGAAATGATAATTCATATTTGTTGCTAACAAGGCACCTGAATTATCCTATAACCAGATCTTAACCAAAAAGCCATTGCATCACCCTCATTCATAAAAAGACTATGGACCAATACCACATCTTCAAATAAGTTTGTCTCCATATGATTCCAAATAGCATATTGGGACTATGTAGTACAAAATGCCTCTTACATCCAACATATTCAAATGAACTTGCTGTTATCATTATAATGCTAATAAATTACGTAGTGGAGTGCACTATAGATGCCCAAACAGGTTTGGATACTAATTGCACATCAGAGATGCAAAACCCAGATGCAGCATCATTGGATCTACAGTTGTGGTCTCAATTGTAATCCCTGACAAGACAATTGTAGGTGAACTGTTGTGGCTCTAAAGCTAATCTTGCATCTCTCTCTCCCTAGTCACAAGATTCATCTGATTGAAAGTTAGGTCAAAGATGAGGGGGCAGTCATCGGTTGCTAGAAATAGGGGTTAGGGAGGATCTTTTTTTTGGTGGTAATTGTTTGTAAGAAATTATAAATTTAAATTACTTAAAAATTAATAAAAAAATATTATTCTTGTCTTATGAAGAATTTATACACTACTAAAAAATGGATAAAATAATAAGTCTTATCTTACGAAGGATTTATACACTACTTTATTCTCAAGATGGCACAGTTGGTGAGAAATAGAAGTATTCTATACTCATTGAATAAGATAAATCATAATGAGCCCAGATGCACATTCAAGTATGGAACAAGGATCTCCTAATGCATTAGTCCCAAGATAAACAACATAGAACAATCCAAGTAGACACCACTTATACATACTGATAAACAATATAAAGTGAAATTACTTTGTTAGTCTTCTTATAGTCTATTGCAGATACAATATGTGACTTTGCATGAAAACTTAACCATCCAACAAAATGAACTAGTTTTGGGAACAAGTATCAGTGAAGGACTTGACCATTAGAGTCACATATAGAAATTTTAAACTTACAAAGGGAAATAAAATCAGAAGAGATTTGAAAGAACTTACCTGATCCAGTGAATCTCTCCTTCTCCTAGCAGTTTCAGAATCTGAATTTTTCATGGCACTTGATTGGCGTCTCATGGACTGAGATTTGTTAACAGCAGAGTCAGACAGCAAAAGTTTATTCAATGGAGAGGAATCACCTACTTTTGCTGCATCTGGAGAACTGAACGTGGAGTCATACGGGATTCCAATCGAATCGAACAATTCCTTCTTTATGTTCTTTTGTTTTACAGGCGATTCTATACTCAGTACTTCCATCTGTTTTGCGAGGCATTCTGAAAGTTGCTCAGCAGCTGCTAGTTGTGAATTTGTCGTGTTATGCAAACTATGCAGGGACTGAACATGTCTGCAAATAGAATATTTTTTCACAAAGTTAGAAAGTTTGACTATAAACATTTTGCTACAAAACCAAGTTTCTTTTGCATCTGTTAGAAATATGTTGATAACAAATACAAGAAATTATATACACTAATGGTATTCTTTCTGAATTTATACCATATGAATCTAAATTTTTTTTCCTCCTTTTCTGTATTGGCAATAATTTATGCTCAAAGATTGAATATGAAATAGAAACTAAAACTTACTATACCTTGAAGGCCCGTATCTACTTTGTAAAGTTCTTCGACCTGTATGAACTCCACCATTTTCACTAAACTTATGGAGTTCAAGGGTATTAAAATGCCTCTCCAATTCAATTAATTGATTGGTCAACACCTGAAATCAGAAATTATATACAGCAATTAGAATGCCATGATCAAATTGGATTAATCTTACATGTCAAAAAGAATTAACTATCCACCTGGTTTAATTTTGATATATGACGCCTCTTCAGCTCAAGTTCAGAACTCAACTTTTGGCAATTCCAGAGTTCCCAATACTTGCTATCAGAGGCTTGCTTAACAATGCCATCCATGTATAATTTCCTTGCCAAAACTGAATGCAGAAGAACAGCACTTTGGGAAATGAAAACCTTAGATTGTTTAAAACTTCAAATCATGAAATTAAAATCGGAGACAGACCAATACAACTCAAGTTCACAACTGAGATGCTGAAATCAAATAAACTGATGAGAAGTAAATGCCAATGACTTCAGAAAAATATCTTCCCCATGCAAAATGAGAGTGTGATAACAGGCTTCAATGTTGCATTAAAGTTATAATAAAGCATTACAGACATCACTGAATTAAACTAATCCTCACTCGCCCTGGCTTTTAAAATGCCTCTATCCACCATCAAGTACTATGTTCACATCAATACATGCATGGAATTTTTGTGTGTCAGTGTTTGAGTGTGGGGAGCAAGAGAGAGACTGGAGTTGATGGCAGCAGAGGGGTAGAGATGAAGATGATGCAACCATTTAACTGACATTTGGCATATTTCAACCAGAGACATTAAAATCCAACATCAATCACATACACCATATGCAGACAATGAACTTATGCAGATCTGTCAGAATCATAGATTTTTAAAAACAAGGTCAATGCAGTGATCATCATATGACTCTGCTTTCACTTTAACCCCATAAAAGCTAATGCATTTTCACCCTAGTTTTTCCCTCTGTTTGGCAAACAAACAGCAAAACAGGGATTTTCACCATTTCAATTCTTGTCTTCTGTTTTATTAATAATTAAATAAAATTCTTTTGAATATGACATACTAGCATACAACATTGGAGGCCAACTTTTGTAACCTGAACACCATGTAACAGCAGTGCAAACAATAAAGATGCAAAAACATTAACAACTTATCATATGTCAAGCCAACACAATGTTAGATTCCCAAGAAAAAATCTTGTAACCAATGGTAACCTCAGGATGCACCTAAAAGAACAAAGAACAGTGTCCTTGCAGCATTATAACCAGAACATTTTCATTTAGTCTTCCCCCATCCCTCCACCCCCACCCTTGCAGAGGAAAAACAACATAAATATAAATAAACAAATAACTCATACACTTAAAGGGCAGATGCTACATAATTATTCTGACAACCATTTCAGCAAAATCACAGTCAAAGATTAAAATCATGGTCAATTTCCCACAACCAGTAGACCAAAACCCACAAACGTATAAAGATATAGGTCCAACAACGAATTAACATAATACCCTCTAGTGTTTGATAATAGAAGCCCAGGTTTAAGCATATAAAAGATCAATCCCTACCAATTTCATCATAATTCTGAAACAATGAGAATTGTTGAAGCCTCAAATTATGATATTTTTAAAAGATTGTTACATCAAACAGGAGATCTGTGCAACTCAAAATTTAGATTGATGAAAATATCTTTATTAAGGTGCATTCAAGTTCCTATATTCACAAAACAAAACATACTGTTCATTAAAAAATACATTTGCAACATTTAAGAATACCTTGTACAGTTTTATCTAGAAGGTGCTGGATCTCTCCAAGCTGGTCATCCATTAGGCTCTACAAATCAAAATTAAGACATCAAATGAAAATAGCACACAATGCACCAGCAGAAATCACCTATGCAATATGAAAATGCAATGATCTAAGAAAGGATAAGAAACATAAACACTAGTTCTCCATGAATATGGAACATACCATATAGTCCACAACAAGACACAAAACTACTGATTAAAAAAAACAAAGATGTAACCTCTATATCAATAGGTCTGGATATTACAAGTAACAGTAGTGAATGATGAACACAGAGTGAGATGAAAGGAAGAAGAGAATCTGCAGAAGTAATAATATTAATTACACACAATGAATCAACTCAAGAAGGGTATTAAATTGAAGGATGAGCTTTTCTTAAAATTGTCATTAAAAGATCTCAGACTCAGTTGTAGAAAGATATGGGCTTTATCCAAGTATGATTATTTGAACATATCAAATGAATGAAACTTGAAAGCCTGTTATGATTGCTTCAAATGCCCTCAATGTGTAAAAATACTAAATCGAGGTAATTACAATAAAATGCTCAAGGCTTAATAGTAGCAACAATTTGATAAACATTTTTTTAAAAACAACAATTTTATTGGCCTAATAATCCCAATAATCTTGAACTTTACTAGTTTTTCAATCTAATCATACTCTTTAATTTCTGAAAAACAGGCCATTACTTATTCTCATTTAACAACAATCATAGGTGAGTGTAAAAGATGAAGCATACACATGATATGGGTAAAATAAGTTAACTAGGAGACCTAGGGAACACAAAATTAAATGCCCAATGGTGAAAATTATCTCTGTTGAGAAACTAACCCAACAGACTTAAAAAGTCTATCTTCTCTTCCATCAAAATTTCTACCAATTAAACACTTAAGAGCAAAAATCAATAGCTGTCAAATGATCCATTAAAAGACGATTTGTTTAACTATAGTTTTATTGGCTTCCCCGATGTTTCATGAATCTCATAATCCACCTCCAATGACCACAGAACCAGTATTCCATGCCTCATGTTGGCCTTTTAGTTATTGTATTTCGTCAAAGACATTGGAAGCTGAGGGGAAGAAGCATTTAAATTGGATATGGCAAGAAGGAAAAGTCCTAGAAAGTTCAAGGTGGAACCATCTGACTAACAGTAAAGCTCTGTTGTAGCTAATTACTGAGGTATAATTTTAAGTATTATTACTTGCTGTTAATTAGTTGGAGTATCAGAGCACTACAAGGGAGGGAGTGCCAATACAAAGGCCAACACTTCCAAAACCTATACAAGAGAGGTGGTCTTGCATACCTTGGAAAGTGATTATACAAAAGCCAGCATTCTAATGTAAGCCATAGCTCTACCGAAACTTTTTCCAGGTTCTCAACACTGATTTTAGGGCTTCTCAAATTGACTTCTGGGTTTTGGCTACCGGTGGAGACAGCCCAGGTGTTCATTTTTAGTAAAGTGTTTTTGTCTGGAGAGAGAGAGTGGGACTAACCCACACTAATTAATAGTGGAAACTTCAATTGAAGAGAAGCTTATACATTGCGTAGGAATAAAATGAAAAGAACTCACAGAAGTTCACGATTACTGGGACCAATATAACTTTTTTCTTTTTTTGGTTGTGGGACAGAATCCAACACTTAGTCCTATTTCCAACCAAAAAAAAAATCAAAACTTTGGTCTCTACTGATTTTGACAAAAACAAAATCAAATACAGATGCTTTCTGAGCAAGATTTATAAGAAAGTTCATCTACTAAAATGATGTTCTTAAAGAGTTAATTTTATCAACAGTAAGGAATCAAAAGATTGATTTTAAAATTCTTTGACAGAGTCGCAGCTGGCATTAAAGATCAGGACCTTTTAGTATGCTTCAAATTAGATTTGAGCTCATTGATTAGATGTAGAAAGGTGGCTACTAAATATTGGTAAAAGATAATTGTAGGACGCACAGAAGCTAATCCCTTTTCTGAAACGCCTTTTGATATTACAGAGAATATTGCAAGAAATGAGGGAACCAATAACTGTTTCAAAGGTACATTTTACAACAAGAAATAAAAAGGAATTAGAAGATAAAAATGATGATCGATTAATATGAATATTACCTTCCACATTCTGCATTTTTCAAAAAGTATTTGCATGCGCTCCTCGAAAGCTTCAACCAAACTCCTCTGGAAAACAGTGCAGGCATCCCTGAAGCCACCTGGTTTTTCAATACATTCCAGAAGTATATCTAATTCCTTGGTCATGTCTTGGATCTGGATGAGAGAAATTTTGCTTTTTCAAAGGAAAGTAAAATGCAAGAAGACAAACAGCAATCAACCCAAGAAAATATCAAGCAATTCATACCATCGACAAAGACAATTCAAAATACACACACATGTATATATATGAACATGGCAATAAGTCAATCACGGAAGAAGAAGCAGACTGATAAAAACACTCAACAACCAACAGAAATACTATCAACGACTAAAGATAAAATATTTTAGTACATTACAAATGATAAATGCATTTTTAAAAGGAAAAAGAAAAGAAAGGCTAGTATCGACTGCTAAATTCTTGTGAAACACTAAAGCAAAAAGCCAAAGATTCATGTAACTCCCCTGTATCCAGGGGATCAATTAGACATTTAAGTCTTCACCAATATAATCTCTTATTGCCAGCTCTATGTTTTGCATAAACAAAAAAAATGCTATATGAGAAAGGAAACAAACATATCTGATTTGTAAATACATTGCCAAATTGTCTTGAGAAGTATGGCTCAGAGATTGATGCAGATGGAGCTCTGTGGGCTTCATTTGAAGAATGAGGTCTGTGGTTGGGAGACCTTCCCAAAGCAAAAGTTTCCTGAGATGGTAACTGTGAACTGCGATTGGAAGGGAATGAATCAATTTTCCCTGTCCTTGTCGAAGCTTTCGGTCCCACAATCGGGGTCAATCTAACAGAATAATTTGTTGAAGGAGATTCAGCAATAGTATCCTTTGGATGAAAAGGTTTTCCAACATCGGCATCAGAACTATTGCCAATATTATCAGATCTAAGCCCTTGAAATGAAGTTGAACTCAGAAAAGGTCTGCTTTCAGAGCCACCTGAAAATATCAGCTTTCCACTTGACTGTGACTGAGATGGAGAGCCTTGCAAATTAGTTGAAGTAATTGCAACTGGAGAAGCCTTAGGCAGATTAACACATTTTTGCAAGTCCTTACCACTTGATTTGCTGGGGAATGTAGGATCTTTCTCTGCAAAAGAAACAGGAGTGGATTTGAATTCAGTAATTTTTTCAGTTTCTGCTTTGCCAGGAGGGTTGACGAAATGACTAGGCTCATGCAGGAGTGAATTCTTCAAAGATGACTGCTTTAATCTTGTGCCTTCCTGCCCAAAAGCATCCACTTGTTGACCATCAACACCTTTGTATAGTTTAGAGACAGTAAATTTATCTGGGGCATCTGTGATAGAAGGCTTAATGTTTACGGGAGATTCCACTTCCTGCTCTTTGTTAATGACATCTTTATGACATATTTGCTCTCGAACAAGCACAGCCATTGAATTTTCACTCTTACCAGAAGGTATAATGCCTCCCTTGGTGAGAATTTCACTACCTTCGCTAACATTTGGTTCCCTTTGGCTCACATCCTTTGGTTGAAGATCCAAACCTACCTGTTCAAATTCCTGTCCTCCCACTAATGAAATAGACTGATCATGTCCAGCAGTTGCATCTGACAATGAATCATCTTCCTCATCATTAAGGATGGGATCAGCAGTAGGTCTTGTGGCACTACAGTTAAAATCAATTCAATGGCTGATACATGTGTATACAACTTCGGAATGATAAGACAACATGAGTTGTTGTCAATGCAGCAGAACATAACCTCATGATGTTTAGATTGGCAACAAATAAAATCATAAAAACTTACCTTGCAAAATAATACATTACAAGCTTTCCCTCAAGAGTAACACAGAAAAGAGCACAATATGGTGAAAGTTCTTTCTGTTCAAGCCCAACCTCAACTTTGACTTTTCCATAGAGTGAAACATTATCAACACAAAGCCCCAAGATCAAGTTATCATCGCCATTAGCTGAAATGAGAAGTATTTTTAAGCAATGGCTCCACTACTAAGCACAATTGAAAAACCCAAATTAAAATGTAGCTATAAGCAATTCAAAAAACAAAAACCAATCATAGACCAACGAAGCAGGCACAGTCATTAGTTGCTAAAACAGTATAAATACTGAATAGCATGACAATAACATAGGCAAACATATCAATAATCATAAGCCTACTTTACACAACACTGTGATAACAATAACCAATCGCCTGATCTAATTGTGCCAAACTTGAAGGCCAGGATACAAATTTAAGACATTAAAAATATAAGTGAAATTATTGAGCAGTTTTTAATGTTCTCATAAGTCCACATACAACTAGCTGTGCTTGCTGCATCTACATGTGGACTGTAGACATCAAATACACTCAATAACTTACTTCAAATTAATGAAGATTATTTGTCCCTTCGACATGACCAGGGATAAAACAAGATAAGCACTTGAGCTATCTATGAGAACCTTCAGTCTAGAATAAAAGTTAAAAGCACCTTGAAGTTCAATCCTAGGGATCCAAGTATCTCGATCAATATCGATAACTGCAGTTTCACTCATGTCATCCGTTTCTGACCAATAGAGTAACAGAATGTGCTGATCAATATTCTTCCTGTTTGCTGTAATTGCAAGCCCACTGAAATTAAATACAGAAAATAAAAGAGTCAACTAAGGCAACCATAAAGCTAGCTCAAAAATATTTTGAGGCATAAAGTTAATATTCAAAAGATAAGAAAAAAATGTCAATCCACTATCTACAAAACTACAAAACTTGCTAGGAGAATGTATTACAGTCTCTGACTCTTAAAAAACACCCATTTGACGCAATAAAATTTCTAATCAGTAGAAAAAAATTTAAAAATTTCACAAAGTTGTTCGCAACACCAAGAAACATAGGCTGCAATAGTCAAGTTCTCCCAATAAATGCTTAATTTTATTTAATATCACACTCCTAAGGTTGCACTTCACAGGGCTAAAGGAGTAGGGTGACAAATTACTGAAGCAACATTCAATGGTATGATTATTAAAGGGGAGAAAATTTCTGATTAAACTTGCAAGAGCAACAACTAAGTGATTCTGGTATGCATTTGTGAACAGGTTAGGAAATAAACAATAGTGATGAAAATTGTTTTTGGCAACTATTTTAGTCATGAGAAGATTTGATGAAATAATAAGAAATAATAAAATTAAAGAAAATAGAAGCAAAAAAATTGCTTCATACCTCCCCTTTCCCCTGCATTTAACAAACAAGAGGTAAAATGTAACCTGAGTATAATAGAATAACAGACAAAATAAGCTTAAAAGTACAGCCACTTCAATGGTTGAAAAGAGTTACTGCAAAATTTAGATAAGCAGTTTAACAAGAAAATTCATAATTATGAGCATAAAGTATTTAGAAAAACTTTATAGTATGAGATCACCACTATATACCATTGCTGTAAATAGCTCAACAACAAGTAAGGTCCATTTCCATGGGGCATGATGTCATCAATGAGACCAGAAAATATATCATAGAATGATATGACAGATGGCTTGGAAGAAGCCTGCAAGACATATTTCACATAATCAGTGTCAAATTATCGGTAAGCATACATATACATAAAGTGGCAATTAACTAAATATTTCCACCAGTTTCTTATCCATTTACTATGCTGAGGTGCCCAACCATATAAAAAGACAGAAAATGCTGAGAATGAGGAGAAAGCAAGTCATTTTTAACTCCCTAACTACAATATAGCAATAAATTTAAGCACACTGTGTACCAATAATATTTTAAGAATTGAGATCAAATGCCCGTATGCACCCAAAACTTCAAAGAAGACTATTAAATTTCAAAAGACAAATATGACAGGAATTTAGAAGCATGTTCTGTTTGGAAGATTAGTTCATTATTTCTTAATTTCTAAGTTTTCTATAGGAGATACATATTTTTGATGAACTGTCCCTATTTAACACAATGAACCAGTAAAGCCCTCATTGTTGTCCACATATCTCCAAGTTAGCCAAATGTAAATAAATACCATGTATAAAGAGTGGCTGTAGGAAGTATCTCATGACACATGCAAGTTGGCCTGGTAGAGTGTATGTCATTGACTCAGTTAAACTTGAGCCTAAGAAGAAGAATCTGCATAACCTAATGCATTTTATTAATTCTTATTGCCACAAAAAGGCTATTTCTGGTTGAATTGAGTACAAACTACCAGAACCTGTTGCATCATACAATCGATCACTGAATATACTTTATCTCATTCAAATCATGTTATTGATGCCAATAAAATCAAGTAGATTACATAAGAACTCATCATCATTTTATTGATGCCAATAAAATCAAGTAGAGTTTATAAGAATTAAAACCAAAATTTGAGATAAATTTATAATTCAAAAAGAAATTGAAAACATATAAGTGAAGTACTTTCATGAATAAATTCACCACAGCAGTAATATAGAAATTGTCATAACAAAAATACAATCAAATTCTTTAACACTGCAGAGAACGATTTACTAACATCAGTAATTTTGCCGCCTTTGCTCCTGATTACTTGGATAAGGTAATTTTCCTCACCGTCTGCAGTTTGTTGAAAGCATCCTACAACAATGCTATCGAGACGTACCCACCTGATAGAATCCACTGGTGCAGTTATTCAGGAAATATCTTAGTTTCAAAAATTAACAGGAACAAAAGGAAAAAAGAAATCAAACAGATCGGAGAAAGAAAATAAAATGGGAAGATGCATGGAAATCTCCAACCTTTGACTATACTTTCAAATAAAACTCCAAAGAAACTCTTCTTCCAAGTTGTTTCTCCAATCTTACCAAACCATTACAATTTAATATGTTAGTCTAGTTGACTAATGGTATATTCTTGTGATAGTACAATATTATTAATAATTTTGAATATATATATATATATATAAGCACTTACAATATAATTTCTATTATGTTCCTAATTGTGCCTATAATGGCTTATGCTCAACTGTCTTGTAACAAACTACAAATGGTCATACCATATGGCCTAAAATGGTTAACCTAAATTATTATTAGTAATTGATGGATAGACTTATAAACCTTTCTTCCTTCATCATATCTTTCTGATGTGGGATTGGAAAACTAACATGTCAAGTTAGCACCTCCTCAGGTTTAAGTTCTTACATTCAATACCCATCATCTCTCTCACGTTTTGCCAATGTAGAATTTGCCTAGAGATATTACAATATCACCGAGCATTCAGATTTGTCAAGGGAACATGAACCTTTGGATTTGCCAAAGGGAACCCAAACCTTAGGACTTGTTAGAGAAAGACCCAAAATCTCTTAATTTTCTTAAATTTCTACTAATATTATTAAGGAGAAAATTCTCTCTCAAATAGAAGTTTACAATGTTGAACTAGGACATTATGAAAATAGGAAACTTAGTGCCCTAGGAATAAACTAACTAATTTCTAGGGATCCTTATCTAGAATAGGAAATAACTTATAACAAGGAATCCTACTACTAATAAAATACCCACTAATAGTTCCTAATTAATACTAACTACCGTCAACAATATGTTTTGCCTTCGTCTATGAAGGCATAGGCATAAGAATACTCCCCACTTGCAAAAAAGAACTTGTCCACAAGCTCAAAAATGAAGATAAATAGCACAAAACCTAACCAAATGATTTGAATATAACCCATGTGAGGTTTGGTTTATCCGGTTCCATCCCATAATACCATAGGTGAGTCGATGCTTCCTTCATCCACCCTACAAACAATGACTCTGTATCTAAATTTTCCATTTGCTTCTATTCTTGCTAGCAATGCTTCATGTGCTTTTCTTGCTTCATTTTTCCAAGGACCCTTTTATGGATCTTATAAGATAGCATCCTGAAGGATTTCTTGTTAGTCATAATACGCCTTAACTCGTCCCTCCTTCCAATTTGAACTTCCTTAAATATATCATTGTCAACATCATTGTTTGCAATGCCAACTTTATTCTTTTTCTTGTCCACGTTTGTTGTCCACATGCACCCCCTCCCCCATTGCCATTAGAACCAAAGTTTGCACCATTGTCATTATGGTTGGTGCGATGAACAAAATGAGCGTCATTTGCAATGCCAACATCAACTCCATTAGCGCAATTGGTGCAGAGTAGATTTCCTAGTTGTTGTGCAAGATGATCCAACCGAGAATCCAATTTGGATTTTCTTTGCACCAAGCGAGCCTCCATTACAAGACTCGGCAACAACCACTCTCACTCCGGCCAATCCTCCACTTCTTCCCAACCTATCCTCAACACAACTAGTTTGCCCATCACCAAATTTAATACTATTTGCTCCTTCTTCCACCATTTTGCCACTGCCACACAACTAATTCGCATGCAAAGAAAATTCAATGATAAATTCATGTACAAGAGCCTTCAGTTTATCACATGTAATGTGCTTGCCCATGTTGACTGGCTTTGATGCCAAATGGTTATGTCCATATCGTGTCGCCTTTGGATACATCAAAAGGAACCCATACCTTAAGATGTGTTAGAGAGAGACCCATATCTCTTAATTTTCTAAAACTTATGATTATATTTTTAATGAGAAAAGTACCTCTCTTAAATAGAGATTTACAATGCTAAACTAGGAAATTATAAAAATAGGACACTTAGTCCCTTTAGGAATAAACTAACTAATTTCTAGGGATCCTTATTTAGAATAGGAAATAACTAGGAATCCTAGTTATAAAATACCCACTAATAATTCCTAATTAATACTAACTACCGTATACAATATGTTCTGCCTTCGCTTATGATTTATGAACATAGGCATAACAATTTATAATATAGATCAACTCATTGCTCCAAAATTGAAGTTAAGCTCCAAACACAATCTTGCAACAACAAATCAATTCCAATGATTTGAGAGAAGAATTTCCATTAGAGTATGAATCCTATTAGAACATCCATCATTCCCAAAAGCCTTTAAAAGGAGCTCAACTCATTCCCTAATCTGATAAATATATATATATATATAAAAAACAAACAAACAAGAATTTGGGTGCCAACTGAGAAACAAATACCAAAGGAACAAGGGAGAAAATAGCCAAAATTCTAATTTATGAGCATATTACATCCCTAACTTTCTGGCCTATCCACTACAAGTGTAAAATCCTTCAACATAGTCACCAGTATAATGGGATACGAAGATAAAAAGCTATCTTTATCTCTACTTGTATTTATCTCTTAGTTGTATACTTAAAACTCTACTAGGGTTGTCTTATCTAGATACCCACATTGTAACTAAAACACTCTAGGCAACTCTATATATTCTCTTGTAAACTCAACCAACAACAATACAATACAAACTCTTTCATGGTATCAGAGCCATTAAACCATGACAATCGAATCACTCTTTATTCTCCTTTCCCTCTCAATTCCCAAATTACCCCACCGTCCCAACCACCATCACCTTCTCAACTAAAGTTGCCCACTCCTTTGCTATTAAATTGAAATTTACAAACTACCTAGCCCCCAACCACTTTCTCCTAATCATAATAGAACTCATCCAATGGAACTCCGCCCACACACTGTTTTTCAAAGATTTGCTCACACTGTAACCAAACATAAACCAAAAACCCCACAATCTAATATCTTGACAACCAAACCACAGACATACAAACAAGTCAATCTTTCAGAAGTGTGGAAAGAAATTATGAATGAGGAAATTCAGGCCTTGATCAAAACCATATGTCTAGTACGTTGCCCACCCAATACTAATGTTGTTGGTAACAAATGGATATATTGGATCAAGAGAAATCCAAATGGGAGTATTAATCGTTATAAGGTCAAACTTGTAGCAAAGGGATACAATTAAAAGGCTGGTGTGGACTATCATGAAACTTTTAGTCCTATTATTAAAGTTGTTACTATTTGCACAATGCTTACCTTGGTTGTTCAACATGGCTGGACTATGCAGCAATTGGATATTTCTAATGTCTTTTTACATGGAACACTTAAGGAAGAAATATGCATTCCCCAACCGCCTGGGTTCATTCATTCTAGCTGCCCCAATCATGTTTGTAAGTTGCACCAATCTCTTTTGATGTGTATGGCTCATATACATAGCAAGTGGACAGATGTTGGAGCGTAGCGGAACGTAGCAACGAAGCGTTAGCGAGGAGCGGAGCGGAGTGAAGCGACAGCATTTGTCCTTGTGGGGGGTTTCTTGGTTATTTTATGGGTTACGGATTGAGTGAGTTAGGGGTGCAAAGACAACACCCTGCGGTACGGTACGATACAAGGGTATTTTTGTAAAATCCTACCGTACGTGTTATATATATAATATGTGTATTATAACCTTGTTTTGAAGTACCATCAATAAAAAAAACCTAGCCACTATGCTCCCGAGGACGTAGGCACATTGCTGAACCTCATTAAATCTTGTGTTCTCTGTGTTCTTGCCCTTCTATTATATTTTCTTGCTATTTTCGTTATTTCTCAACACCTTTGTGGCTTAAAAAAAGCCCATCGTGTTTGGTTTCAATGCTTATGTTCTTTTCTTTTGGGACTTGGATTTCAAAATTCAAAGGTTGATAGTTCTCTTTTACTCTACTATTGGAAATGACAAGATTTTTGTTCTTATTTATGTAGATGACATAGTGAATACTAGTACCTCCAAAACTGGTATTGATTCTTTGGTTCCACAAATGGAGCTAACTTTTCCAATTCGGGATAAGGGAAAATTGAGTTATTTTCTTGGTATTGAAGTTCATTAACATGGTGATGGCATTATTATGACTCTACAAAAGTGTATTCAAGACTTATTGGACAGAACTAACATGGGAGATTCCAAACCACAGCTCACTCCCATGGCTGCCTCACCACCCCTATCTAGAACAATGGGTACAGCTCTTTCCCAAAGTGAGCCCTATCGTCAAATCATAGGGGCACTTCAATATGTGACTCTAACTCAGCCTGATATAGCATTTTCAATCAACAAATTGTCTCAATTTATGCATTGTCCAACGAATGTCCATTAGAAAGAAATTAAACGTCTTCTTCGTTATCTCAAGGCTACTTTATCTTTTGGGTTACATCTAGGCAAATGGACAAATTTTATTCTTCATTACTTTGCTGACAACGATTGGGGTGTTTGTCCCGATTATCGAAGATCTATAAGTGGCTATAATATATTTTTAGGTAGCAATTTAGTGGCTTGGACTACTAAAAAGCAGCATACTATAGCTCGTTCTTCTACAGAAGGGGAGTATAACGTTGTTGCTAATGCAGCCAGTGAAGCTCAATGGCTAAGATCTCCCCTAACAGAGATTGGATTCCCAATTTCTGCTCCTATTTCAATTTGGTGTGATAATCTTAGTGCAGTTTACCTATCTTCTAATCCGATGTTTTATGTTCAAACTAAACACATCGAGCTTGACTATCATTTTTTTCGTAACAGGTTGCTGCCAGAGAATTTCAAATTCAGTTTTTGCCCTCCAAGGATCAGGTCACTGATATTTTTACCAAGCCTCTGCCTTCCCAACGATTTCTGCAACTGCGGCCTTTGCTTTCTGTCCAACCAGCTCCAGCATCGGCTTGAGGGGGGTATAACGGGATACGAAGATAAAAAGCTATCTTTATCTCTACTTTTATCCATCTCTTACTTATCTTTACTTGTATTTATCTCTTAGTTGTATACTTAAACTCTACTAGGGCTTCTTATCTAGATACCTAGTTCATTGTAACTAAAACACTCTAGGCAGCTCTATATATTCTCTTGTAAACTCTCAATATACAGCAATGCAATACAATACAAACTCTTTCAACCAGGATTTGTTTTTGATGTCAGATGTAAGAAACTTGATGTTCTCAACATCACTAGGCACACCTTAGTACCAAGGATTCTTGATGCCTAGGCATATGGTGAGCACCTAACAAAAGTGATGCACATATTACTAAAATAATATGCAATGAAAATGTATCTGACATAAATTTGAAACACATAACAGCAGAAAAAGGTCTAAATAATCACACAACAATTGATCTAGCAATTTAAACACTATGTCATGGCATAGAAGCTCAAGCTTCCAATCCTACATAACCTATTAGAATCACATTCAATTTCTTATTAATTCTTTCTAATGATATGTAAAGCAATTAAGCAAAACATTTATAAAGAACATAATCAAATTCACAATAAAAAAGATAAAGAAAAACCCAAATTTCATCTCTTCTATGGAAAAAAATGGTTTGATAACAAATTCCCCCCAAGGGAGGTAAAATGACAGAGTGGAAAAGGAAAATGAGGAGTAATAAGCAAAAAATTTATAAAGAACATAATCAAATTCACCATAAAAAAGATAAAGAAAAACCCAAATACCATATCTTCTATGGAAAAAATGGTTTGATAACAAATTCCCTCCAAGAGAGATAAAATGACAAAGTGGAAAAGGAAAATGAGGAGTAATAAGGAGTAACTAAAATAGAAACAAAATTACAAGATAGTAAGACAACAAATGACTTTCATGATAATTTCAATATTATACACTTTGGCACTTGTTGATACAATAACCGAAAGTGTCAGAAATCAAGGGACTAAAATGTCCATTAGCATAAAAAGTTAGGATAGGCAAATGTAAAAATTTCAGGCACCAATACTTCTGTCAAATTTTAGAAGTTAGATACCAATATGGAATGACAAATTGGTGCTCCTCTACATCAAAACTAAAGTGGAGAAACATTAAGAAACCTACCAACATGACTAACTTTGAACAAGTATGAACAAAGGTGTTAAGACAAGAATTTAGGGGGGTTTTAGCAATCTACCCATTTTAGTTTTACCTATTCTCTTCTCAAGGCACAACTTTGTACGCATGAAGCTCCAAATAAGACATTAGCCTTGTGCACCTCAAGGGCAAATGAATGTGCCTCAGCTCATGGTTTAATAATGCTACAAACTTGGCTTTGCCAACTTAAGTAAGAAATAAGATGTCAACTCCTAGGAATATCTCATACACAAATGTGACTAAAGCATTAAAACAAAACCAACTTTGCCACATCTTTGTAATCATGTTCCCACTTCCATCAAACACACTTTAACAATATTTCGTTGAACTTTTAACTTGCAAAATAATCACCATCAGTAAATCCCAATAACAACATCAGAAGAAACAACCTTTTCAAGATATTACCTTCTTTCAGCGCATTCAGACTTAAATTTATTTGCCAACTTCTGATCCATAATTTTCTAGCCCAAAAATACCAATTTCAGATCCTTCCCAACATTCTCTACATTCAATAGGTTTTATTTCCAACATTGGAAACATGAACATTTGACGGTTAGACCTATAAATTCTTACCACACAAATCCTTCAAATCAACTATAGGTTCACCATGCTTCAAAACTCAGGGTTATCCCATTTCACTACTACACAGAATAATCAAAAATTTTGAGCACCTAGTAGTTCCATTCCAAAATATGAGAAACAATGCAAAATTTGTGAATATAATTAAAAAGAGTGAAAGATAAATATTGGCACCTAAAGGGGGTGAATAACAGCATTTTTAAATTCTTTTTTTTTAGGTTTTAGATGATCACACAGCCTAGTCAGCTATCAATTTTTGAGGAACTAGCTCTACCACCTTCCTTTGCTCCCATGACAAAGCACAAGCAATCATTATTGATAAGAGAGAAAAATCATGCATCTAGTTCAAGAACACATATACCATCAGAAAACTCATACCCTACAATTTGATTGAATAACAAAGAAAGACATCTTTCAAAGAAGTTACATAAATATATCTAGAGCCCCACAACTGGAAGAAAATTATTCCAATTCACATCTGTACCATAACACAAAAGAATATTAAGCATTACTTTATAATGGAAGTAAAACACAGAGGAGTACCTTTTATCCTGCAGTTGTCATCAGAATCACCAATCCATGACTTGATTGGCAAGGATATGTGCAACCTTTCCTTGAATTTAGATGACAAGACATGGAGAATATTCTCTCTTGCCACAGCAATATGTTTTCCTTTAAGACTCCATTCAACTATCAAATAGAACGTACCCAAGTAAGCAAGTGATATATCGAGTAGGAATAGTAAGTTTCAAGGCAGGAAAAAAACAACCACAGCAAATAATTAGAAGGAATGCCTCTATAAGACACCTATTATACAGGGCTAAAAAACTACCTCAGGAAATTGAAGAATCAAGAAAAAATAAAAAAAATAAATGCACTCTTATTGATTATAAGCTATATGTTTCGAGACTGAATAAGCTATTTGCTTTGAGATAATGTGAATATATGAGTAGTTCAGTATACTGGTTAATGACAAGTCCAAAGCCTCTATGATGCGATTCTATAAGTGCTGATGATTATTAATTGAAAAAGAAAGCGACAAAAAAACATACCAGCATCGACATCATCCATTACATCTTTGAGAGGACCACCAAGAGCACCATGACATAACTTTCCACGATTTGAAAGAACAACGTATGAAGCTTCAGATCCTCTTCTCCATTGCATATCCTTGACAGCAGCACTTGAATCGCTCAGTGAACAAGAGGATGATGGTTTTAGCTCCTACATAATGGCATTAATTAAACTGAAAAAGTAATTCATTTGATAACAAGAAAATAGATAAGAAAAAAGAAAAGGGAGTGGCGAAAACCTTGTGGAGAAGAGAATCAACAGCAAGAAAATAGATATGAAAAAAGAAAAGGGAGTGGCGAAAACCTTGTGGAGAAGAGAATCAACAGCAAAGAAATGAACATCTGCGGCAACAGAAACAGCAAGAGTAGAAGAATCCGAGGAAAGAGAGAGAATGTGAACTTTGCCGACGGAGACATCGACAATACTCAACTCTTGTATAGAAGAAGCAGTCCCGTTAGCCTTCGTATCCTCCGCTGCATCCATAACATCCTTGGTCCTGGCAACATAAAACCCTGAAAAAAAAACCCGGAAAAAAAAAAGTTAATTTCATATGGGAGATGATTGATGAAAGTGTAAACTGATACCAGAGGAATGGGCAAGGAAGATAAGGTGGTGGAACTCGGAGACAGCGAGAGGACGAGAGGGAGGGGATTGTAAATCGAAAATGGGAGAGTCGGCTGAGTCTTTGACGATGGGTATGGATTTGCCGATCATGTTGAAGAAGTAATCATCGGAATCCTGACGGTCACCTTCCACTTCTTCTTCTATTTCTATTGTTTTTATGCCACCATCGTCTTCAGCTCTCAATCCCATGGTTTGTTTTCGAGAAGAAATCGCAAGAATTAGCACAAAAATGCGCAGAAATTTGGATTAATCAGTATCAAGAAAAGCTAGAGAGTCAGTGAGTGCCCTGCTTGGGTTAGGCGGGAACAGAGGCAACCCTAGAGCTTAGGCAATAATTGCACAAATGTTTTTTTCTCTTTAACTACCCGTCACTTTGTACTTAAAACTAATTTTATTAGTATTAAATAATAAAATTAACAATTTTTAACATAATGCAAATTCCTCACGATATTATATTAAAAATAAATAAATTATTTAATTATATATAAATTTTTATATAAATTTATTATTGCCAAAAAATGAGATTGAATTGGATATTAAAAAAAATCTTAATTTTTAAGTGCAAAATAAAATTGAATATAATAGGAATAAAGAGATATCATATAAGAAATTTATAGAGGTTCGAGTATTAATAAATCTTACTTCTCTCTCCAATTTCAATTTGGAGTTTTACTAACACACTAAGTGTTACAATGAAATTTTACAAATTCACTCCCAACTATATTATTTCTATCAATGGCTAATACCTAATCCAGAAATTCTCTTGTGTTTTAATGGCTCACACAATAAACTAATTTTTTATATTTTATGGCTCACACTAATAACTCTTACAAGTGTTTTACTTTTAACCCAATATTCTCAAACTCACTTGAGTAATAGATTACAAAGAAAAACACTCACCAACCTATAATGCTCAAAATTTATGAGCAAATAGATTTTTATAGAGAATAAGAGTTTTGTTGAAAATAATTAATGCACAATGGCTACAACAAGATTTTGATTTGAAAGTAATTGTTGTTCTCTCGTTTAGAATTCATAAATGACTTGTATTTATATTTTCTTAGCGAATTATAGTCGTTTGGATGTATTTAATGAGAAAATTGTCGTTGAACCAACTTTTAATTTCGCGTCTGACATGTTTTTGTTTTCTCATTCACGGTTGTGAATATGTGTGTCAAGGTAGTGAATATTCTTCCAAGTCGTGACTCAGGTGGTGACTCTGGCCGTGAAACATTCTGGAAGAATTTGAAGTGTTTGATCATATGCGTGACTTTATACTTTCACAGGCATGAATATCTTTCCAAGCCGTGGTCCAAGTGGTAACTCTGTCTGTGAAACTTTCTATAAGAATTTGACATGTTATCTCATGGGTGTGACTGATTTGATCATTCACGGTTGTTATGATCCTTTATGGCCGTGAACTTTAAATGTTGGAGAGTTTACACTAAGTTATATCACAGGTGTGACATAATTAGTCACGGACGTGAACATGTTATTTCTTCATATTTTGACTTTCAAATGTAGTCTTCCATTCTTGCATCATATTTCATATTTTGTTCAACAAACTTAGAACACAAGTATTGTTAAATATATTATTGCTATTTTATTTGTTAGCATCAAAATGACGGAAATACCTCTCAAGGTTCAACAATCTCCCCCCTTTTGATGGTGACAAATAATATAGTAATATGTGCTTTTAAGAAGTCTCCCCCTAAAAAGATGCTTAAGACAAAAAATAATAGAGTGCAAGAATTGAGAAAGTATAACATGGATCTTTGCTTGCTAGTTAGGTATATGCAAAGTATATCAAATTGTTTTGTTTTTAACTAGTTAAATATATGCAAAGTATATTCAAAGTATATCAACACATTTGCATTCATATATTTGCATATTCATATATTGTTAGGTTCTCCCCCCCTTCTGTCATCAACAAAAAGAAATAAATCATAAAGCGAAAAACGATGCAATTATATTAATACCAAATGGAGGAAGTACAAAGTTTGGAAAAGTAATTTAAAATCATGCATTCACAATACTATAAACTAGTAAATAAAATGAAAAAGCTAGACTATAACTAGGCTTGGATCAGGACAATCCATCTATAAGGCGTGTTACTTTCGCCTCGAGGTTATCCATGCGAGACTCCATAAAATCTTTAAGGTTTTCCAACCTCTCATCGATTGAAGCTTGCAATAGGTCAAAACGAGGTGCTAAAAGATCAACTACCTGCTGAGCCAAATTAGGTACAGAGGCCGAGGATTGACCAACCTCCTGCTTAACTTCTGGGGTCGTCATCTCGACTCGGACTCGTTTTATTTGTTGGATTCCTTGGGGCCAGGTTTGAATTCATCCAAATCCTCGTCTTTCCAAACAATTTCATCAGCTGGAGTGGTAAAGTGGTAATAGACATTGTTCTCATGAATTATTTAAACCGCTGCTCTCATTTTTATAAAAGACTCGACATTTAACCAGTTTTAAGGATGTGCTAGTATGAGGTTGAAATTGTGTTCATCGAGCTTTAAGTATCCGAGCTCAATTGCAAAATGAGTCATGTACCCACAAATCAAAACATCTCTCGATGGCTTTGTTGCAATTAAAAGAAGATGGTTTGCAAACCATCGAGACAGGGCCACCGTTAGACCTATTTAGGCCATCTCCAGAAGGAAAAGCTCGAATTTATGGATTACACCATTGTTATCACTTCTTGCAAAGATACTATAGATCAGAAACCTATGTAAATATTTATGCACGGGAGACCGAAAATGGGTGTTTTTCATCTTCTTCACATCCCAGCTACAATCTAATCCAAAATGAGTCCATACCGGATTGACATAGAATTCCACTTCACTCTTATTAAGGATACCATTTGAGGTAAGTTTGAAGATTTCACCAAACTCCGCTACTGTGAGAGTGTTCAGATGCTTGCAAAGTTGGAATTTTATTGTTCTGGTGGGAGAGACTTGTAAGGTGCTAAAGAACTCGATAGTTGGTTCTCATAGCGTTGGCTAATGAATATCTACAAACTCTTTGAGATGACAAGCTTATAGTTATTCTGTCATGCTTGTCTCAAGACCAAGGGTCCTGACAGCATTCCACTTGAAGGATCATGATGAAAATAATGGCCTTTTTTTAAAAATGACATACCTCAGATGACAATGTTCCATAATGATGTTGAGAAGGTAGTCCGTGTAGCGTCTAGGAGCATAAGATTTCTTTCTTGTGCCTTTTGATGAGTCAGGTTCCATTATTGAGTTGATAATGGGTTTTTGGAGAGAGATTTTCTGACAGGGATTGAAAGGATTAACTTTGTGATGTTATGATTTTTGAAGAAAGAAATGATTTTTGAAGGTCTTTATAGATGAAAAAGGTTGTTAGGTGGTCAGAATCTGTGAGAAGTATTGAATGAGAGTGTTAAATGAGAGAATTTGTAGAGTTTGAAATGAGAGAAAACGACAGAAAACTGTTTTATAGCCAACATAGTCACGGTCGTGAATAGTAAGTCACGGGCGTGAAATATAGTGGTCACGGTTTGTTGAAGAGACGCTCTAGCCATGAAAAAGAATATGAAACGATTCACTGTCATGACATTTAATAGTCATGAGGGTGAATAGTAAATTTTTTACGGTGGTGACAAAATGAGTCACAGTCATGAAGTACAATTTTTACTACTTATGACCGTGAGACAACGCATGAAACAAAGCGTGAACGATTCTGTAATTATTTGTTGTTAATGTTCACGGTAGTGAAAAACTATCATAGTCGTGAACAAAGAGTTTAACGGGAGTGAAAGAAAATAGTTATGGGCATGAAATATAGTTTTTACTACCTTCAGCCGTGAAGCATGTCATGAAGTAAAGCGTGAAAGCTACTGGAGCTTTTGGCGATTATGATCACGGCCGTGAATATATGTCACGAGCATGAATTGCCTTAAATCTTTAATAAATAAAACTAAGTATAAAACAAGACTAAAAGATTTCTAAGATACTTTTATCCCTTATAACATATATTTCCATCAAGTTAGTCACTTCATACCTTAAAAGATAAGACAATAACATAAGATAGAAATTAACGTTCAAGGTTCGACAAATTTGACAATCATACTTAAGATAAGGTTAATCCATCAATCATATCAAACTCTCTTCCTATGAAATTAAATCTTTCTTCATTAAGAGACTTAGTGAATATATATGTCAATTGATTGTCTGTATTGATAAATTCCAATTCAACATCTCCATATTGAACATGATCTCTAAGAAAATGATGTCTTATGTCAATATGCTTACTTCTAGAGTGTTGAATGAGATTTTAGATAGGTTTATGACACTTTTATTGTCATATATGATAGGTATATGGTCCAAACTATGACCATAATCCTTAAGTTGTTGTTTCATCTATAGGATTTGAGTACAACAATATCTTGCTGCCACATACTCTGTTTCAGTGGTAGCAAGAGCAACTGAAACTTGTTTCTTGTTAAACTAAGAAACTAAACATTCACCAATAAAGCGACAAGTGTGTGAAATACTTTTTCTATCCAAAAGACTTCAACGTAATCAACATATGAATATCCTATGATATGAAATGGTGAATTTCTAGGATACTATAAGCCTAGATGTAACGAGCCATGTAAATATTTTAAGATTCTTTTAACAACATTCAAATGTGATTCTTTAGGACACGATTAAAAATGAGCACATAAGCATACACTATACATTATATCAGGCCTAGAGGCAGTAAGATATAAGAGTGATCCGAACATACCTCTATAGAGCTTTTCATTAATGATTTTACCCTTTTCATTTTTGTCCAATTTTGTTGATGTGCTCATTGGAGTCTTGACATTTTTGCATCATTCCATTCCAAATTTCTTGATTAAGTCTTTGGCATATTTGGATTAGTTGATGAATATGCCCTCATTGCTTTATTTTATTTGTAGAATGAGGAAGAACTTAAGCTCACCCATCATGCTCATTTCAAATTCCCTAGTCATACACTTAGTAAATTCTTAGCAAAATAATTCATTAGTAGACCCAAATATGATGTCATCAACATAAATTTGAACAATTAGAATATCATATTTATGTCTTTTAATAAACAAAGTAGTGTCAACATTTCCTTTTGAAAAATTATTTTCTAAAAGAAAAAAACTTAGTCTTTCATACCAAGCTCTTGGGGCTTGTTTCAAACCATACAAATCTTTTGAAAGTTTAAATACATGATCAGGCAAATTATGGCTTTCAAAACCTGGTGGTTGTTCTACATAAACTTATTCTTCTATAAAACCATTTAAGAAAACACTTTTGACATCCATTTGAAAGAGTTTGAAATTCACATGGCATGAATATGTTAAAAGTATTCTTATGGCTTCTAATCTAGCTACTGAAGCATAGGTCTCATCATAATCTATTCCTTCTTCCTAATTATATTCCTTTGCAACTAACCTAGCCTTATTCCTAGTTATTAAATCTTGTTCATCCAGTTTATTTCTAAATACCCATTTACTTCCAATGATTTGATGCTCATTGGGTCTAGGAACTAAGGTCCATACCTTACTCTTCTCAAATTGGTTGAGTTCCTTTTGCATAGCAATCACCAAACTTTCATCATTAAGAGCCTCATCAATATTTTTAGGCTCAATTTGAGAGACAAATGCAAGATTAGAATCTAAAGGTTTGAGATGAGATCTAGTATTTACTCCCTTTATAGGATCACCAATGATTTGCTTTTTGGTGTGATCTTTTGTCATTTTCCATTCCTTTGGGAGCTCTTGCTTGTTTTCCTCTTGAGCTTGAGGTAAAAAGTCATCTTGATGTGAATTTTTTTGATCATTTTCACCTTTTTTATTTTCAAGATCAAGTTTTTCCATTGTACCTACAACATCATAAAAAATACTATCTTTCACAATATCAAGCTTACTAGATTCATAAAAAACAACATATATAGTTTCTTCAACAACTAATGACTTTTTATTGAAGACTCTATAAGTTTTGCTAGCGATGGAGTATCCTAAAAATATACTCTCATCAGATTTAGAGGCAAATTTTTCAAGGTTGTCCTTAGTATTTAATATGAAACATTTGCATCCAAATACTCTAAAGTATGACATCATGAGTTTTCTTCCATTCCATAACTCAAAAGAAGTTTTGTTTAAGAGTGGTCTTTTGAAAACTCGATTTGAAATATAACATGTAGTATTGGTAGCTTCGGCCTAAAAGTAAGTTGGTAACCCATACTCATTGCGCATTGTTCGAGCCATTTCAATTAAAGTTCAATTTTTCCTTTCGACCACCCCATTTTGTTAAGATGTCTTAGAAGATGAAAATTTTTGTGAAATGTCGTGTTCTAGACAAAAATTTTCAAAGTTTTCATTTTCAAATTCTTTGCCATGATCGCTTCTTATTTTTGAAATATAATATCCTTTTTCATTTTGAACTATTTTAGCAAAGTTTTTAAAAGATTCAAAATCATCACTCTTTTGAGCTAAGTAAATTACCCAAGTGAATCTAGAGTAGTTATCGACGATGACAAAAGCATAGTGTTTATCTCATAGGCTTGCAACTCTAGTAGGTCCAAAAAGATCCAAATTCAAAAGTTGTAAAGGTTTTGAGGTACTTACAATATTTTTGGATTTGAAAGAGGACTTGTGTTGTTTTCCTCTTTGGCAAGGTTCGCATGTCTTATCTTTTTCAAATTTGACTTTTGGTAGTCTCTTTACCAGTTCTCATTTGCTAAGGCTTTGAATTAAATCCATGCTTGCATGACCAAGCCTTTTATGTCATAGCTAAGATTCATCACTAGTAGTCACAAGATACTTAGAGAAAATATTAGATATTTTGTGTAAGTCTATTATATAGGTACTGACATCTCTACTTTTTTTAAATATCTTTTGGACATTAACAGAAGTTACAAGACATTCGTTAGAAATAAAGATTATTTGGTTTCCCTTATCACATAATTGACTTACACTTAACAAGTTATGTTTCAAACCATCAATAAGTAAGACATCTTCAATGAAAGTAGTATTATTAATACCAATAGAGTCAATGCCAATTACCTTACCCTTAACATTGTTTCCAAAGGTTACTTTACCTCTATCAATACTTTTAATATCATTGAATAGTTCTTTGTCTCTAGTCATATGCCTTGAGCATCCACTATCAACTAGCCAAACATTTTCTTTTATTGTGGACTTGAGGCACACCTGTAAAATCACAATTCAAATATTGTTTTTAGGTACCCAAATGAACTTGGGTCCTTGGGGGTTAGCACATGAAGATTCCCAATGAGCCTTCTTTATCCAGCAATGTTTATTAATATGACCAAATTTCATACAAGAATTACATTGTTTAGCTCTAAATATGTTTTTCAGTCTTACCATGCTTTTAACTACCATTTTCCTATTAGGTAGAGTTTGTCAGCAGTGACATACACATGCATGATAACTTGGTGTTTTCCTGGGTGCATGCTTCTTATACATAAAAGTATGATTGGCCTTTTGAGGTTTCCTTCTTAGGCTTATAGACCTTTGATCATTCCTTTTATGTATAGAAGATTTAGTGTATGTTGTGCACTTAGCCCTTGGGGCTTTTACTTCTAATGTGGAGATGTAAGGTTCACTTGACTTAACAAAAGTGGTCTTGTGAGATGAAGATGATATTCCCTTAAATCCTAGACCATGTTTTATTAAAGATGGTCTTTGAGACACAATGAGAGTGTCTAAACTCTCCTTGCCTTTATGAAATTTTGAAATGGAGTTTCTAAGTTCCTCAACTTCATTTTTCAAGACATTTTTCTCTTTAAGCAAGGATTTAGTTAAGGGTCTTGAGGAGTACTCATCTAATGATTTTTAAAGAGATTCATTAGAATATTTAAGCTCATGATTTTCCTTTTCTAAAACTTCCATTTTGTTTTTCAAACTTAAAATGTTATTTTTATAAGTATTGAATTTACATCTATATTTTTCTAGTTTTAGGTTCAATACTTCTATTAAACTTTGCTCATCATCATCATCTTCACTGTCACTATTATTATCACTGTCATCATTATTGAATGAGTATGAGTAAAGTGATCTTACCTTATCCGAGACGTGATTCTCTATAGTCATGAAGCATAGGTTGACCTCTTCACTTTTATTATTATTTTTTTCACTTGAAGAGCTTTCATCATCCCATATGGCTTTGTGACCTTTCTCCCCATTGTCTTTTTGGTATTTGTTTTTGTGTTTCTTGAACCTTGGACATTCTGGTTTGATATGTCCCTTCTTCCTACACTCATAACATTTTACCTCCTCTTTATTCCTTTGAGAGTCATTTGAGGAGTGTTTGAGATTTCTTTGCTTGAAGTTTTGAGAGTTGCCCATTTTCTTTTCAATTATTCTTTTCAGTATTCTCAAGAGCATTGCAATGTTCTCATTTGCATCATCACTATTTTCTTCATCATCTTTAACTTATTCTTGAGATTTTGAAGTAGAGACTCTTAGTGCTAGAAGCCTTTTTTTTCTGGCTTGGCTTCAAGTTCTCTATCTCTCTTTAATGTCATTTCATGTGTTAGAAGTTTACCAATAAGCACATCGGTATTCATGACGCTCATGTCTTCGTTGACTCTTGAACCATAATCTTTGAGAGGAAGGCTTCTCAGAATTTTGTTATTTACATATTCCAAGCTCAAGTGTTTCCCAAGATTTCTCATGTCGTTTATGATGGCTAGAAGACGGTTTTTCATATCGGTGTTTCACTCATTGGATTTCATCTTGAAGAGTTCATACTCTGAAGTGAAAAGTTGAATCTTCTTGGATTTAACTTGCTTTGTTCCTTCATGATAATTTTTCAATGTTTTCCACATACTACACACGGTTGGACAGTGTTTTATTCTGCCACATTCTTCAATGGATAATGAGCTTGAGAGAATTGTCATTGCCTTTTTGTTTTTGAAATTTGCTCTACGTTGAGGCTCTGTCCAATCATCTTTTGAAAGGATTTCTTCTTCACCATCAACTCCTCTTATGGTTGGTGGTGTCCATTCTTTCCGAACGCTATCCCAGACTTCAATTCCTTCACTATCGAGATATGTCTCCATCTGGAACTTCCAATGAGCATATTTTGTTCCATCAAAGTAAGGCTTGAGACTTTGGAATCCTTCATTGACCATTTCTTGATATTTGCTAACATTTTTTAGGCTTTTATGCTAGATTAAGCTCTGATACCAATTGTTGCCCAAATAATGAACCAAGAAGGGAGGTTGAATTAGATATTAAAAAAAATTCTTAATTTTTAAGTGCGGAATAAAATTGAATAGAATAAGGATAAAGAGATATCACACAAGAAATTTATAGAGGTTCGGGTATTAACAAACCCTACTCTTTTTTCCAATCTCAATTGGGAGTTTCACTAATATATGCTAAGTGTTACAATTGAGTTTTATAAGCTCATTATGGTGTTTTTATCAATGGCAAACACTTAACCCAGAAATTCCCTTATGTTTTAATGGCTCACACAATAAACCAATTATTTGTGTTTTATAACTCACACAAATAACTCTTACAAGTATTTCACACTTAACCTAATATACCAAAACTCACTTGAGTAATAGATTACAAAGAAAAACACTCACCAACCTATAATGCTCAAAATTTATGAGCAAATAGATTTTTATAGAGAATAAGAGTTTTATTGAAAGTAATTAATGCACAATAGCTACGACAAGATTTTGATTCGAAAGTAATTGTTCTTCTCTCGTTTAGGATTTATAAATGACTTGCATTTATACTTTCTTGGCGAATTATAATCGTTTGGATGCATTTAATGAGAAAATAGTCATTGAACCAACTCTTAATTTTGCGCCTGACATGTTTCTCTTTCCTCATTCACGGTCGTGAATATTTGTGTCACGGTAGTGAATGTTCTTCCAAGCTGTGGCTTAGGTGGTGACTCTAACCGTGAAATATTCTAGAAGAATTTGAAGTGTTTGATCATGGACGTGACTTTATACTTTCACGGGCGGGAATATCCTTCCAAGCCGTGATCCAAGTGGTGACTCTAGCCGTGAAGCTCTCTGGAAGAATTTGACATGTTATCTCATGGGCGTGACTATCTTTCACGAGCGTGACTGATTTGATCATTCACGGTTGCTATGATCCTTCATGGCCGTGAACTTTAAATGTTGGAGAGTTGACACTAAACTATATCACGGGCATGACATAATCAGTCACGGGCGTGAACATGCTATTTCTTCATATTTTAACTTTCAAATGTAGTCTTCCATTCTTGCATCATATTACATACCTTTTTTAACAACTTTAGAACACAAATATTGTTAAATATATTATTGCTATTTTATTTGTTAGCATCAAAATAATAGAAATAACCCTCATTGTTCAATAATCTCCCCCTTTTTGATAGTGACAAATAATCTAGCAATATGTGTTTTTGAGAAGTCTCTCCCTCAAAAGATACTTAAGGCAAAAAATAATAGAGTGCAAGAATTGAGAAAGTATAACATAGATCTTTGCTTGCTAGTTAGGTATATGCAAAGTATATTCAAAATATATCTAATAATAGCACCAATAATTACGATGACAAAATGTCATTAAAGGTTGTTACAAAGAATTAGCAACACCGTTTTGGCATCATTTATACCATTGCTGAAATGCATCGTTTTAGTTGCACATGTCACTGGAACACAACGTTTCAACTACATTTTAGAGATGTCAAAACAATCTCATGGAAATATTGTGTTTCAGCTGTGGTTTAACGACGCCAAAATTGTGTCGCTTCTCTGTTGTTGGAACGCAACGTTTCCAATTGCATTTAACGACACCAATATGGCATCGCTACACCTTAATTGAAAGACGCATTTTACTTAGTGACACACCAATGACACTGTTTTGGTGTCACTAAATGCCATTTAAATTCTTAAAAAAAATTCCTCTTTTCCATGTCCATTTATGCAATTTTCAATCCCTAGTAGACCAAGCCCGCACCATTTGCTCCTCCAGCTGCCTAGACCAACACCTCCCTTACTCCACCCCTAACTTTGGTTGCCCCAACTCCTTTTTTATCAACATTTGTCGTCATTTGTGGGTATTTTTTCCTTTCTTCTTTCTTTTTTATTTCTTCTCTCTTCTTCTTATTCTTTTTCTTCTTTGTTCATTTATGGGTACTTTTTTAATAGTATAAAAATAGATAAAAAACATTAAGAGAGAAAAATCACTTCAATTTGTACATTTGAGGTTAATACCCATTCCTTATTTTTTAAAGTAAATTATGAGTATTTTTAAAATTTTAATATGGTGAAAATTATTGTGCCAATTATTTTCCAAATGTATAAAATTTTTTAATATGCATGTTTTTTTAAAGGTGTAGATATAAGAAAATAATAAGGTGAATTAGTTTCTTATTATTAATTTATTATAATAAGAATCAAATTAACAAGTGAATTAGTTTAATATTATAATAAATTTATTATATATTAATATATACATAACTACTTTAATAATTTATATATACATTAATATTTAATTTTCTAACATACAAGGGTAAATATATATTAATTATAAAATTATTTTTATATATTAATAAATCTTATAATATATATATAGATATCTAATAATAAAACTAAATGAACTATAAATTTAAATATAATACCTCTCTTATAGATTTGACATAAAAAAAATTGTGTAGTTCATCAAACAAGTGCATTAGAAAGAATAGAACATTAGTAGATATGGTAAACGTTATGCTTATAAATGCAAAGTTACCAGTGGGGAGAAGTGTTATTGACTACATGTCATGTGCATAATCGAATACCTTTAAATAAATTAGAGACTTCTCCATATGAAAAATGAAAATGTAAAAACTCAAACTTAGATTATTTTAAGGTGTGGGGTTGTTTAACATACTCCATTTTAAAGTTAATACTCCATTAGATGTTTTAACTAAATTAATAGAAAATGATGGTAGATCTATAAGTCAATTAGACTATGCAAGTGCAATTGGTAGTGTAATATATGTGGTGCATTGTACAAGGTCGGATATAACATTTACAGTATGCAAGCTTTATAGGTATACTAATAATCCAAGTGTCGATTATTAGAAAGCGATAACTAGAGTTATTGGATATCTTAAAATGACTAGATCATTAGCATTATTTTATAACAAAATTTATTCGATTTTGTAAGGTTATGCCGATGCTACTGGGATAACTAATGTTACTGATAAAAAGTCAATATCTGACTGGATATTCACATTAAGAGGATGCACCATTTCTTAGGCTTCAAATAAGCAAACATGTATAATTCATTCCACTATGAAATCGGAGTTTATAGTTTTGGCAGCAATAGACAAAAAGGAGGAATGACTAAGAAACTTATTGCTAGATATATAGTTATGGCCACAACTGATGCCAACATTTTTTTACATTGTGATAGCCAAACAACTATGTATAGGGCCTTTAGTAAGGTATACAATGGAAAATCTTGACATATAGCTTTGAGACATAAGTATATAAGACAACTTATATCATATGGAATAATCACAATTGCCTATATAAGATCAAGTAATAACTCAAAAGACCCATTAACTAAAACACTCTCGAGAGATATGATAAAGAGTACTACGAATGTGATGGGTCTAAAACTATTTTGATTTTACTAGTAATGAAACATTACCCCTTTCTTTATTGGGCAATTTTGAAAGGTTAAAAAAGTAACAACAAGTTGTTAGTGACATGTAGCGAGTACTAGTATGTAGTACTTTATGAAATTTAGGTTGAATATGTAATATATTCTTAATGAAACTTTAATTTAATTTTTGAACAAGAAAGTTTACACAAACGTCAAAAAGGTCTTCACCTATGTAAACACTCGAAGTGGTGTCATTTTTATCAAGAGTTTGGAGATTTAAATTCATGTAAATATTCATGAATATAGAAGGCAACTCAAAGCCATAATATGATGTTAAAGTTAACATTAAACTTGCTAGAGAAATCAATAAGATTTATATGTATAGTCATTCTGGTCTTGTCACATAGGAATTATGGCTTAATGCTTTATCACAACCTTGATTTCGATAAGACTTTGAACGGTTTATACTAATAAAAAGTTTAAGTCGAAAGATATCTTATAAATGTATAAATCTTTTGTAGTTTGACTCGGTTTATGCTAATAAAATGTTTAAGTCAAAAGATATCTTATAAATGTATAAATCTTTTGTAGTTTGACTGCACATATCACTAACTAAACGGGAAATTATTTGAAAAATAGTTAATGAAATGATAACTTGTCTCACATAGGAAAATAAAATAAGTTCAAATATGTTTATAAAGAAATTTATATCAAACAAGTTTAAATTGGCTGGTGAAAGTTTTTGAAGGGAAACTTTAAATTTGACGTATATTTAAATGTCAAATATGGACACTTGGGACATTTGGGCACTATATTTTTATCATGTGCGCGAGGATAGTTAATCCTACTGTCCTGCAAAGTGAGGATTCATCACGAGCACACGACGACTACTCGCCCCTTTATCATGAGGGTGAGGAGCTGTAGCATGTCAGACAATTCCTAAGACCCTTAGATACCTAATGACTAATTAACAATTTTATAACATTCTAAAACTACTTGTGACTATTTCTAAGGGTCATATCTCTCTAGAACAATCATGTATACATTTATAAATAGTTTTATTATATCAGAAACAAAAACAATCTTCTTCTTCCTCATCTTATTTTTTGCAATCAAATTTTTTTTAACCATTTTTCTTACTAGTTCTTGGAAAAGTTTATAGGTTTGATGCTTATAAGTTCTGGGTTTTTTTTATTATCTCAGAAGGAATTGTCATAAACCCAAACAAAACATAATAAGGGCAATATTTTCTTAAGAAAAGTGTTTATACGATGAAAACAAGTTTGAATTAGTCTTAATTATATATCATTTTTCTAACAGTTAGTATACTCTACAGGATTAACATATACTTCTATAACAGTTGCAAGTGCTTTAAGTAATGTGATTTCAAGTTTGACATTCTTCATTACTTTTTTTCTACTTGGGTGGGTATTATTCATCCTAACTTAACTATTTAATTATATTACTAATTAATTAATATTAGTGATTTTACTACATAATGTATAATTTGTAGGATGAAGAATGTGAAAATATGGAAAATTATAGAGGATGGGCTAAAGTGTTGGGAACACTTGTATGCATAAAAGGGTTTATGATTTTCACCTTATCTAGAAAAGGAGGATATTTGTATAAAAGCTTTGAGGAGAGGCCACTCATAAATATTATTGATAATATCAAAGGCAAACATGCTGCTAATAATGGTAGTTGTAATTGGATAAAAGTGTAAGCTTTAATTCTGAGTAGCCACACTGCGTGAAGTGGTTGACTAATTCTTTATGGTGTGGTTTGTAAATAGTATCCAGCTGGATTATCACTTACCACTCTCATTTGCTTGTTCGCATCAATTTAGTCATAAATTCCTGCATTCTTCTTTGGAAAACATCATAGCTACTCTCTAGAAGTTGGATTGGAATGTACAACTATTATTTTTTAAATATTTATAGTATTCACTTTTTTGTTATAAACATATGTGTACGTATATGCATGTAGGAAGTTAGTGATATCATGCTTAGTGTACTACCTATAAACATGGTGCATTAATAGCAATAAGGGTCTAGTGTTTTTAGCCATGTTTAGTTCATTGTTGCTTATAATTGTAGGAATATTCAACAATTGCCTTTACAAAGAGACTTTGTAATGATTTGTGTAACTTATACTTATTGTTTTCTTTAGTAGTATGGTTACAGATATCCTTAGTTACATGTGTCTTTTATTCGTTGGCGGTAGATTAGTATATATGTAATAGTCTATTATTCTTTAGTTAATGAATCATTCTCTTCATTTATGTAACTTTCTTCTCTACTAAAACAGAGTTGTTTACATTTTGAACATGGTATTAGAGCATTACTACAATATCTTCCATTGTAATAAGATATTGTTCTCTTCATTTTGTTCTTATTTTGAAAATTTATAATAGTTCTCTTTTTTTATTGTTTTGAAGAAATAATCACCTATAAGTTTTTTTCCATCACACTAGTTCAATTATGATGAACTTAGCTGCAGGTAGGGTTAATAGTGCACGAAAGCCTTTTCTTCTACAAAGCTCTGATAATTCTAGTATGGCATTAGTTACAATACTTTAACCGAACTGATAAGAACTGTCTTTCTTAGAAACGAGCTTTTAAGATAGCCCTAAGAGTGAAACAAAAGTTAGATTTTATCGATACTTTGGTGGAAAAACTATAAATGGAATCAGATGAATATGAATCATGGAATCAGGTTGATTGTATGGTGCAATTATAGATTTTGAACTCCATCTCTAAAGACATAGTAGAAAATTTTCTTTACATAAGTTCAATAAGAGAATTGTGGATGGAACTCGAGCAGAGGTTTAGGGAATGCAATGAATCCCTTTTGCATTAATTGCAGAAGGAGATTAGTTCAATTGATCAAGGAATTTTTTTATGGTAGAATATTTTAGTAAACTAAAGAAATTATAGGATGAATTGGGATGCTAACTGCCACAATGCAAATGTGGAGCAGGCCAAATCATAGAAGAAAAAAGTGTGTCAAATCAGTTGATTGGATTAAACAAAACATATGATCATATTAGGAATCAAATATTGGCCATGAATCCCTTACCAAGTATTAACAGAGCTTATTCGATGATTTTAAGGGTTGAAAAACAAAGAGAAGTGCATGTGAATTATAAGAGTGTTGAGCTATGATGGTGAGGAATCTAGGTACCAAAAATTCTTTTACCTATAATGGAAATGGAAACATGGTTCACAATACCAGAAAAAGAAGAATGATAAGCATTGTACATATTGTCATAAAGGAGGGCACACCAAAGATGTTTGTTTTCAGCTTAATGGGACACCTGATTGGTATAAGGACATGAAATAATAGAAAGGGAGAATGAATAATAAAAGGCATATGGCTAATTTGACAAAAGGGAAATTAGAGAATCCTCTTTACACAAGTGGAAATTCAAATGTGAGCAAGCAAGATGACTAGCTGACTTTAACTATTGCTTCATTTGTTCAGTAAGAAATTGCAAGAGCCCTAAAAGGAAAGATGAATTTTGATAATGCACAAGTAACCTCTACACGGATAAGTCAATATGCAGGTATGCCATTAACTAATGTTCATGCAATGCAGGCTGTTTGTTTGTCAAGTGCAGGAAAATGGATAGTAGATATTGGAGCTAGTAATCATATATGCATGTCATTATCTATACTTGAAAAAATAACTAAAATTCTTAAACTTGTACCAGTGTCTGTACATGATGGTACAATTAGAATGGTTGATTTTGTTGGAAGAGCGACATTCTCTGAAAACCTAATTCTTAGAGATGTTCTATATTTGCCAAGCTTTAAATACAATTAACCTTTAGTAAGTAAATTGACTTCTACCTTACATATATCCTTTATTTTTGTTGTTATTCACTATATCTTATAAGATCCAAGGGTTAGAAAAATGCTAGCAGTTGGAACTCTGTTTGAGACCATGTTTATTCTTGATACCTCATCATTTACAGAATAAGTTATCACTTCCTTTGTAAATAATCATTTGTCATGTAATGAATCCATTTCTTTTGTAAATAACCAAATTCCTTGTAATCAAGTTGTTTTTTATGTACTTCAGTCAACAAGTACTACTCTTAGCAGTAATATAACTTCTACTTTTGTTTCTAGTAATAAAAAAAATAGTATATTCCTTTTACTATTTGGCATCAACATCTGGGCTGGCATCCGAAACTACTATGAGTCATATTTCTGATCTTAAGACTATATTAGAAACATAACTACATATGTTATTAATAGGTTACCCATATCTATTTTTAAGTGGAAAACCCTTTATGAGACCCATTTTCATAAACGACCAAATTACACATCCCTTAGGAGTTTTGGTTGTCAAAGTTGTGTTGCCAACATAAGGCCTCACAAAGATAAATTTTCTTATAAATCTATTAAATGTGTGTTTTCAGGATACGTACTAGGTCACAAAGCTTATAAAGTCTATGACACTCAAAGTCACAAAGTCCACAAAGTCTTAATGTCTAGAGATGTTGTATTCTATGAAACCATATTTCCTTACCAAACATCTTTACTAACAGATTCTGATCCAACTATACCATTACTTGCCATTGACTCATCTCCTAATCTTTTTATTTTCTAGTGTTATCAAACTCGAACCGGACTGACTGGTTCAACCTGTTCAATTGGGATCTGGTCTCCAATCTGAATGGATTTACTGCTGTAAACGGGGGTGCAATGAACCGACTAGAAAAATTGGCCACCCGGATGGTTAAACCGCTAACCGGTCGATCCGGTCACAGTTCACAAGTTGGACTGGTTAGAGAATAATACATTAAATTGATAAAAGTTATGGCTGCTTGGATTCAAATCTCCAACCAATTGAAGAATTTTGTCTCAATTGGCTAATTGAACTGCATGCTCAATTTGATTGGATTTTTCCAACTTTTTTTATAAGGAATTATAATATATATATATATATATATATATATATATATATATCCAAAATATATTTCAGTAATTAACTCAAATTTAAATATTAATATTTAACTATTATGAACAAACTTTATTAAAAAAATTGTTAATTGAAAAATAAATTCTATATAAATAATGATATGTTTTGCTAAACAATTTTAATATTAGTAATAAATATATTTACCAATTTTAATTATGAGACATATATAATTTAAAAATTTTGAAAATTTAATTATGTGTTATCATAAAAATTTAATATAAATTATTTTTAGAACTATCTTAGTTTATATCAAAAATAATTTTTTTAATTGAGAAATAAAATTTAAAAATTATTGCATATTTTTTTTATTTTTAAAAATAAATATATTTAAATTAATTAATTTTATTATCATTAAAATAATTGTCATATTCGCTAATTTAGACTTCAAGTCACGCGAGTTGTTAAATCGACTCGTCGGGTTGATCAAAGTATAAATTTGGATTTTTATCGAAAAATAATTAAAATAATAGCAATTAAGTATGAAAAATATTCAATAAAGTGTTTAAAATATTTAAAAATGTTAAATTTCGGTAAAGGACTAAATTGCAAAATTTAAAAAATTTAGGGATTAATTTGCAATTAGTCAAAAATTGGAGAATTAATTGGGATAATTATCAATTAAATACATGAATTGGGACGTAAAATGCATATGGAGGCTAACCACACCAAGTGAAAAATTTTAGGAAGCCAATTGACATGCATGAATTGAAAATTAATGAGGGCTTCTAGAATATGGCTTAAGTGTCCTCATCCTTAATTGATTTTTGTCATTTTCTCATTAATTGCTCATTCATTCTCTCTTATCCCTTTATATCTAGAATTACCTATCAAATTCTTATCTTACATATTACTTCTTGAATCACCATACATCAAAGTAAGATGAATACATTAATTACTCAAAGAAATATCTAGATATTTATGGGCTTAGGTGTCCCTTTTATTAATTAATTTTGTCTCTATGCCATTAACTACTCTTCTATCCTTATCTCTAACATCTAGACTTTTCTAATCTACTCAAACCAGCCACGTTCTTCCCCTCTCAAATCCTTCATAGCTAAAGCTTAGTTTTAGTTAAAGAAAGTGAGAAAAGAGAGAAAAAATAAGGAAAAATTCCATTTTTATGCTCAAGGTAGCTTAATAGAGTAAAGAGAAAGAGAGAGATTAGGTTTATAATTTTTTAATGATTTGTTTATGAACGTTAAGAATTCAAAGTAACAAGGATTTGACTCAAAGGAGCAAAAAAAAGAGAAAGAGAAGTAAATAGAAGGAAAAGAGAAAAAGAGAGGTTTGTGCATAACCTAAGACAATAGCCTACTTTAATTTTTTTATTTCCATTATTTAATTATTTGACATGTTGATGATTCTGAATTAATAGTATTTTGTATTGAAAATCTTAGGGATGCATGTTTGCTAGACTTAGGATTTAATTTGGTAAAAATCGAATGTGATTAGCTTGTATATTCCTTGTTGGAAATTGATGAACAGTGTTCACTTCACCTATTATAATTTAATTTCTAGAACACTGTTTTGCATTTTGTTTAGTTTGAAAGATAAAACATAAAACATAAAACTATAACTTTCATTTAGATCATAAAATCTGAATATGTCTATAATTGTCTAGAAAAATTTATAAAATTCTGACATACAATCTGTCCAAAAAATCTGGGCAGAATTGTTAAAAATGAACAGTAAGTACTTAAACTATTATAACTTGAGTTCTGAAGCTTGGATTTGTGTATTCTTTATTTGGTTTGAAAGATAAGACATAGGGATATGATTTTTATTTAGACCATAATATCTGAATATGTCTGTAATTGTCCAAAACAATTCATAAAATTTAAACTTAGAATCTGTCTAGAAAATTTTGGGTAGAATTGCTAGTGATCAGTTAATGTTTATTTTATCATATCTTTTGATATAGAACTCATAATTAAGTGATTCAAGATTATATTAAAGCTAAGATCCAGACCTAAAATTGCTAAGAAGATTATGTAACTAAATTCAGAACATAACAAGACCAAAATGAAGGTCCAAACAGAGAATAAAATCTACCAGTGACAGGGCAGCATATGAGTTGAAAAATAAAATGAGTAAAATGATGAGAATCTTATTATATTATGTAATTGTTATTTTAATTGAGTGATTATGTGATTATTTTGAGACATTAAATGCATGAAAAGTGTGAAATTAATTGCTATGAATTTTTAATAAGATTGTATAAGCCCTAAAACACATAACTAGAACCAACTTATGATAGTTTGACATTCCAAATAGGGGGGAGTATAATGAAAATAATTAAATCCATTAATGATATGATTATCTACGCCGGATTTGACATTGTTATCTATGTCGAGTTTGATATTGTTATCTACGCCGAGATGACATTATTATCTACACCGAGATGACATTATTATCTACGTCGGATATGATACGGTTATCTATGCAGAGTTTGACATTGTTATCTAGGATACTTATATGCGCATATCATATTGTCTGAGTGGTACTCCTAAGTGTCTGGATGACAATTTCGTTATCATAGTCAGTGGTTCATAGGTGTCTTGAGCATAATTGAAAAAATAAATAAAGGAGTTATGAAATATAAATAAATTATTGAAAATAAAAATAGAATTACGAATTTTGACATGGACAAAAAAAAGATTTAGTGTTATGGGCAATGAAAAGCTATGGATAATAATGAGTTGATAGAGTAAAATAAACATAAGATATAAAAGAATAAAAATTATGAAATATAAGTTGCATGGAAAAAAATAAAAATGATTGAGTATGATTTGTGACATGCATTAATAGATGATTGATTGTTGGAATATAAACGAATTCTTGAAAATAATAATAATAAAAAAAAGAAATCATGAAATGGTGTTATGCATACTAGAATATTATGAAATGTATGTTTGCATGATTTGATTATAAATTTTTATATGACAATGCATGTAACATTAAAAATAATTTATTGCCTTATTTATATGCAGCACTAAACCAAGAGCTTAGCGTGAGAGTTTCTCTCGTTCAGGTATAACAAAGAATAAGTAGACAATAGTAGATAAAGCTAATGGTGATATGATCCGTAAAGCAACATATTTCAATCATCGTGGGTCACACAACATTTGTATGTTATTTTTTAAATTTTATTTGGTAATATTTGTAAAATAAAGAGTATATTTTGTAAAGAACATATTATGATATAAAAATATAATTTATCTTTTATGTTATGATTTCTTTTTATACTGCAAAGTAAATAAATAGTAAATAAAGAAAAAAAATACGAGTGATTTTCATTTATACAAAATTTTTAAAATGTTATTTTAACCGATGAAATTAGCGTAGCACACCCTCATCCGGGCACGAGCTGCTGGGGTGAGGGGGTGTTACAATAATAAATAAAATAAATATATTGGTTATCATATTTAAGAAAATTTTTAAACATAGGTATATATTAATTTGAATTATAAATATTAATATTTTAAATATATTATTGGAAATGAAATAAGTTTAGCATAAAATATATTTTATATTTTACCATATAGATATAGTTAAATATTATATTTTGAGAGAACTTTATTTTGACCGGTTCAACATCGATTTGGCCCTGGTTGAACCTCTAACTCTTGACCCTCTGTCTTTTCTGATTTTTTGGCCAGACTGGGTTTAAAAACACTGTTATTTCCACTACAGCTGCTAGTACTGGTCATTCTGAATCTTCAAGTTCAATTATCATAAGTTCATCTCTCACACTACCATAGAGGAAAAATAATAGATTTCAACAACCCCCACCATGGTTGCAGGATTATATCTGCAACATAATTACTTTAACTTCAGAACCATATTCTTTGTTAACCCCAGTACCTAACTCTTCCCTTTGTACTCTAAACATTTTTCCTTATACTTATTCATCAAGACTTTCACATATTTATATTACTTACATGACTAAAGTCTCAGCTATTCCAGAACCTACCACTTACAAGAAAGCAGTCCAGTGCAAAAAATGAGTCATGATAATGGAAAAGGAATTGGCTACTGATACTCGGATACTTTGTAACACACTTCAATATAATTAAGACTAAATCCAATTATACTAAAAAATGCTACTATGTACACGAGTAAAAACGTCATAATTTTTAAAACTTTCATACATTATGACCATAATAACTTAATAAAAAAAACATTCTCAAATCATGAAATTAAGCTCAAAATAAACTAAAGTTTAATTACAAATCATACGAGCATACACAAACCCAAAATTTTGTAAAATGAGTAGTTTTAAAACTACACGTCTTTGAAATACAATATGTAAAACTATAACTATCCAATCCATATCAAAACAACCAAAAACAATATACATAATGTATCACCCACCCTGAATATATATCATCGGTTTTGGTTACTAGGTATCCTCCTCTGTCAAACCTCCCATAAACTCCAAACTTGTATATGGAAAAATCAATATGTTAAGCAACTCGTGCCTAGTGAGACATAATAATATGCAAGACATATAACAACATATAAAATAATATATATAATATATTCACCGAGCTACTATAATGACTTACCTCGAAGTCTGCACATGCACTAGTTCGTATATTACATAACATGCCATCATATATATTGCATATCACTACATGACATATCAACCATCATCCAAAACCATACAAGTGTTTTACTGTACATAATATTATCAAATATCTTACATTTGCCCACTTATTCATAACTAGACTAAAATACATATGAGTAACTTAATCCACCGAGGCGCTTTGTTCGCTAACCTCTAGATTTTAAAAATATGTAACCTACCAAGATACTCTGTATGCTAATCTCTAAACCTTCAAAAATATATAACCCACATAGATGTTCTGTCCACTAACCTCTAGGTTTTTAAATATATATGACCCATATAGGTCACTCAGTTCCAAACTCTCCACTCAATGACATATCATCTATCATAGCTCTAATCCTAGTCAGAGTATTGAGTGTACTATGTAACCATACATATATTTATATTATCAATTACCATATTTTTATATAAATCTCATGATTTCCATAATTATTTTCACAACATATATTTTCATACCATGTTATAAGTAAGCAATCGAAGCCTACCGCCTCACAGGGAATTAATTTTGATTCAAAAACAAACATATAATTTTTTTTATCATAAACAAATTCATGCCCGTGAATAACCATTCACAACCATGAGACACTATTTCATGGGTAGTCCCCCACTCGTGAAATAAGCCTTGATTTAACTCGTGAATCAACATAGGTTCACGGCTGTGAACCCAATCATAAAGCTACCCATGAACAAGTCTGCTTCAACAAAAAAAATACATTTCACAAAATTCACTCGTGAACCCACCCTTCACGACTGTGAATCTGGAAAATAGGGCATCACAAATCATGTAATTTCCATATGCAATACTCACTATGATTGACCAATGTCAGCCACCTTATCAATATTACAACATACATTCAAGATATATATCACAACCATATCATCTTTAAACATCAAAATTAATCGGAATTATTCCTCAAATATATCAATCTAATCATGTTTATAAGAATTTTCATCATGCATATTAACCCCATATTTCACTATGTATATACTCATTTATCATCTAAGACATGCATTTAAAGCAAATAACACAGAAAACACAAAGTAATTGCCTTAAGTGTTATTATGTACAAACCTTACACCAAAGATGGAGATTGACTAAAGTTTGATTTTTTCAAGCCTATCCTTTCCTTTGAGATGGACTTTCAACACTCCTTTCAGGTGTCAGCAAAATGAAAAAAATCCTCTTAGCCTCTGGAAAATGACCAATACCCAGAAATACAAAAATATACTTTTAACTCATAAGCTCACAAACTTCCATTTTCACTCTCATATTTCACTTTACTCCCTCAAAACTTAGTTTTTCTAGCTTCACATATGGAGGAAGAGAGTTTCTGAAGGTGAAGGAGATGAAGATATTGCATGTTAGGTCATTTTTAAGGGTATGAGAGTGGATTTAAATGGAATGACAGAGAGAAAAATATAACTGCCTTACTTGCTCTGTTTGCCTAGGCTTTACAGTCGTAACTCATCTTTCACGGGCATGAGCCTTTCCTTCACCATCGTGAAACAACTCTTCACGACCGTAAAGAACTTTATCACGGTTGTGTACTAAAATCTAATATTCACAGGTGTGACACACATTGTCATAGATGTGAAATATCATATTTCAACAACTCATCACACTTCCCAAAACTCTACTTAATCCACCATTTTTCATTAATTAATAACATAACTTATAAGCCCTGATTATTGGCGTAACACACTTACTGTTCTGCTAAGGGTAAGCATGCCATAAAGAGCTAATGAGTTTACAAAATCAAGTACCTACCTGATGGTTTTGTTGATTATTTCAAAGCAAGATCAATAGCCAAAGACTACAATCAAATTGAAGGCCAAAACTATTTTGACAGCTACCAGTGGCAAAACTTGTCACTATTAAAATTTTCTTAGCCATTGTCACCGCCATAACTTAGCCACTATATCAACTTGATATCAACAATGCATTTTTGTATGGATATCTAAGTAAAGAAGTGTTTCTCTCTCCACCAGAAGGTTACACCAAGAGAGTACTTAGTCAAGTTTACAAACTAAATCAATCATTGTATGGTCTTAAGCAAACTTCAAAGGAATGGAATTATGAATTTACTAAGCAGCTGCTAGCTTATGGATTTAATCAATCCTCCTCTAACCACAATTTGTTTATTCGATACACTACAAATTCCTTATTGTGGCTTATAATTTATATGGATGATATTTTGGTTATAGGAAACTAAGAGAAGGAAATTCATGCTGTCAAACAATATCTCCATAATAAATTCACTATTAAAGATCTTGGCTTTGCCAAGTATTTCTTGGGAATTGAAATAACTAAATCCACCGAATTGGATATACTTAGAGACACATGTTTGTTGGCAAGTAAATCAGTTACTACTCCTTTTTCAAAAGGAATGAAACTTATCACAGGTGCAAGAGAAGCACCTTTGGCACAACTGGATGTCTACAAAAGGTTGGTGGGGCGATTATTATATCTTAATATGACAAGACCTAATGTGAGTTTTTATGTCCAACAGTTAAGTCAATTTGTGAATGCCCCTCATCAAGCACATTGGGATGTTGTTATGCATATTCTTCGATATCTTAAGGGACATTTGTCTTTAGGGCTCCATTATCCTGCTCAGAATAATCTTAAGCTAGTTGCATACTATGATGCAGATTGGGCAACCTATGTTACCATAAGAAAATCTCTTTCTGGTTATTGTGTTTTTTTGGGAAGTGCCTTAGTCTCTTCGAAGATAAAGACACAAACTATTGTCTCTCATTCTTCATGTTACTCAGAATATAGAAGCATGACTTCAACCGTTTGTAAGTTATAGAGGATTAGTTATCTTTTACATGATTTTCAAGTTCCAATCTTAATTCCTATTCTTATGTGGTGCAACAATCAATATCTCTTACATCTTACAGCTAATCCAATGTTCTATGAGTGCACTAAACATGTTGAAATTGATTGTCATATTGTAAGGAACAAGATTAAGGAGGGTTTTCTGCATCCCCATTATTTTGCTTCTTAATCACAACTTGTAGATGTTTTCACCAAGGCACTGAATGCACCACGATTCACTCTTTTGTTGTCCAAGTTGGGATTGGTTGATCATTACAAATCTCCAACTTGAGGGGGATGTAAAAACTTGTGTAACTTATATTTATTGTTTTCTTTAGTAGTATAGTTGCAAATATCCATAGTTACACGTGTCTTTTATTCATTAGTGGTAGCTTAGTATATATGTAAGAAACTATTATTTTTTAGTTATTGAATCATTCTCTTCATTTCACTAACTTTCTTCTTTGTTAAAGCAGAGCTATTTTCATTTTGAACAGATTTCATCTGGGCATGTTCAGTTTTATATACCTAATTACATATGTGAGCACTTGTCATAATCTTGGGATTATATATTGTATTATGGGGAAAATGAAGAGATGAAATTGAAATTACAACTGGTCACACAGGGCAGAGGATCAAGTAGAAGCCGTTAATGTTGTTGCTGATGCTAAGCAAGTAGAAATAAATGTTAATCATCTAAACAATCACTATTATAATATTGTTGTTTAATTAGGTGCTTCTTTGTGTTGCAAAATTTGAAAACTCTAATAGTAAAAATAAAAATTTTTAGATGGAAAAATAATGAATGGAGCATTGTATCGTGATTTTTCTTTGGTTTGGCAGGTGGCTCCTCCACTTAATCATGCTTTTAGTTGATGTTAATTAATTTGAGAGTTTAATTTGGCAGTTATATATATAAAATTCCAATAAAAAAAGAGAGATTGCATTTGCATCCATTATTGAACATATATGACTTAAGATTTTGAGGAATAAACTTGAGAGGATGGAGCCATTCTCATCTTTCTCAAATATATATTTAAATTGAAAATTCAGCATTATTACTGTTTTTGCATGGGAGACGTTGTCGACTTGCCCTTAAAATAATACTAATATAAGCATGTCGTTGAAACTTGGGTTGTCTTGTTAATGACTCAACTTTGTGTTTACCCAAAATTTAGAATTCTTTTTTTTTTTTTTTTGAAAGGCCAAAATTTAGAATTCAAACCCTTCTTTATACAGTATACTCTACACTTGTGTGATCCGGCTAGGAGTGGGGCTTTGCTGGACACTCTTTGAGTAGGCCTCCCCGGATCCAATGGATCTGGACACATTTCGGCTGCTGTAAGCAACTTTTAATTAAACCAAACTCCAAGTGGCACAAGCACTTCTTACCAAGTTTATTATTATTATTATTATTATTTTTTAATTCATCTTCATTCTTCTGTAAGCAAATGAAAAGCTTTACTAACATTTAGCTTTGAGATAGGAATCTTTCTTGGCAATGAAAATCAAAATTAAGTACTAAAAGGTTAACTCTCTCTCTCTCTTTTCTAATTACTTAAATTGTGGTAAGATAATGATATTATTGTGTTTAAACTTTTTTGTATATACTGTGCAATATTCTCTTTCTCTTACAATAAAAAAACGAATCATATTAGAGTTGGAAATTTATGAAAAATGAAGACACGAATAATGATACAACAGAATGGTAATTTATAATACAACAAACCATTATTATTATTATTATTACTTATTTTTGTCTATATATATAGTACAAAACAACATGATATAATTGACTCAAAATGTCAATATTGCAAAAAGAAAAACTTGCAATTTGACATATCCAACATCTCTTGTATCTTAGGGGGGTGAAAAGCTTTTTCACCTCGTCCAAACATCACACATTGAAATACAAATACTATAACTTGAAAAGGGGTCAAAAACAATAAAAAAGAAAAAAGACCCATTAATTAATTTTCAACTAGAAATTCTTAACTCATTAATGAAGAACTTATAGCCATATTCCCACCATCCTGAATTCGGTAAATATGAAGTCAGACTCAGGCTGGTGCATATGGGGCCAGTTTCTTTCTTTTTCTTTTTTTTTATATATAAAAAAAAAGACTTCCCCCATATATACACTACGTACATGGGCACTTTTAGAAAGAAATTTTGGTAGGGAAAGATGATTGTATTTGGTTAGCTTTTTGTGTTTTCTTTTTGGGGTATGAAGGAATGAAAATTAGAACTGATTTGCAGTAAAAGTTTGACCAAAAGCCCAGTTAGAGGGAGTGACATTGTTGGAGATGACAGTGCGTCCATCACTTGTTGTGACCTTAAAGATAGCACTTGGCCATTCAGGTAGGAGTTGCTCTGCCAGTTTTGGCCCCAATTTCTTGACATAGCCTGCCAATTTGTCTTACTGCCTTTAATTGATACAGCAACAACATCACCAGCTCCACCCACATTGGTTATTAGCACCAGATTAAAGTATGAATGCCCATTAATTGTGAACCTTATTCCCCCTGATCTCCTGCAAGCAACTCTGCACAATACACCACCACACATACAATTACCTACCAATCTAATTAAGCAAGAAAATTACAAAAAAAAAAAAATTGTATTATTATATAAATACTCACCTTCTGTATTGAACTGGGACTATTCCAGCTTTGTACCGAGCGATGAGTTGGAAAACAGGCCGAGAGAGATCAAAATGATGGAGAGGAGGGTTACACCATCCTCCATTGCTATTAGGCAGTGCAAAGTTTGGTGGGCAAAAATTAGTAGCAGTAATTATGATTGAGCCAGGTAAGCACCATCTCTTGTCATTAACACATATAATTTCAAAGCAAGCTCCACAACTCGATCCGCTGTTGAAAAGTGCTGTACTCAATGCTGCTGTGTTTGTTCCATATCCCTCGCCGTAAAGATTGCCATACCCGCAAGCCCCACCTGCAATTTAAATTAAATTAAATTAAATCGTTACTAACCAAAACCAAAGATTTTAATTAATTAGTTACGTACGTACCCATTGTCCCAGATGCATCACCCCCACCGTAGAAGGTGGAATGGGCAGCAGTCCACCCACTTTGATATCCCTCAACTGTCCTTAAAATTGTCACTAACGCTACGACTATGCTGTACCCTAGCAATTCCATTTCTGCTAACAATTACTTATAATAATGTATAATGAAAACTTTGCTAATATGCCTATGTAATTATATATAGCTCAAAGAAAAAGAGTGAGATTGTGGGTAAAGTTTAAAAGCTAATATGAAGGGGAAGGTGTAGGAATGTGATTAAGAAGTAGAGGAATTATGTTGTATAAATAGATGGGAATTGGGAATGCATAAGGAAGTGAATGAATGATTAAAAAATATATATATAGAAAACAGAAAGCTACAACTAGAAGAATCTTAACAACTAACTGAAACTGAAAAATTAAGTAATACTCTATATTTTCTGGCAGTGAACAGTCAACCGAGAGTAACTTCTGAGTTTTGACCTCCACCTTTAGTTTTCAAAAATCAAGATACCTTGGGCAGCCCACATCATAAAGATGGTCCATTATCGCAGAAAAAAAAATTTCAAAATTTTTTTTATTTTTAATTTTTTAAAATTTTGAAAATTATTTTTAGAGATAAAATTATAGAATCTTATTAAATTAAAAAAATAGTTTATAAAAAAAATTATTCAATTAAATTATAAATATTATAAATATATTTTTTTAATACTCAACAATAATCTCATATACCTAATTTGTTTTTAATTTTGATATTAGGAAGAAGATTTTTTTCATTGATCATGAAAATTCACTTTTATGTAAGGATTAATTCGTTATGGGTCACATTTAAATTAAAAAAGTCTAAATATACCAATGCATGGTTGGTTGAAATGATTTAACACATTTTCTCATTGAGTAAAATATCGATTTCAAGTGTTATATATGGAGAAAACATGCGTTAGGAAAATTATACTCCAGAATGGGCCATCAATTAACTGGAGTCTGGATTAGTAGGGATCATGTGCTTTTGGAGTTCGATTGGTGACACTAAAAAAAATCTAAATATTTGTCCTAAACAAGAAAGGAAATCTTTTGCTTCATTGTGCATTTTTATCAGGGTCTATGGTTACCATCCTTTCCCTCTGTATAATATTCTTAAGGTAGTAGCATTATATCCTAATTAAAGCACAATTTTCTGACCCCATTATTAATTTAGCTGTTTGTGTAAAGAAGTCCCCATCAATATCTTTTATTTTATTTTTTCAAAGAAGTTGAATGAGAAATTTAAAATTTAATTGAATCATCCTTTTTATATATTATAGAATGTAATGAAGAAGAATATGATACCCCAAGTAGGCACATGCATGGGATATATTCACATGGCCATAGACATGTTGGGAATCCACCTCTGACTTTTGACACTATTTTGTAAGCAACGAATCTCTTGCTTATATTCTATTAGTCAAAAAATTTGAAAAATAAAAAAAAAGTTTTAGCAGAAAACTTGACCACCTCAAATTTAGGATCTTACGGATTAGATCAAAGTGCTTTGCATGTGGCAAAAACTGCCTTTGCCATATATATACTGGCCTTGTTTCTGGCCAATGTTGGTGGTATGTATTTTTCAAAGTCTAATGTATCCCTTTTATTCAAGGGTAAATTCAAAAATTGCCGTATTCATTAGTCAATTTGTATCTCTCTCTATATATATTTTATTGCTGTTAAATATATATATTTCCTATTTTATACCTATTGCATTTGAATATATGTCATATAAATTAAATTTTTTATTTGATAATTTAGTTGCAGGTTGATGATACAATAATGGAAAAGATTAATCGAAGATCGATGTCAATTTATTATTTATACATGCATCAACATGAGAGCTTATAGATGTTGCAATAGATTTATTTTATTCTCTTGGTATACTTAGGATTCGATTTTCATTATGTTGAAGTTGATGGATTTGGGATGTTTGTTTTATTTTTCTTAGATATTATTTTTAAATTTATTATTATTTGCATTACGTATTAATTTGCTAAAGAGATGAAAATTCTATTGATCCTATAAGCAATCAGTATATTTTATAGTATTTTGTTAATTGAACTGTTGATGTGGCTTGAATTTTGGCAAATTTAAATTGCAACCCAATCCGAAAGCTCACGGTGTGATCTGAAATGTGAAAAAAAAAATAGAGGTATAGATTAATTATGTAATTTGTACTAGGCTTAGGGTTTTGCTTTGAAATATATAATCTATGGCTGTATGCAATTGAAATAATTTTGTATTGGAGAATATTCTGTGTATATATATATATATATTAAGTGTTATTTCATAATTTGGTAGTGATAGATATATGTTAATTTGTAAATAAGCGTTAGTCTAGGATTTTTTTTTTCAGTTGTATATGCATATGTTTAGGCTAAATTAACGTGATTGTATTCACCTCTGCAGCTAATTATTAATTTACTTCTTCATGCTATGCATATACATATTGAAACAATGTGTCATTATAATTTCATAAATTGCTATATATGTAAAAATGCTGGAATATATGTAGCAAGATTAAGTCGGCAACACACTGAGAACAGAGGCTTTTCTTCGCCATGAAGTAGTTAAGTCCAAATCGACAAATTAAGTCATATATAGTAAAGCTTCCGTCTCGGTGAAGGATTAATTTGATAAAAATTCATAACAAGTAATTTGCTTTATGGAGTATTAAATATTTTATCTCATACGTTTGTATGTAATTATTTAATTCAAAGTCATAATTATTAGAAAAAAATCAGAATATCATGCTTAGCTTCTTTTTTTTTTTTGAAGGGAAAAACAATAACACAAACTTACTCAGAAGTATTCTATGACAAGCAACACCACTGCTATCTCCAAAAAGAAGATTATCAACTCCAACTGGAGGAGTCTCATGCCAAGAAAATATGCTGATCAAACGTAAGGTTACTTATAAAATCAGCTACCATATTTGTTTCTCGGTAAATAAGAACATTATGAACTTTCCAATCTCGTTAAATGAGATATCTGATACGAGTAACCAAATTCTCACTATGACAGAAAGAAGAAAAACTAGAGTTGAACAAACCAGAAACACTAAGATTATCAAATTGGACCTAATATCCTCCTCCAACCCCTATCTCAAGCGTTTTGTAACCTTATAAATAAACCCAAAAGCTCCGCTTTGAAGGACCTGCACTGTCTTAACCTTAAAGAGAATCCACCTAAGCAATTACTATAGACATCTTAGACACCGCCTCCTGTTCTGAAAGCACCTTCTGTATTTAACGCTACACAGTCAAAAGAAGAAGCAACCCAACTAACAAGGCCATATACACGATAAGAAATCGCCTCACCCATATGAGTAAGGGTATCATATGGCAACTAGGCGCTAGCAGCTTACACCAAACAGCCTTAGACCACTAAACAATCGCACAAAACATGACTGATGTCTTCAACACCCTAATGACAAATAAAGTAGAAATCATCCTAGGACAGCCAATGATGACATACTTCGGTATTAGTCAACAATTTTCCTTGCGAACACAAACCAAAGGAAAGAACGAATATGATGGAGACCTTGCCATTTCCAAATAAGCTTCCACAAATTGTTGCTAATGTTCCAGTCAGATAAAAGCAAAGAACAATAAGCTGAGGAGACTGTAAACTGCCCTGAAGAAGACAAATTCTAGACCCAGATATCCCTCCCAACGTCATCACTAGAAATACAACTAACCCAGAAGCTAGCTTTTGAGATTCATAAGAAACAAAGTTTAGCTAATTAGATAAAATATATCTGCCAAAAAAGTAATTTATATATATGTAAATAGCTTTCTTTAAGTTAGTTTAGTTTGTAATTAGCTAAAGCAGATTTTATTGAGTCAGCAAGTTGTCATATAGTTTGTATATAAGAGAAATACTAATTATATTACCCTTTTCTTTACATTTTTTATTTTTTTTAGTAATACATACTTTTCTTATGGAAAACACATAAAAATAAAAATATAAAAAAAATATAAAAATAAAATAAATTATGTTTATTACTTATCTTCTTCCCTCAACATGCATTTCTCAGAAAATTTTAATATGATTAACAATAATTTTTAATGAGATTTTGATGTAAATTGTCCGAATATTAAGTAAGGTTATCAATTGACTTAATTATATTTATAAAAAAAAGGGATAATTATATATAAAAAAATCCTAATCTATTACACTTCTCGCAGAATAAATAAATAAATAAATTAGGGTTTTTCTACGTAATTATCCCAAGAAAAAAAAAGAAAAATCATAATCAAATTGATTATTCCACACTTTTTTGTTAGAATCAAATTTGAATGAAGTTATTGATCAATTAAAAATGTTAAGTTATTGATCAAATAAAATTTTATTTTATTTTTATTTTTTTTGTAAAAACCATATTTTGTTTAACTGGGAGATTAAAGACGTATATGTCATAGAAATTAA